>OY728589.1:13163819-13763819 GCA_963422195.1 Carabus problematicus | reverse complement strand
GATCCCAAATGATGATCATTCAAACTTAGGTCACTTAAGATATAAGAGGATTCGGCATTAAATGCAATAGTAGTACTAATGTACTAATACACATTCCAATTGTTTTAAGTTAACATATAATATAGCTACGGAATAAACACTATGTATAATTTGTATAATGTACAAAATTATTTATAAAGCGTACAAGAATAATAAAAAACCTTTGAAATTGAAATTGAATTGCATCTAGCCATGTTATGTACATTCAAATCATTTGATAAACGAAACAAAATTCGTTCTGTAAACTCAAAACTATTATACAGATTATCGTATGAAGCCGTACCTACATAAATTATCTTTTGTCTTTCATCTTTTGTTTATCAAATATTATTGATTTTTTTTTGTTACTGAATTCACCGAAAAGCTTCTTATATATGCTAAAATATTTACTTGAAGCTTTTTTTCAATATTTGCAGTTCATTCTGAATTATAAAGGATAATTAAAAATCGAAAAAAATTGAACTCTTGTCATCATCTAATGAGCTATGAAAGATGCGAAGCCACCACCATCATCGCCTCAAAAATTGGCTTCATTATTGTTCGTTTTCATTTGTGGATTTCACTAGAACTCATGTATGGGATGTATGCCGCGGATTGTTCGTATGGACATATTTCTTGATAGTGCTGTACGTTGGTTGTAATATTCTAAGATATTATAAATCACTAGGTACTATACAGACAAGCGGAATATTAATTTCCTACTCGCACAAGAGATCGCTGGGTACCTTGCGTTAAATCATGCCGATATAATCAATACACGTTGTCAATATATTGTTTAATAACTTACTGATGAGAATGCCTGTCGGTAGATTGGATGATATTAAAATGTCTGGAATTTACAGCGCAATAAGTTGCCACAAGATAGTTACCGAAATTTTACTGCAATATTGCGTCCATTAACATAAACAGACTTCTTTTCAATATTGTTCGTTTGAAATTGTTATTAGTTTAACATCCAAGTATATAGTTTATAATCTCCGTGAGAACTCGCATAGGTAATATTCTCATTGACCTTCGTTTTAAATATAGACATTACTCAAATAATATTTTTTCATATCTGAAACATTTATGACAAGAAATATGTAGCAATATGAACAATAAATAAGTTTAAGATCTTCATAAATAAAACAGCTAATGGCTTCAGCTAAATCCCATATAAAAACCATATTTGTTCCATAAATTTTCATGTAATTAATCTGACAATTATGATTTTATCGAGCTACCTGTATGGTATATAATCCTGATGTACGTACTGCAGTCTTTAGTTCCATCTTGTGGCTGATATCACACATAGAGCAGCAAGTATGATGGCTAAAATCCTTCTGTTCTGCCTGCTGGGCGCAGCATATTTTACATCAATAGCAAAAGGTAAATAGTCTGTATTGAAAACTAGCGAATTTCATGTCGAATTCAATGGTTTGTGATTCTGAACAACTTTCAATCTTGTAATAGAAATGTAATGTATAAATCGTTGTGTTTCATTTCACAGGCTACCCTCGACCACAACATCCGATCACTACAATAAACATCTATACAAAACCACATCTGCATCCGAATTCAATGCCTGAATCGAATTCTCCACAGTATGGTAACTAATTCACTGCTGCTTCTGATGACATATACCTACATTCTGTGATCATGTTTCTTGCAGAAGTGGCGTGTTTGAGCGACGGTACTTGTACCAGCGGTACAGTATGCCGTAACGGAGTTTGTGCTAAATCGAAAATAACCAGAAAGAACAGCCAACAAGAGTACCGTAAAGTGGCGTCGTCCAAGAAAGAAGATCTAATGCCTGTCGGGCAGAACGACAACGGTCACCTGCAGAAGAAACCCATGACGAAGAATATTCCGCAGTCGAACATCGAGAATACGCCGCAGCTAGAAGGCGAGATTATCCACAATGTGCCGAACTATGAGCCGGCCCGACGGTCCAATGACGATAGTTCAATGATGAGTCCCGAGGAAGAGGACGAGGAGGACTATGAGCAGGCGATGCACCATTACAAACACGACGACATGGGCATACCCGCCATGGGCGAACGGGAGAACGACGTCGAGATGAACAACGTCCTGGGCAACTATAGAAATGGTGATATGCAACATATGGACAACTATCAACAGTATCAGCATCATGCAGCGGACCAGTACCAAGACGATATGGCATGGGACCACATTCCTGCTTAATTCGACCATGTGCCCTGGCTGATATTTTATCTTAATGTTTTTCTTTTTTTTTTCTATGCTAAATATTAGAAATATCGTTGTGTGCATATATATTGTCAAATGTAATTACTACTTTGAGAAATATTTAATAAAGGTATTTACAATGGGTAACTTATAATTTTGTGCTTTTGATAATCCCCCCATTTGTAATTTACAAAGGCGAAAGAAAATAAATACAAATTGATATCTTTTACAGTACGCTATACACCAAGGGAGAGAAATGCCATATTTTCCTAAGCTGTAATCTCAAATATATCGAGGGAAAAATGGTGGTCTCTCCCGAGGTGTGTATATGTACTATTTTTTCCACGATTGGGAGTAGAAACACTTAATTTTGTAAATAAAGAATTATAATAAATCGGCGCGAAATTGCATTATTTAGGAGCCTTTGGGAATGTTTCCATGCAACGTACCATGGCAACCGACATCTGTTTACAAAAGACTTTATTATAATAAAAAATCCCCTAGGGAATCTGTGGTGTTATTAATTATACCTAATTTTCTTATACTATCGGAACTAAAAGTCTTTCTGATTCCAAAAATTTAAACAAAATGATATGTTGCTATTTAAAAAATTAAAGTTGCACAGCGTAACACATGCACTTAATATAAAAAAATATAAAGTACTTTTTACCATGTAACTTTGTGTTTGAAACATTTTTGTCTAAATTCAATAATAACAAAAATATAGTCATGTTGCATTACTTTCTCTACATATAATTTAAAAGATTTAAAAGATAAAAATGAATATAAATAAAAATCAAATAATACAATAATATTTTATAATAAACAATCAAATAAAAATGAATTTTTAATTTCTAGTTGCTCATTAAGTAAAGTAATAGCATTTTATTAACATTTATTTTCCTTCAAAAATAATAAATATAATTCTACTTTTGCAAAACACCTTATAGCTAATAACTTCTACAGTCCAAACTCCTTTATCATACAGTGACGATGTACAATATCTAGAACTTGCAAATGAAAAGAGAAATTGTAGACAGAGATCAGAGAAGAACAAAACACTTACGATGATAATATAAATGAGCATCATCCACACAATCCAATGTAACATCGGTTTCAGCAACGCGAATAATTGCAATAGTGCCGGGAACACCCGTAAATCCGAATAAGTAATTATGAAAACATTAAGCAAATTCCACGTAAATGGATTAATATCGATTCATGAAAATATTAAATTTAACTATTTCCTTAAATCACAATTCTATCGCACTATATCCATCGAAATGATATCGGCGATATGAACGTGCTGTAAACATGTACAAATAGGAATGTATACAATATTTCTGGTTCAATTAATCTCAATAATTTATAGTGCATTGGAGTAAATTATTATCGAAAATTGCGCACAGAATTTATAAAAAGACGTGCGAAATCACAGTCTTAATCACAGTTTGTTACAACAACAGTTATTGAAATTTCACAATTAGAATATGTTCCTGAAAATACACTTACTGCAAGTTATGAGTATTGGTCTCCTTACGGTTCCAATAAAAGGTAATTTTGTTAATAATATAATGTATACATACATAGTATATATATATATATATATATATATATATATATATATATATATATATATATATCATGAAATACTTCTAAAAATTTCAAGAAACAGTGAAGTATGGAGAAAGTGTACTTGTTGTTTATTATATATTTGGACAACCTGTTTATTTGTTGATTGAAAAACATATTGCAACGTCTACGGAGAATGCGAACATTATAATTCAGATAGTTTTATAATTTAAGTTTCTAGTATTAATATTTGGTATCTGCAAAGCAATACATTTTATTTTCTCCACTCAGCTCAAGAGCCAACGCTTGCCGAGATACCTGAATTATACATGGAGGAGAGAGACAAGGCCATTCTGAACAGCATATGGAACATGGCTGGATTTCCATCCGAACAAAACGAAGGGAAACCGGAAGTGACTAGGAAATTTCTATCTATTTTGACCAAAGTTGGACCTGGAGTTCTTAAAAATGTAATACCACACCTTGGTAAAATACCTGGCTTTCCTGATCAGATTAAGCCTGTTCTGCCATTGCTCACAAGTCTCATACCAAGCCGCAGAATGACAGACTTGACAGAAATAAAACAAAATGCCAATAATAATCCACAACAAACTCGGAAACCATCCGACTCGGAACTGGATTCATCGGAGGAAGATGATTCACCAGAACTTATCAGTAAGAGACGGGCGGTACATTTAGAGAACGCAGGCTTGGAAATTTCGAACGAAAACAACAAAAAAGCGAATGCAATATACCATGCCACTAAAAACTTGCTCACCAGTCCTCAATATTTGGAAGCCTTCAATCTAACAATGGAACAAATAAAACGGATGATAGGTATAGATGATAATATACACAACAATCAGAAATCACGGAATTTCTTGCAAAGGAAGAACATAAACGGTGGTGAAGATTCGTACGACATTACCACAGAAGTGAATATTCCCTCTAGATCTCGTAAGAATCATGGACCATTGGATGTGGTGCATATTGGACCACATCACGGCGAAGTTGATCTGGAGAAGAGGAACTCTCACATGGATCATATGCACAAGACGGAGTATAAAACTGCTAATACAGCGAGAAATTTGGAACCCAGTTCACATCATCCTACCGGGGTAGGTCATAAATGTGCTGTGAAGAGGGAAGATACGAGTGGAACATCGGACAAATCCCCAGCAATGCCTGATAATAATCCGATGATCCATAACTTTGACAGATATAATCCAATAGTGCATCAACATTCGAACGGAATGCAAACATACATGTTCCAATAAATTGATGCAACTCAATTACCATATGAGTGAAACTGTTGTACATATATTTAAAGTAGTCGAATGAGATTCGATATAATGAGAAGATAATTGCAGACTGTGAAAAAATCCAATGTGACACGCTATGAGAATACAATATGACACTTGGTGCATACAATTGCGTTGGATTTCATTCTATTTTTTTGTGTGGATTAAAGAGTAACCATAGGAGGCATCAATCATCTTCTGTTATAGATCATAAGATTGTCTATTTTAGAATTCCAGGTTAAGTTTATAATCTTAAGTTACGCTGTCTGAACGCAAAGCTGGGGGATCGCGTAATTATTTCATTTCAGGAATTGTCCGTCGCGTATATCAGTACTCAACTGTAGAACATTATGTTTTGTCTCACAAAATTACAGCATAAGACTCTCTTTAACTGACGCAAATCCTCTTAAACAATGATATTATCCTACAAGTCCAAAAATATAAGAAAT
This sequence comes from Carabus problematicus, assembly GCA_963422195.1. NCBI lineage: Eukaryota > Metazoa > Arthropoda > Insecta > Coleoptera > Carabidae > Carabus > Carabus problematicus. The sequence goes on along the minus strand of OY728589.1, from coordinate 13,758,271 downwards.
CTTCTATCGAAAAGCAGATAAAATGTTAACTGACCGAATAATTGAACCCTCTGATAGCCCATAGTCTAGTTCCACGATATTAATTAAGAAAGAAGGACAATATTTATAGGTTTGTTGTAGACTACCGTCAATTACAATTGGTTACGGAAAGGGATGTGTCTCCACTACCTTATGTAAATGCGATCCTAGATATATTGTGGGACGTTCGTTTCTTATGTTCCATAAATTTAAAATCCTCGCGATGACAAATACCAGTAGCAAAGCCTAGAGAAGAACTGACTACTTTTACCGTTCTGGTCCACGGTATTTTTCGTTTCAATAGAATGCCATTCGGTTCACATAATATTTCTTGAATTAGGTATAAATTTTAGTTTGTACTTATCCACTATGCTTATGTATATATATATTCTTCTTGCCAATGTATTTTTGTTATTAATTACTTGTACACTGTCTGACATAAGATCAATGTTGTTTCCTGTTTGATTACGGGGCTCTGTCTGTCGAACAGGGGATTAAATAAATGAATAAATAAACAAATAATGGTCAACAAATGATCAGTAAACAATTGACGAATGAGGCGGAAAATATAGAGTTTAAGTTGTGTTTAACACTCTCTTTTATTTAAAGAACCTGCCTGCTATATATAGATTCATTGCGCGCTCATTTGATTTTTAAAATCACAATATTATTCTGGTTTTTTTTTTTTTACTATTTTGACAGTGTAATTGTCAATATGATGTTTGAATTTCTTGAAAATGTACTATTACATCGAATATGGTACAGAATTATATTAGAATATCACAAAAAAAAATCAAATAATGATCGTAAAATTGACAATGAAACTGTCTACATTGTAAAATAAATATTCAAGAGCATACGCAACTAACCTATGAGGGGTATATTTATTATTATTATTATTATTATGAATACTCTCACGTATACACAAGTAGCAGCATTTCATAATATCCGATGTAATCATTGCAATAGTAGTACCTGTAACACCCGTAAATTTTAATAATTAATATGCAAACATTAAACATATTCTACGTAAATAAATTAACATTGATACATCAAAATCATGAATTTAACCATTCCTTTAAACCATAATTCTCTCTCTCTCTCTCTCTCTCTCTCTCTATATATATATATATATATATATATATATATATATATATATATACATATATATATATATATATATATATATATATATATATATATATATATATATATATATATATATATATACATACAGAATGAGGAAAAAGTAATGCAACATGGATATATTTTTGTTATTATTGAATTTAGAAACAAAAAATTGCAGACAAATCTTAAAACATATGAATGAAGTTTTTGGAATCAACAAGACATTTTACTACGAGCAGTATAAAAATTTTGATAATTTACATAATCAGAATTTTATTCTTCCCGAAGTAAAATGTCAAAAATTTTAAAAATCATGTTGCCATTTGAAACATTAAAGTTGCATAGCGTAACACAAGCGCCCTGTATATATCTAAATGATATCGGCGATATTAACTTGCAGTAAATATGTATGTGATACTGCTGGTTCATTAATTTAGATAATTTATAGTGCTCTGGAGTAAATTATTATCGAAAATAGCGCACAGAATTTATAAAAGGACGTGTGACACCACAGTCGTAATCTCAGTTTGTTGAAACAGATATTGAAATTTCACAATTAGAGAATATGTTACTGAAAATACACTTACTGCAAGTTATGAGTATTGGTCTCATTACGGTTCCAATAAAAGGTAATTTTGTTAATAATATAATGCATTCACACATAGTATATCTATATAATAGTTTACGTATACATCACATGCAGTATTAGAAAGAATTATTTTGTCATGCATACATCATCAAATCCATTCGAACATTCAATCATATTTGCCATTAAATAACATCCCAAACATTTTTCATTCGCCGATACCTATGGAGAAAGCTGCACTTGTCATATGCATTCGGTTGTTTGTTATATATTTTTGCCAATATGTTTATTGATTGAAAAATATATTGCAACGTTTACTGAGAAGACGAACATTTGATTAATTTTATGATTTAAGTTTTCTAACATTTACTATCCTGGCACTTTTTAAACAATACATTTTATTTTCTTCACACAGCTCAGGAGCCATCCCTTGTTGAAGTGCCTGAATTATACCTGGAAGACAGAGACAAGCCCATTCTGAACAGCATATGGAACATTGCTGGCTTTCCATCCGACCAAACCGAACAGAAACCAGAAGTGACTAGGAAATTTATGACTATGTTAAAGAATGTTGGATATGGAGTTCTTCGCAATGTAATACCACACATTGGTAAAATACCTGGCTTTCCTGATCAGATTAAGCCTGTGTTACCATTAATTGCAAGTTTCATACCAAGTTCAACTGCAAACGACGAAGTGCCAGACGAACCAGTCGACGCGGAAGTGGATTCACCAGAACTTGTCAGTAAGAGACGCGCGTTACATCTAAAGAACGCAGACTTGAAAAGTTCTAACGACAGTAACAAAGAAACCAATGCAAAGTATGATCCCACTAAAAACTTGAAAACCAGCCCTGAAGATTTGGAAACCGCAAATCTGGTAATGGAACAAATGCAGCGGATGTTGCAATTTCAAGGCGTAGATGATAACGTGCACAAGAATAAGAAATCCAGCAAGTCCTCGAAAAGAAAGACCCTTCAGAATAAGAACGGTGGTGCACAGTCGCTCAACACTACTACAGAACTTGGTATTCCCTCCAAATCGCATATGAATCGTAGTCCATTAAATGTGGCGAATTTTGGATCATCTCACAAAAAAGTCGATCTAAAGAACAGAAATTCTCACGTGGATCATAGGCACAAGAAGAAGTATAAAACGTTTAATACAGCGAGAAATTCGAAAACCAGGTCACACCATCCAACAAGGGTAGTTCACAAATATGCTGGCAACGGAAACAAATTTAGAAGAGTATCGATGAAAGCACTGGACAAAAGCAAGTACTACGAATTGCTTGCGAAAAATCAGATGATCCATGACGGTGACAGATATAAGCCAACAGTTTATCAGTATACGAACGGACCACAGGCATACTTGTACCAAAATTATGGGACGTACATTCGGAAACCGTTGAAGCAACGGAATAACCATAAACGCCGAATTAAGTAACTGAGGGAAACCGTTGTACAGTTAAATTAAGTCAAATGAGATTCGATATAATCAAAAGACGATTGAAAACTATGTCTAAATGAAAAAAAATCCCAATTTGATACGCTATAAGAATGCAATAATGACACTTGGGGCCTAAAGTTGCGTTGGCATTCTTTTGTCTTTTATTTTGGATCATAGAGTAACCATACGAGCCATAAATAATCTTCCGTTATTGATTATAAAATTGTTTATTGCTGAATTCTACATTGCATATATGTTAAGTTTATAATTTTAAGTTAGCCTATGTAAATACGATGCCCTTCTTTATTTATTAATATTAATTTATACCTATAAAGTTGGCATCATTTCTGTAACACTCAGTATTTATCAGTTGGTGGTTGTTCAGACCTAGATTTATAATTTAACCTGTTATAATTTATTTTGTTATTGTTTGTTAGTTTTGTAAGAATCATCTCATTCATACGCCTCCAAATGTAGCATTAAAAATCTCATCATTCTAATTTAATGTTTTATTTTTATTCACTGTTTTTGATGTTGATTTATCCCTCCTGCATCGGTTACTCTGCTTACACCCAGACTGAATTTAACGTCATTTTCGTATCTTTGAGACAATGTAACTTGGGAATCAACAACGGAATAATTGCAATTGAACCTGACACACTCGTAAATCCTAATAGTTAATATGCAAACATATTCCACGTAAGTATGTATATGGATAAATATTGATTCACAAAAATCATGAATTTAACCATTTCTTTAAATCACAATTCTTTACAGTTTAAAGCAATTTTTCACGATGTTGGGGGAGGTTATTTTGAGTAAAAATTGTCATATGACCATAGGTCCTATTCTATTTACTAATAAATTCAGTTGTTTTTGTTGTTTATTTTTAAATTTTGTCCAATGGCGAAAAGATTAATAGAGAAAGAATAAAATTGACAGAAACTAAAGAAATTTCTTATTTTTCTTCGCAAGTTCAGAATGAAATCATTGGCTTGATTTGGTTCCGTAGTTCGATCTGTAATCATAAACGAAATGAATAGAGCCAAATAGTTTTCGATTTCATTTGACTGGCACAGCTGATATATCACACAAGGAATAAATGACACAAATAGTGTACCACCACGCATAAACACGATTTTTGGTACTTGTACAAAATTTATTTGTATTTGTCTCCGTTGCAATAATTCCACTTGCATATAATTACAATCTGCCTAACTCTCTCTTAATTAATAACCATGTATTAAACATGTTTCAAGAAAACATATTAATATTGATTCATTATCAAATGCATCTAAATCATGAATTTAACAACTTCATTCCAAAAAATTGCTTAAATCACATTTCTATGACTGCGCATAAATAAATGGTATCGGTGATATTAAATTGCGGTAAATATGTACATATATATATACAGGCATGTATATAATATTGTTTGTTCATTAATTTATATAATTTATAGTGCCTCGGAGTAAATTATTATCGAAGATAGCGTGGAGAATTTATAAAAGGACGTATACAAGCGCGGCCTGATTCACAGTTTGTTATAACAACGGATATTCGAGTTTCGTAATTAGAATATGTTACTAAAAATACTTTTACTACAAGTCATGAGTATCGGACTCATTACGGTTCCAATAAAAGGTAATTTTATTGATAATATATACACATACATAGTGTAGCTACGAGTATTATGCCATAAGATATTTATTTTCCATTTTGTATATTGAAATATTTCGTAAATCTGAATCGGCTAGTAAATGGCTATCGATGATAAGAAAATGTTGAAAAAATCCATAACCGTATGACCAAAGATTCAAATTAAACCCTACATTGCTGAACGATTAATAAAAATATTTAATTTAAATCGTACATTTAATATTATTCTAATGAATAATAAATGTTTTTATTGTTTTGTTCTGTAAAACAAATACTTATTAATATTTACTAGGATACCAATGTAGAATGGATTAGTTCAAGTATGACATGGTTTATTTTGTTATGTATCCATCATCAAATCCATTGACACTAATACTAATATTCTTAGAATGTACAATTACATATTTATACCCTTGAATGCCATCACTAACATTTTGGATCAGCTTTTATAAAACTGATTCAGTTAGCTTGTGAGAAAGTGACTACATACACAAACCAGTGAAGTATGAACATGGTGTACTTGTCATAATATGTATTACCACGTAATTCCTTTACAACAAAGCATTTTATTTTCTCATCACAGCTCAAGACACACTTAGTGAATTACCTGATTTATACATGGAAGAAAGTGACAAAGCCGTAATGAACAGCATATGGAACATGGCTGGCTTTCCGAGCGACCAAAACGGAGCATCGGAGGTGGACAGGAAATTTTTTGCGACATTAGGCCATGTGGTGCCTGTGTTGCAGCAGCCAATAGTGCAACAAATACCGATGGTACATTCTGCAATTGTGCCAGGCACCATCAACAGCATTGGTCCCGGGTACACAACCAGCGTGAGTCCTGGGTACGCAACCAGCGTGGTACCCGCCGTAGCCGGTATGGTACCCGCCATGCCGACTCTTCATCAGCAACAATTCAATGACAATAAACAAGACAAGCAAATACACCAGGCTGGCGGATCATATTCCGGATCTCCTACCACCATCAACTACAAAGTGCTACCGAAGCCACCCAACTCCGAACTGGACTCCTCGGAGGAAGATGATTTGCCAGAAGTTATCAGACGAGCGTTACATTTAGAGAACGTAGACTTGGAAATAGCTGGCGACAACGATAAAGAAACTAAAGCTGGATATTATCCGAGCGAAAATTTGGAGTCCGATTTGGACAGCACGAATCTAGTAATGGAACGAATGGATCGGATGATGCAATTTGAAGGCGCAAATGAGAATATAATGAACAATAAGCCAAGGAATTTCTTGCGAAGAAAGAATATGAACGATGGTATACAATCGCACGACACTGATACCGATAATGAAATTCGCTCTAGCACGCGTAAGAATAGTAATCCACCAGACGACGATAGCGGTACAATGAACAGAAATTCTCACACGGGAATGCACAAGAAGAAGCATAATCGAAAACCTGATAGTGTATCAGGTAATTCCGAAACTAGTACAAGTCTTCCAACAGCAGCAAACCAGAAATTCCCGGGAAAATGGAAAGAACCGATGCGAAAATCGAACAAAACACCAGACACAAGAAAGTATTACGAAATGCTTGACAATAATCAGAAATACTTGTGCCAATGTGACATTCTGAGCGACGAGGCGATGAAGGGTACGAGGTCGAGGAGGAGAAATCAGGAATTGAATGATTGGAACTCATATGCGGCGAGAAGCTTGGACATCAGACACGAGCGGCCTTTCAACTGTACGAAATATTGTAGTGTTACGGAAGAGAACGCTGACAAAACTAGAGACAAAGACGACCTCAGATTGAGAAGTAGACGCAACAAGGGTATCTACCATAAGGACATACGCAACGATGTAGACGATGATTCGGCCGAGAAGGAATCCGTTGGAACGAAGGCTACAACTCATTCGCGAAAATATAGAAATAAACATACGATGTATTCGTACGTGGACGATTCCAATTATCGAGCAATGCGTGATGTTAATCCATCCGACTATGTGGCGGGTTCAGTTGCAGAGGTGCTCGATAGTGTTGAAGGCTCAATGATGCGTCAATATCCGAAAGCCAATATGATACATTACGAAACTCTCAAAATGCTATAATGACCCCTAGTATGCAAAGTCGACGATGTTATGTTAGTCACTAGATTATCTATAGTCAATATTTACCAAACTTTGTATTACCAATGAGAAATGAAGGAGATCAACTCGATTTGTATATATAAATTCAATTCAAACATTAATATTCACATTTTAACAAATTCAATAAAGATGTGCAATCATCTTATATTTTCGGTTTAATATTTGGAATATTACGTTAAATGATTAACAATGAAGATGGTACATTTGCGGACCCATTTGGAATTTGGCAAGTATCTGTTGAAATAATTTGATCTCAACTTGACCTGTGTAATGTTGCACACTGCAGGTGCTGTCATTATGTTTTCATGTATATATTCCAATACAAATATTGACAAGAAATGTTATAACTAAAAAATAAATTTACATTAAATGCAAATTGGTTAAAAAGTTAGTGTGTTTTCATGTATACATTGGCACTGTACAGAATCACTATGGGGCATTGCAAATATTGTTGATGTATTTCTGTATGAAAGTGGTGAGTATTCTGTAAATTATATTTTTTTAATTAATTTATGTTTTCAGAATGTCATTCAGTTCATCGATAAGTTCCATATTTTGTGTGTATCGTATGAGGTACTTTGAAAAATGCATTACAATCTCACTTATATATATATATATATATATATATATATATATATATATATATATATATATATATATATATGTAACTGCGTGTATCCTTCAACATGGATCAAGAAATATCTGACATCAGTGAAGAAATCTTTGTGGAAAAAAGGTATAATAACCAGTGAAGATGAATAGCTTTTGGCTGTGAAAGTTGTCCAAAGATTTGTTAAATGTCATCTTTGCTTTGCACACATAACAACCAGACAGCTGTTCGATTGAATAAAATCATCACTGTGTAAATGCAATGGTGTAACGATAAATAGCATATGATGATTGTGGTTGTAATATCTTGTTGAATCTCCAAGAGGGCAGAATAAGTTGAAAAGTGTCTAAATATTTATTGATATGTTTCGTTACAGAACTAGCCCAGAATGTCAGCAATGTATTTCGAAGGAATATTTCGTCAAGTACTAGGATAAAGTACTCATTTGGACCACAACTGTAGTACTACTCTCTGTCAACGGGGACATTTTGGCATTTGCGAAGAACACACATTCATGCAACTAGTTTTAATCTGTTTCATCTTCGAATTCGTGACTTTTTCATTGGTATTGGTTAGTTTATTGGGAGTGCTACATTCTAACAATACAAATTCTGTAATTTCTATAATTGTCGAATTGAATCGAGTGACAACAGCCGCTTAGAAAGTAAATGCAATTTTACTTCTGACTCGAACTTCTTCTGTAACTCGAATGTCTCCATAATTCGAGTAAAATGATTGGCAAGTGCATTCAACAAGTCGAATTTTAATGAAATATTAGACACTGGACTAAATACTAAAAATAAATGTAGTATTCATGATTGTATGGTATTATTCTATTGCAACAACAGTTCTTCTTTGTGTACTTTTTTGTATCATAAATATGTGAAGAATTGTATCTGTAAATGCATATAATTTATAAGGATAGTTTGTGTAATCATTAATGAGTACATATTGTTATATATGTATGTGTATACAAAATAAATATACTGATATTCTGCCTAAAGAACTACCTGCTTATAATGAAAACCTATTACAGCAGAAAATAGCAACTAGCGACGAAAGAAATTTACTTCCTTTTATAATATATACTCAAGCATTTGGCGACTGTACGCAAAGAATCGAATTCTTTACAATGTGACTTATTGTGACCTAGGTAGCTAATTGATATTTATCTAATACGGCGAAGACCATATTAAAAAATCAAAATAAATTTATATATTGACGACACATAACAGTTACGTTTCATCTAATTCTCATCTATCTCTACTTATCTCATCTCCTAAATCCTAGTCACCAGGTAAATAAATACAATTATCATATAGGATATTTTAGTTTTGTCAGTTCATAAGAAATTATGCAAAATTTAATATCGCAGTATTATTCTAACAATATCTATCCCCACATAACATAATATGTAGAATAATTAAACACACGAAATGTAATCTATAATCGCAAGATCTAAAAACGTACTTTACATTTATGATTTTAGAATACAGATAGGCATTATCTTAGAATACACATTCACATATACATAACAATTAGTTGTTATTCAGATTGGAGCGATCAATAATATCGAATGTAAGTTTCGATTAAAACAACGAAATACTCACAATCATTCTACTTGCACAGAATTGCAATTTCTTTCAATTAATTACCGGACATTAAACATTTTCCACGTAAACAGATTAACATTGATTCATTAACATTTGCATCTAAATCATGAATTTAACAATTTCCTTAAATCAAAATTCCATATCTGCGCATAAATAAGTGATATCGGTGATATTAAATTGCTGTAAACATATACCGTATATGTAGGTAGGCATGCAATACTGTTTGTTCATTAATCTAAGTAATTTATAGTGTTTCGGAGTAAATTATTATCGAAGATAGCGTGGAGAATTTATAAAAGGACGTATGCAAGCGCGATCTGATTCACAGTTTGTTATAACAACGGATATTCGAGTTTCCTAATTAGAATATGTTACTGAAAATACTTTTACTACAAGTCATGAGTATCGGACTCATAACGGTTCCAATAAAAGGTAATTTTGTCGATAATAAATATTATATATATATATATATATATATATATATATATATATATATATATATATATATATATATAGTGTAGTTATTATACCTTAAGATTTTTACATTTGTATATTGAAATATTTCATAAATCTTACACGACTAGCAAAAGTTTATCGTTGATAAGTAAAATATAGAATAATCCGTAGCCACAAGACCGAAGATTTAAATTAAATCTCGCCTCTTAAAAACCCAGAATTACTGAACGATTAATATAAATATTTCACTATATTAAACAATTTATACATTTAATATTATTCTAATGAATCTGAGGTTAAATATTTGTATTGTTTTCTTCTGCAGAACAAATATTTTATTACGTTCACTAGGATACCAATGTAGTATGGATTATTTCATTGATTAGTATTATTTTGTCGTATATACATCATCAAATCAATATTCTTCGAATACAAATATTTTGCACTGGCCGGGTAGTGCAAAGCAATACGCGGAAATGTTAACTTTTATGGAAGTGATTCAGTTAGTTTGTGGGAAAGTGAATACATACATAAAACAGTGAAGTATGAGAAAAGTGTACTTGTCATATGCATTCGGTATATATATATTTTGACAATCTGTCTATTGATTGGAAAATGTATGATGGAAAGCAAATCATAAATTCCTGAAGTTTTATCATTTAAGGTTTATACTTTAAGTTTCTAGTATTACTACTTAGTTCCTTTACAACAAAGCATTTTATTTTCTCATCGCAGCTCAAGACGCACTAGTTGAATTACCTGATATATACATGGAAGAAAGTGACAAAGCCATAATGAACAGCATATGGAACATGGCTGGCTTTCCGAGCGACCAAAACGGAGCATCGGAAGTGGACAGGAAATTTTTTGCGACATTAGGCCAGGCAGTACCGTTCTTACAACATGTACCATACATCGGCGCAATGATGCCCAATCTTCACCAGCAACAGTTCAATGATAATAAACAGAACAAGCAAATACACCAGGCCGGCGGAACATATGTCGGCTCGCCCACCACGATAAACTACAGAGTGCTACCGAAGCCACCCAACTCGGAGCTGGACTCCTCGGAGGAAGATGGTACATCGGTATACATTAATAACAGAAGACTGTTTCAACCAGAGAACGCAGATTTGGAAATAGCTGACGCCAACGTTAAACAAACGAATGGAGAGTATTTTTCCATGGAAAACTTAGAAACCAGTCCACAAAATTTGGAAACCGTAGATGTGCCACTGGAACGAATGGAACGGATGATGCAATTGAAAGTCGCCGATGATAGCACACGCATCAACAAAAAATCAAAGGGTTTCTTGGGCAGAAATTCCAATCAGATTATCGACAGCGGTAGACAATCACACGATAGTACTACAGAAGTTGATATTCCCTCTAGAATGCGTAAAACTAATAATCCAGCTCGAATGCCAAATTCACACGTGGAAATACCAAAGAATCATGGGCACAAGAAGAAACATAACCGGAAAAGCAGTAACACAACGAGAAATTCAGAAACCAGTACACACCATCCAACCGTAACAAACTACAAATACACGAGAAAAAGGAAAGAATCGCATCGGAAGTCGGATAAATCACCAGACACCAGAAAGTACTACGAAATGATGGACAATAACCAGAAGTACATATGTAAATGTAACATTGTGAAGAAGAAGAATGACGACGTGAACGCGCGAAAGTCGTATACGGAGAGGAGTATGGACCACAAACACGATCCAGTCTTCAATTGCACAAAATATTGTAACGTTACGAAACCGAACGAAGTGGAAACCACGGAGAAAGATACCGTCAGATGGAGAAATAAACAGGACAAGGGAAAATACCATAAAGATAAACGCGATAATGAAGTTGATGATACTGGTGAAGAGATACCCGTTACACCGAAAGCAACTCGTTCGCGAAAACACAGAAGGAAACATCGAAATCAAGAGTACAATGCGGTTACGGAGAAGGAAATCGTTTTAGATACTCACCAACCAGTTACCGAAGCTGCCAAAATGTATTTACCAACGGAAAACCAATTCGCCATAAGCGCTCAATACAAATCATCAATTGATCCCGTGCAAGCGTACGCCGATGAATCGGCCGCCAGGCCTATTGTGAATCCGATGTTCGGGTATCAAGACGAAGTAGCGAGTCATCCTGTAATAGATCCAATGAGACGTTATGCGGATGAACCCGACTATGGTGACATACCGACTGATCCCGGCACTAGATATGCTAACGAACCGGACTATCGGCAAACTATGCCACAGATGAATTCGTACGCGTACGATTCCGACTATAGATCAATGGATGACGGCAATCCATCCTATTATATCGCGGGCTCTCCTGTCGAGGTGCTTCACAACGTTGAAGGATACAATCCATTTATGAATCAATATTCGTACGAACCGCAAGATTACATGTACGACCAAATACAGGACACGCATTCCGCGACTAGTGGTGCAACCTAAATGGACGGCAACCGATAAAGTGACAAGTTGAACTAATGATGGAAATATCCTGTAATTATGAAATGTAACTACAACCTTTATGTCATGTATGGATTTATATGTAAATACAGAGATTATTGTCATAATTACTGTGCATTTTATTAACGGACTCCTTCAAACATATTCAACATATTATTACAGTATAATTGAGCAATATCGTGGAACGATCATATGATACATTCGTGAAGTTATGTACACATATGTGCATGTTTACTGTACTACAGACTATAGCGTAATGGTGTATTTTATTTATTTTATATGTTCACCATTTGTTTATAGTTAAACGAAACAAAAGTTTTCTTTTCTCATCGCAGCTCAAGAGCCACCAGTAATACTGCATGCCGTACCGCCAATGTACTTCAATTATTTCGATCAGGACCTGTGGAGCACGATCTGGCATTTGTCAGAGTATTTGCCATTCAGCAATCAGGACAAGCAGTTCCTACGGGACGTGATTAAGGCGGCACAAATACCAGAACTTGAATTAGACTTAAACGGTGATGAGCAATCACCTCAGACCGATGTGAACCCCGACGGAGAACCAGATGCAGAATCTGCGGAGGAACAGCCAAATCAAGGTCCTAGAGTATCGACGGACGACGGAGGAGTTCAGGTCGAAGAGCAAACGGATAACTCACATATCATCCAACAGGCAGGAGGTACATACGTGAATAAGCCCACCACCATCGGTGATAATCCCCAGGAGTCTTCGCCCGAGGTGCAACGAAAAGGAATGCGACTGCCAGGGAATACATTCTTCACTACACCGTACAGGCCGATAACAAACCAAGTGGTTGCAAGATATCCAGGAGTCGCCTGGGTACAGCCTGGAACTCAGTGGCCAGCAACCACATTAGCACATGTACCGTTTGCGCAACAAGGTTTTATGTCGACAGGAAAGACATTGCTAACTGCAGCGAATGCTCAAGTACCAAACCAAGTGATAGCAGGTTACCCCGGGTATGCCTTCGTACCGGCAACGCTACCACCAGGGACCGTATACAAAAATTCACCACCGGCACCAGTGGATGAGAAAACGACAAGGAAAAAAGGCGAATTTATGGGAGAGTTCGATTTTAATAAAACCACCTTTGATTTCGGTGGCGTGCAGAATATCTACAAAAATAAGGGAACAACGATCATTAAACAATCCGGTGGAACTTTTAATAACATTCCTACTGTCGTCGGCAAACCTAAAGACAAATCTAAATATTTCAATGCTGCACCAAAAGGAGACATCGAATATAGCCACTTCGATAAGGATACGAATACACAGAGAACTTTTGTGAGTAAAGGCAACACGTACTCCGATTCACCGGTGTCAATAAATTACCGGCAATTACCGGAAAATCCAAAGTGGAATCCCAGCAGAGGAGATTTAGATAGCAGCGAAGACGATGAAATTGAAGTGGCAATGGAACTGTCGCAAGAGGATACCGACTATGATCCCATAGATGCAGTGAGCGATTCCAATGCAAATGATAACAAGACTCGTGTCGTTCAACCGGAAGATTTACCGCCCGATGTGGAAATATTCAGTAACAGTGAGATTAACGTGGATCCCATATCTAGACCCGAGAAATATCGCGTGGAAATCATTAACAGAACAACGAATCAATTTATCACCACTCCAACAAGATCTCACTACGTAGTACCGAAGAAATATTATTCAGATTATAAAAAGACAACTTATCCAAAAGTGTCGAATGCAAATAGAGTCATGTGCGGTAGATATTTAAATTATTATCCGTTTAGCGAACCCAATCGGCGGGACAGATATGAGTACTGGCCAAATATGCACGAACCTGGATCAATCTGTCAATGCATGAAAGAAAAGAGTCAAGCAATGAAAGTGTTACCTAAATATATGAGTAGAATGATAGCTCAACCTGCAGATATGTACAGAACCAATGTTGTGGAAGAACAAAAAAATTATCAAAGATTTTTTGATATATCGAAATACTTAGGTGATAGAACTAGGAAAGAATATGTAAAACCTGCAAGGACCGGATTCATCAACAGTTATTTGAATCTTAAAAAGAAAATAGCGCTACCCCACATGCAAGTAGAATACAACCCAGCAATGGCACATATCGACGGATTCGTCAATCATTGAGGAGATGATTTACAAACATGTCACTTGCCTATAATATTAAACAATTGATGATTTGTTAATGATTTGTAAATAACCTTCTTTCAATATAACATCTTCTTAAATTCACTTTGTTCGTCTGATTTAAACATTACACACCCCGTGTCCCAATTAAACGAAATATGTTTGTCTAATTGTTAGTTTTTTTTATCTCTTGTCTCGTCGCAGCTCAAGATCCGACGAGTGGAACTAACGAAGATCCTGAATTTTACATGCTAGATACTGACAAACGACTGTTGACCACCATATGGAACTTAGTTGGATATGGTGCAGAAAAGAAGGATGTCGGTCCGGTGGAACGAAAATTTCTCGGTGGGCTGCTCAGATTGGTGACTAATAGACATTCTAAAAAGAATACCATTCTTCAGATTGGAGGCATTCACATTAATTCAGGAGTCGGGGTAAATATGGCACCAGCACGACGTGGAAATACCAAATGGGATGAAGCGAATGAGACGTTAGACTGGAATGACATGCAGACGAATGAAGAAATGCGTATGGTATCCAATGCACAGGCTATAGATCATTCAAATGAACCATTAAATGAGTTAGAGTATTCGGATACAACGTCAAATTCAATAAACGAAGCTGATTCAAAGGCATATGAAGATATGGAAGATAGTACAGGGAAAATGGATAATGAAAGCAGAACAAAGAATAATAAAGATCTGTTCGAATATTCGGAAGAAAACATTGTTGTGGAGGAACCATTAGAAATTAGCGCAGAAATTGAAAAACCTACAACTACTATTACCACTATTACGGATACGTTACCGAGAAAATGGCCTACAGCGCAAATTCGGAGGATTGTCAATTCTCTTCAAGCTTCTTCTAAAGCAGAAATTGCCACGGAAAATCAAACAGATGGAGAATTCACTACGAAGAAATATTTAAATAACGAATTTCCGCGAAAACCGAAAGTTGATCATAAATTTATGAAATATTCCGACGTAGACATTCATAAAAGAATAATTGCGCCAACTACAGAAAGTTATCCAAATCCAACTATCAAATTGGAAACCATTCAAAAAATTCCCAATTTCGAAATTCTAACCGATGAAAAATATTCTAATAGCGAAGTTCCTACTATAAACAAATATTCAAGTATTGAATTGCCAACCATTAAAAAAGACCCAATTTTCGAAAGTCCAATTATTAAAAGCTATCCTAATATAGAAATTCGGACTACAGAACAACACCCAAATATCGTAGGACACACGATAAATCTTAATTCAAATATTGTAGGGCAAAGGAGAAATCATTACCAGAATATTGTTGGGCACAGGGCAAATAAAAATATCAATATTCGAAATCTACCGGGCAGACATGTTAATATAAATATCGTAGGGAGAAACATTATGCCGAAAACACTACCGCCTGATGTTGAAATGATTGACGTGCACAAACTGGGGGGAAATACAAAATCGTCTACGGCAATGAATCATCCTTCGGTTAAACAACCCAATGACATGGATACCAGTGATGATAGCGATGATGTGCAAAGAAAATTCTTGCTTTGGAATTGGAACGCGAATAGAGAAGAACTTCTCCGTAATAATGCTAATTTTCATTCTAACAAGAAGAAGCCCAAAAAAAAGCCCAAAGAAAAGCCGACTAGCAATACGATTGGCTATGCAGCCGCTACGAAACGTACGACGGTGAATGGGAATGTCATTAAGATTAGTACTGAAGTCGAAATACAAGCACCCGATAACGATGATGATTATGAGCCGTCTTGTGCTTGCAGACGCCGTAAATCGAGAAGTGATACGCATGGAAGATTAATTGAAGAAGAACAGACTATTGATGATGATAATTCTCACAATCAGATACGATCTCATGGAGGCACCAAATGCGATAGTGCATGTGGTTCATTCGAACACAGTCAAGCTAGCAATTAGTTGTGTCATATTTTAACGAATTTGTATTTTATTCTGCTGAAATAAAGAAAACTTGAATTTCTTTAGAAATAACTAATTTCTAATAAAGTCTTCAATCATTGAAGAAATGACTAGTCACGTTCTTTTGCATATTCCCTAAATAAATATATAGTTGAATCCACACGTTTCTCGCTTTCTGCTAATACTAATAATTCTAACTTTTCTCCCGTAGCTCAAGGGACAGTCAATGAAATGGATGTAGTGCCCGACATGTACATGCTGGATAAAGATAAAGTCCTGCTGAACTCGCTGTGGAACATAGCAGGGTACTCATCACATGCACCCTCGAATGTGGAACGCAAGTTCACTAGTGCTATCTTCAATGAGGCGCACCTACCAAACGACGATCTAGACGAACTGGAGAAAACTCTTGCGGCAAATAAAGTGGATCGGAAGAATAAAGACATAACTCCCGAAGAAAAAGATACTAATGAAGGATCCGAAACGAATACAGTTGTTCAAACTGATCAGGCGACGAATAGGAAAAAAGTAATTTGTAGTAAAAATGATGGTGTCGGTCGAAAGGACGCTGCTCCTCAAACTGTTCCCGCGACAAACAGAAAAAGTCTAATTTGTAATAAAAATGATGATGTCACTCGAAAGAACACAGGTCCGCAAACAGTTCCCGCGACAAATAGAAAAAGTCTGATTTGTAATAAAAATGACGATGTCACCCGAAAGAACGCAGGTCCTCCAAATGTTCCCGCGACAAATATAAAAAATCTGATTTGCAATAAAAATAATGATGTCACCCGAAAGAACACAGGTCCTCCAACTGTTCCCGCGACAAACAGAAAAAGCCTAATTTGTAATAAAAATGACGATGTCACCCGAAAGAACGCTGCTCCTCAACCTGTTCCCACGACAAATAGAAAAAGTCTACTTTGTAATAAAAATGATGATGTCACCCGAAAGAACGCAGGTCCTCCAAATGTTCCCGCGACAAATATAAAAAATCTGATTTGCAATAAAAATAATGATGTCACCCGCAAGAACGCTGCTCCTCAAACTGTTCCCACGACAAATAGAAAAAGTCTAATTTGTAATAAAAATGACGATGTCACCCGAAAGAACACAGGTCCTCAAACTGTTCCCACGACAAACAGAAAGAGTCTACTTTGTAATAAAAATGACGACGTTACCCGAAAGAACACAGGTCCTCAAACTGTTCCCACGACAAATAGAAAAAGTCTACTTTGTAATAAAAATGATGATGTTACCCGAAAGAACACAGGTCCTGAAACTGTTCCCGCGACAAATAGAAAGAGTTTACTTTGTAATAAAAATGACGATGTCACCCGAAAGAACACAGGTCCCGAAACTGTTCCCGCGACAAACAGAAAAAGTCTACCTTGTAATCAAAATAACGATGTATCCCGAAAGAACATAGGTCCTCAAGTTGTTCGCACGTCAAAATATCAATATCATAGGAAAAAAACGTCAACAGTGACAACAAGGACGGTACCACTAAGGCACCAGGCGCTAAGGAAATCAATTGAGACCAGGAGATCGGACAATGGACATAGCGACTACGGGAAACCGTCAAATAATGCTAGAAACACGATGGCACCTAGACAGAATCTCCGGACATATGAAGGTTCTGTGGCAGGTTCTAATCCAAACAGACGGAACAACAACAACAATAATAACCGAGGTAGTCAATTTAACGCACAACGAGCAGTTCAATCCAAGCCAGACTACGAATCGCAGCCAGAAAGCAAAGACGATGACGAACCATTACGATTCCAACTTGGCAGATTCGGCAGATCGAAAGGATCGAAGCGAATAGTGCGCCGACATCACAAGTAAACCTTGAATATTGTACATTATAATGGACGATGTGTATGGAAAATATATCCAATTCTATTTGAATTATTCGTGTTGTATATGTATATATCGTTAGAAACGAAGCTCAGAGTACCAAACCATAATTGGTAATAACTGAGTTCCAGTTTTGTTAAACCTGGAATTTATAATTTTATATATTTACTCTTATTGTCTGCGTATACCTTCTGTTATACAGTAAGAAAATATTATTTTCTTACGTTATTATTGGAGTTATTCGTAAGGTGTTAAACGAATAAAAAGATGATGCAATAAGACGATTATTCAGAATTGTTGTCGTTTCGTTTCTTGGTATGAAGCATCATCAGAACTAAAACATTTTATATTCGCGATTCATCTAGCTTCCGGTCGAAACCAAAACTGCTCTCGCCTGGTATTGTCATTTTGACCTGAAATCTTAGGATTTTGTGATCATTCTTCGGGCATTTCAATAAAATTCTTCGGGTTCATAGTTGCATACTTCTGTTGGCGAAAACCTGGCCTGCCAATATGATTGGTTCTCATTTTCACTCATAATATATATTGGCAACGCCCATTTTGCATTAGTTTTTAGCTCATCGACCTCCTGTCGAAGAGCTATAGTGTTCGGTACGATGTCTGTAGCATCTTCCGATTTCAAAAATTTTTGCACAGAAATCCCGGACAGACCCCCTGGACCACGAAATGACTATTACAACATATGTCCGTATGTATGTCGCTCGTCCGCTCGCTCGTACGAGATTTTTTTGTTCCACTCAGATCTCCTAAACTACCCAACGGATTTTTATGAATTTTTTTCTGCAGATACTTGTTATGGTCTAGTTGTGCAAGGTACATTTTATTTTTCAAAATTTTCCTTCGTACTTGAGAAAAAAAATATTTTCCAACTTTTTTTCAGTTTTTATTTTTTTTCTCCTTTATTTTTCACTCAATTGTGTTCAAAATTTTCTTGCATATGCAGGAAATGGAACAATATTTTTCCATATTTTTTATTTTGAAAAATTATGTAAGACCATTGGAGAAAAAAATATTTTTTAATTAAAAATTGAACAAAAGAAGATCAATGCATTTATAGTCGGCTTAGTTTGCTTTGCTTTTGTCAAGAGAAGAAAATGTATTCACACTTGTTTTAAATTTGTTGTTTTATTTGCGACCTAGGCACCTACGATTTTAAAAGTGAATTTAGATAAATAATAATTTGTGATATATTCAGACTTGCACATACGTCGATGAGCTGCAGGCATGGGTGACTAACCCATTCTTTGAATACTAGTTATTTTATGCATTGAAATGTTATATTTAAGATATTATGTGATATTACTATTGTTAAACAATTAATATTTGATTTCATTTCCCCGCCTTTAATTTAATGAATCCTGAAAGGCGCGAAATTTCAGGGCCATTCTATAATTATTTACTCTGCTCAAAATAATGACCAAAAATACCAAACAAATCTTTTCGTTAGTCAGTAATAATTTAAACCTATTTGAAAATATCGCCCCAAGTTCTCGCGCTAGAATGCTGGAATTTTACACAATGATACAGAATGTCTTTATCCAAGTTAGTAAATCATCTAAACACGAAGGGTCACAGTTCATCCGTCCATTCTTTTCGTGTGCATTTGTGTGTGTGTGTGAAAATGAAACGCTATAAATCCTACGGTCACACTCGGGACACTTGCTTTATTCAAAATGGATGAACCGCCATTAGTCAGGTGTACGATAGTTCCAGTGATTTAAACCTGTGCGTACTGTGGAATCTTGTAAAAAGTGATCCTTCACACACATACACTAACATTAAGTCGCTACCACATCGGTCTGTTAAGGGTTAAGCCAGTCTGTTGAATGAACGATGATAGCAGTCTCACAATCTGATCTGCAGAACTGTGACAGGTACGAAGACATTCAGCAAATGTGACGAATGAATGTAGTGCATGTTATATGATGGACACTGATAGTTTTAACTGTTGTGTTGTTAAATGCATGCTCTATGTGACATATTGAATATAAGACAACACTAGTAATACGCGCGTGAATGTTCAGATACAGACATGTCGGGGATACTATCTCAGGTCATTGCCTCGACGACTTTTCGCATTACATTATGAGTAAATAATCTGCTGCTGGTTGATTATTGTTTTCTTTCCGCCCGGAGAAGATATTCACTGGAAGATGTACGTCCGTTTTTTTGCGAAATTTAGTCCTTAATTCTGGTTAAGACGTGCCCGTTTCACAGTGAAATTTATTTGTTCTCTGTAAGACATGGAGACGATGGAGAATGCACTCCCGTCTTCACACTTCTACTGCTTGAGAAATATGCCACGTTCGTTGGGTACTGGGAATTTATTAAGATATGCCACAAATACCGTTAGTTACATTCAAATGGTTCTTGTGCCCGTTTTACCGGTTTTCCGGTTCCCAGTTGAATACCCGCTGAATTGCACTGAATTGTTCCTCGTACCGTTTCCGCGTCTATAACGTCTCTAAGCAGATTATCTATGTATAATTACGTATATTTAGTTTTAAATTATTTTCAAATATAATTTATATAGAGAAGTATTTTGCTCGACATACATTATATTGGAGGCTTCTTTTGGTGGAAGTGTTCCTTACCTTAGTGCTTAATATGATGAAGGCAATTCTCACTTTTGTTTTTTCTGTGAATAAGTATTTTTTTTATTGGAAACGATTTTCGTGATCCTCGAAGTACTTCTTTATTAAATAACTCCCGGAGACAGATATTTCACAAACTTGATTTGCCATGCAACAGCCAGACAGACCAGAAAAATAAACTTTCGTCTCAAAAATTGTGTTGACATTGTTCGTTTGTTTACGTCCCACGTGCCTTACGTTGAATTTCACGACACGTGGACGCACCCACACACACACTCACACATATCTTTTGTTTTTTGTTTAGTTTTCGGTTCATTTCAGCTGAGATGGACATTGCATGGTGAAATGATTGTTCTACCGTTTGTTTTCTCCTCTTAGTCGTCCCGATGCTCTTGTTGTTTTGAACGATAGGTGCAAAGCACAGTCTGCTAGACACGACAATTCTATTTTCGCTGTTTTTCTCCACTATTCTAAATCCAGCCATGTTAGATGTGTAGATCTCCAGGCTCAAGTTGTGTGTTGTGCTGGTGAGTGTATTCAGAAGAAGAGAGAAAGAGAATTGTATTTTAACTGGACACAAAGTTAAACACAAGAATCGTATTTTGCACATTGTTAAAAATATATTTTGCATCCGACACATTCTTCACATGTAAAATAAAAATAATTGTACACATATATAAACACAGTGGGCAAAAAAAAAAATGGCACTTTATGACTTTAGAACGAGGAAAGATATTTAGGTACGCGAGGTTTTAAATTACAGGCCAATTAATTGACTGAAAATATTGTATCATTACTAACACATAGCTGCCTAAAATCTACATACACCGGATTACTTTAGGTCCACTGTAAATACATTAATCAATATAATGAAGTTTCGCATGTGAAATATGATTTCGCGTCGTACGAAATATGGATCGTTTAACTTGTCGAGGTTCTGAAATAAATAAGATTACCGCAAATACGCAAACTTTCGAGCTCAACACGTATGTGTGTGCGTGTATGTGTGTCAAATGATTTCACGAAGAGTGGAGCAAGCAGGAAAGGGTTGCAAGGATGAAAATCCCAAGGGGAAGTAGATGCTCGCGACATCAGAACTTTACTATCGTTTAGAGACTACTTTCAACGTTATATATTTTGAGATAGTGTCTCTTATTCTCAAGAATTTACTGCTAATGAGAATTATTCCTTTTAACAATAATAACAAAAATATGATTGCAATATTATCACCAGACGTAATGAGTTCTCTAACTCAGTCAGGTAACCTACATATATTCCCTTATCGCTATCATCATTCTTATCTGCATCGCTGGTTGTTTATTGATTGGCAACATTCCATGATTAATTAAACGCTAGCTCATCTAAAGGTACATGGTACACACTTTTGAAGACTTGTAAAGCCCTTGTACACCCAGAGTAAAGATGAAGCTTTGTAGTTCTTTCATAAAAATATGACGAAAAGAACGATAAAATGTATATTTTCCAACAAGACTATGTATTTTGCAATTCGTATGTACATAGCGTATTCTGATTTCTATCCAAATAATACAAAAAAATACTATCTATTTTATATTTAAACTATAATGGACTGTTACTATTTTAGAAATAAATTGTATGTACATTGAAATAATGTTGCACACATGGTAAATACAAAAGACTATTAGAAGAAAACATATTCACCAAAATGGCATTTCTCTATGAAAGCCATTTCGTTTACTCTATCTTGTCATATTACAGCTGTTTTATGTGCTATAATGATGTGTGGCTGTAGCTATAACTGTCTCGCCATTTCTAAATGCATTTTATCATTGCTAATAGCTACATTAACATTTTTCTAAATGTTTATTGCACCTACAAGAATGTATGCTTGAAATATTATGAAAATGTATGAATGTATATATAGTTCATATCTTTAAATATGTTATGTGGAGTGTTCTCTGAAATATGTATGTGTGCATATATATGCAATGTAGGTATGTTGGTTTTCAATCATCTATATTTAGATTTGTTTGACAATGGATTTATGTACATGTGTGTATTTTTCAATGAAAAATCACGTTCGTTATACGATTGTTGCGTTTTTGTTGTCTCAACCTTGATTATTTTGTATTTGCTTGTCTATAGTTATGACTGTTTACAAATACAAAAATTATATTCAAATCAAATCTATCTTGATTCTAACCTATATATATATATATATATATATATATATATATATATATATATATATATATATATATATATATATATAATATTATATAAGTGAAATAATGCAATAAGATTTGTAGTAGTAAAATATGTCAAAACCGATCCTGCTGTTTTCCCTTCAAGATCACGTTACACTACTCTATTATATAAGCACACATACACACCCCCGCCTTGCATGTGTGTATGTATGTGAATGTTACACTAACAATGCTATAGATCACAACATAATTTATTAAAAATGCAACGACGTGCACTGCACTAGTTCTAGTATCTTCACCAGAGGCGCTGCGACTATATCCAATTTACAGTGACTATATGTCACTTGATAAAAAGTAGTAATTCAGTGGTAGTTGTTTCTGGCAAATGAAACTGTCACTAAAGGCTTCTCTGTGTGTATATATTTACTAATTGCAAACACAACTAGGACTTGTAAGTTATTATGTTGTTACATATCTATTCTCGACATATTTATAAACCATATAACTTTTATATTTGAATTAAATATCGTCACACTCGTAGTTATAAGTTGATGTATTAGAAAATACATGACCGTTTCATTGTGTACCAGTACTTTCTTAATCGTCAAAACCACGGATTTTTCTACTAATAACATACTTTAAAATAAACATAACTAATAAATGTACATGTATCGCAAGCGTCAGCCTAACAGTATATGCATACGTACATGCATGTATGTATTTATGGTAAGTAACGATTTGTACATGCATATGTGTGGACGGCCTGAAAATATTGAAATATTTTGCTTACCAAGAACACATGTTGCCACAAATTATACAGTGACCCAGAATTTAACTTGTGTGTTGGCAAAACTCAGTCAGATTGTGTGTGTGTGTGTGTGTGTGTGTACGTGTGTGTTAATATAAAACAACCCTTATGGCATAAGAATAAAACATTCCTTCCATGCTCTATTAATTTAACACCATATGATAGCCACCGATTGTAATGAAACTAATATTTACTTGATAGTTCTAGGAAGGCAGGTTTAAATGGAAATCCATGAATTATAACGAACAATATTGAAACAAAACTACGGTGCATGAATGCTGCACGGGGATAGAACCAATATTGTTTCGCGGATTTAATGTAGGAACCTCGTTTTACAAAACCTGGCCACTATCCACGACTATTTTTCCCATGTGTCAATACACACCTTTATTTTGCGTGCGTATCACTATATTTTACTATACTCCATTATTCACTAAACGAATGATAAATTCGCATGGAAATGCAATAGTTTCGCGTTTGTAAACAAACAAACCTAGCGTATGTCTGGAAAAGTCACATGAAGAAAATCACGAGGAATGCAAAGCTAACTGGGGAATCAATAAAGAGGTTCTCATCGGATGCCCTGCAACGTACCTTGTTGCATTCTACGCTCGTGAAGCTTGCAGAACCACAGTAACGGTTATCTGATTGAAATATGTCTATTTCCTGAGCATCGACCAGCACTTTCGATTCATTTTGCAGAAATAACTTTCTCTTCGGTTCGCACAGTTCGCCACTTTTATCATACTCCGCTGTTCTGTGCTTCTTCTTTATCGGCCTCTTAGCCGCAGCGGTTAAATGAATTTTTTAATGGCCAGGCCTGCTATGAATAATTCGCCGGCAATAAAATATCTTTTAAAAAGCATTAATTTTTCTCTGTTTTACTGGCAGTCGGTCGACGAGAGAAAAATGGATATTGGCCTGGTAATTAGCGAGGTCAATTAGAAAATGACACTGGTATATATGGAGCGCGAGCGAGGCCGGCTGTCTGCATGGAAATTTCAACTTTACTCGGCTTCTCAAAATTTAGTACTTAGTTAATTAAAACTCGCCTCTGTTCTGTATATTTCGATGACAGTTCCAGCGGCAGATCGAAGGTGTTGTTAATTCCAAATTCTGATGGGCGAGGACGGAAGTTATAAGAACATTCACTTTAGACAAGTCTATATTTGGCAATGATATTTGATTTAAAACAAAGAACGAAAAATACTGAATAATTTTCACATATATTAATTAAAAACCTTACAACAATTTAAACATAGATTGTGTAAAACTACGGTTTATAAGATACGAACAAAAAAATCTAGCTGGTCTTTGAAAATCTAGTTCTTGCCAAGTGTTAAGTTATGCGAGTACAAAAATATAAGCACATATTCCTCCAGCATTGCTTTTCCATTTGGCCGAAGAATAAAGTAACATTTACACCCAGGATATAACCATTATTTAAGAGTATAGTTTCATTCTCCAATAGATGAAAATCCTTTAGAACTAACGGCTGTCATCTTCTAAAGGCTGGATAGCAGCGCCGTGGATCGATCCGCATTTACATAACAAAGCAATGAAAATTTGGCACCAAACATCCAATGTAGATTTCATTATAGAACTTTGTGTGTTTGCCAGAAGCGGGAAAAAGTTTATAAAAAGCTTCTCGAAACTTCCAATATACTGTAGAATAATTACAATAAAACAGTGTTGCAATAGTTTGTACCCAACTTGACTTTGCAATGGCGAAAAGACGAAAGATGATTCAACAATATCGCCACTAAATTGATCGTTATCCTGGAAACGTAGCAACAAGGATTGAGACAAATTCCTGTAAATATATCACATATTATATTGCATTGTACGAGTATATTTTATATTCTCAGCATATGAGAGATAACAATATGATTTAATTAATTTAAATATTTCTTCCCTAACATGTATTACACTGTCATGGTAACAAATCACTCACAAGATATTTCATTCGTATATGAATGCATTTGTGTGCGGTGGCTATGATAGATTATATTCGCTCTTTCATCTTGCATACGTGTACTAATCAAAGAGTAGACATGAAAATATGCATATACATACATATATCATACGAAGTTGTCAGAGAAGTTATATTAAAACAGCATGCAATATTATATACGCAAATATTAAGTGCATTTTTAGAAACAATATGTTATTTTCATAAGCCAGTTACGTAACCTAGATACAAATTTTGTATTTTAGAAAAGCTATGTAGATTTCTGTAACCCGAATGGACATGGAAGTGTTACATACGAGTGCATGTTGTGTCGGTAGAGATATTTGTTTTGGACCGCCCGAGTAATTTGAGTGTTTGTCGCAATGCACGACGGGTAAATACGACTTCAGCTAATCGAACATTCAAACGTTCAATAGCAGCACAAGCACGTTATTAGCATGGATACATCCGTATCTATCCTTACGTACGTCCACATCCATACGGATACTTGATCCGTGCACATACACACACACACACTCATATGTACTTATGTAAGGCACAACGTATGTTCGTGATTAGACTACGAACAATAACAGCAGGTCATAACAACAACATGTGTTATTCATGCAATTCCACAGGGATAAACAAGGAAATAGTCAAGGGAATTTTCACGTGGTACGTCCATTTTCTCGCTATTACCAAAATAAACATTGAGCACTTAGCTGTGTTTATATGCGTGCTACCAAGAAACATCAATAGATGGCGACACTAAACAATTAGCAACCGCCACATTATATATGTATATATATATATATATATATATATATATATATATATATATATATATATACATATATACAGTAAACTTCGCTTATAACGAACCTCAAGGGACCGACGAAAATAGTTCGCTATAAGCGAAGTTCGTAATAAACGATAAACATCAAAAATTCATAATTTTTGTTAATTCATAGGTACATGTTTCAAGTAGATATATAATATGAAGAACTCTTTTGCAAAACTAGACAAATCCAGATTTGTTCAAAATTTAGTTAGATATTAATTTGTAGTACATATACTTACATATGTTTTTATGAATCTTATTTAAAAAAATCGTTTATTTTACTTTTGTTTATATTTGTTATTATTTTATATGATTTTTATTTATTTAAAGTAAGAGCTTTTACGTGTTTTCTTCAAAATTGCGTAACTCATAATTGTACTTCTTTAACACATTAAATACAGTGAACAGGGGCGGGCAAGCCATGTGGGGCATGCTGAAATTTCTACATGGGCCGCTCCAATCGCGGGAAGGTCCGATAATTTTTTTTCATACAATTAATCACATATACACAAGTACCGTAAGAACTGTTACGGTGACCCTACATATGCGGAATTGAAAGATTTCGAAGAATTCCCTGATTATTTGGTAAAATGCCGTTTTAAGTTCGTTATAAGCGAAAACTTTTGCGATTATAATAAAAATTAAGGTTCGTTATACCCGAAAGTTCGTTATAAACGGGTTCGTTATTTGCGAAAAAAATAACACACGTTTAATGATACTTTAGTTCGTACCTTATAGATTGGTTCGTTATAACCGAAAATTCGTTATAAGCGGGTTCGTTATAAGCGAAGTTTACTGTATATATATATATATATATATATATATATATATATATATATATATATATATATATATATATTAATCCTTTCGGCTGCTCCAGATTTATACCATCAAGATCTATTTTTCCAGTTATTTTAGTTCCGGATTAAAGATTTAGTTTGAGACACGATTAGCACGGTACGGCACAGCGAATGTAAGACAACAGTGAAACATAGTTATAATAAACATAATTACACACAAACACACACTATTCAAATAAATGTGCCAGTCGCTTGTGGCGTTTTAGACATTCCTGTTGTAAAGTTAAGATAGCAAATTCACGTATACAAACGTGGAAACAAACAGCCACTAAAGTTAGTATCTATGTACATGTGAGACAGTGGTGAACACATACAGATACACAGAATACACATGTATAGAAACAAGTATATAGGTGTATATAGTACTGTGTATACAAACTCCAATACATACATAGCGGCTTTGTACAACGTGCGAATAGACGTAATTACCATTAGCACTAATGAGACACTCGCGTTGCTTACATGATAGCACGATGACTTGAATCGATTGTGACACGAGTGAAACATATGTTCGACACATCCGTACATTGTTAACCGCTGTCGTTAGAGGATCTTCACCTTGACATACTAACCCTCTAATTCGTACCTGACAATATACACGCAACTCCAACAAAGTTGAATGACCTGCGAATATTGTGAATTTAATTGACGAAATATGGTTGGTAGTAATGCAGATGTAATAAATACACAGCTCTTTCAAGGAAATACAACTGGACATTTGTAACATACTCTACCTTGTAAAAACAATTACAAATTTCCAACAATAAAGAACATTAATTTTCCTGGAATATTTTCTACAAATTTACTATGGATTATTAAAATTTATATCAGTACACTATTTCATAGGCACATTTTTATACACCAATCCGTGGAATTTTACAAGTAACATTAAAATTTCTCACTGTAATACTTTGCTGTTTATGACAAACAATTAACTGCTTTTATTTGCTGATAGTAAATTTTCGCTGACTATTGTAATTTAAAAAGTACTTGAGTACATTTGTGCGTTAGTGACTAGGGTTCATTCAGCTATATAGCCAACTATAGCACGTTAATTATCTGTGGAAGTTATAAATGACATTAACGCGAATATTTATTGACACACTGCGCAACATAAATACAATTTCGCACTACAGATGTCTCTCCACGCTGTTGCGCCACTAATCCAAATGGCACATTGTCGTTTCTGATTGGTCGAACCTACAAGCGTAGACAATAAAAATAATATTTGACGTATATCGCAATTGACAGATGTTCGATTAACGAAACTCTAACTGTCCTTTGCAATCATTTCTGAAGCGAAAAATAACTGGTCACTATATGCAGGTGGTCATTGTACGAAGGAAAGTTCATTATTGAGTTAGCGAATAACATATTGACAATGTAATAACATTGATCAAAGTTTGTTGTTTTTCTTCATGTTATTGTTTGTTAAAAATCATTATATATGTCGAAATATACACTTATATACATCTGTAATACTTGTCAGAATTCTGTTAATAGTTTTTGCTTAGTTAATATATTTTACGATCACCTGTCATTGCAAAATTGAATTCGTTTCTCGAGGTAGTAAGTTGATGTTGATTTTTAAAATGAAATAAATATTACAGCAGCGAATACTTGTCACAATCGTTATTATTATCATGTGTTCTTACACAGAATATTACATGCACAACCAAATGATCACCACGACGATATGCACGATTGTTTCACATATATTTATATAAAATAATCTTTATGCAATAACCGTAGCAAAAAAAAACAAGTGTAAAATTCATTTTCTCGTTCCCTCTCCTTCTTACAGTAAATTCCACTTGAGATACCCTTCAAACTCCTGATCCGACAGAGCAATCATCGTAGCAGGGAATCGAACCCTTGGACTTTCAGCCGTCGCGTATCACATCAAGTCTACGTGACGTCATTGTCGTTACGTACAGAATCAGACCGAGCACATCACACTGGTGCGCATTACCACGAGTCATTCTGTGCAGTAAGCGAATACATATTATGTATTTGTAGGCTGTAAGCAATGCACATGTCAGAAAAAAGTTGACTAGTTTCATAAATTAATTCATGTTGGGTAAAAAAAGCTAAGCAAAAATACTTATGACAAATGCTATAACATATGAAATTTATTGTAGAATCAATTACGTTTGAGGGAATTCTAGCCAATGGTACATTTTGGTGGCTTTCTGTAACGGACACAGTGGAGTTGTGGAGACGTGGGGCTCTTTCACATTATCACTGTCTCCCATCAGGACCGATTGACGCGTTACCGTCAGGATGACGCCCTGACAAGTACCGTGCTTACCTCGTCCCTTCCTTCAACACTCCTCAGTTCTGTCCTGTGCTTCCTGTCTCGTCCTGTGTTCATTCTATCCTGGACGTGAGCTACCGGGATAAGAGAACACATCCACACACACGTGCATATATGCCCAGTGTGTATGTCAATGTGTGTGTGTATGTCATTTAGTTCATTGTTGCCTTTACATGGATACTGAAATGTACTCTAGCTATCTGTGTGTAAATTTAGTCTTTATGTAATTATACTGTACTAGTATCATGTGCTTACGTATGTATGCATGATGTTTGACACACACAATAGTCACTAGTTTTATCTTCTCAAAAAGCGTAAAATCCGTAGTAATCGTTATTCGCTGTTATTCGCGGAATTACGTAATACGCGACTTATGTAAATTCGCAGTTACCGAATAATTCCGGCAATGAACATTCTGAGAACCCGTAACGTATATAAAAGTATGCGTACGGCTTTGACATTCATTACAGAATGTACATACAGTTTGTTTTTGTATTCTCTTACATATTTTTCATAGTTTATATCCGAGAAAATACAAATTTACAAATTTGACTTACGTAAAATTCTAGTTATATAATGTACAGTGTATTTGAATATTACTGCTACGTTACATTTATGTGACGCTGGTTGCCTTGTATAATTTTGTTTTTTAATTTTTTTTTATATAGGTATCTAAACTCTATACGAATATCTACATACATGTGTATGTAATGTACGCATAGTTTACATCTGTATGTATACATGCATTGAAATTATGAAAAGTACCAGATGCACATGTTCTACACACCAGTATATGGGGTATGATATGTCAGGTTATATAATTATAACACCCACAACTAATGTTAAACTATGCAAAGGCTGTGACACATATACTACTTGCATAGGGTCAATGGAATTGATTAATTATACTATCAGTGTATGTATGAACTTCTTAGCTATTGCCTCTGCATTCCATTACGACATAAACGGCGATTAGTTCCAGTACATTGATTAATAGTACGTTACATTAGAAGGTTTTATATTGAAAACGTCCTTTTGTAATTTTAAAGAATACATTTTACACGAACATTCACAGAATTCATGTTATAAATACTAATATTAAAATACGTATTACAATATCTATAATAGTACATTATACACCAAGGGAGAGAAACCACTTATTTTTCCTGAGTGTATATACTATTTTTTCCACGTTCGGGAGTAGAAACACTTAATTTCATAAATAATGAAT
Organism: Carabus problematicus; assembly: GCA_963422195.1. Lineage (NCBI taxonomy): Eukaryota > Metazoa > Arthropoda > Insecta > Coleoptera > Carabidae > Carabus > Carabus problematicus. Next base: position 13,727,399 of record OY728589.1, on the reverse strand, counting down.
TATAATAAATCGGAGCGAAATTGCAATATTTAGAAGCCTTTGGAAATGTTTCCATGCAACGCGTACCATGACAACAGACATTTATTTACAAAAACCTTTGTTATAATAAAAACTCCCTTCCGAAAAGTGTTTTCGTCCCTAGGGAGTAAATGCTTCATTTCTGTCCCGCGTTTGACGCCATAGAAACCGACTTCTACTCCCGGACGTGTAAAAATTATATTATATTATAGCGAAAAAGTTTATTCAAATACTGTATACATATTGAAATAAATACCAAAATATAAACAATATTATTATAGCCGTTCAACTTAATTCAGCGAATCAAAACGAATACCGAATCTATCCGCATAGTATAAATGTTATTTAAGCGATGTGTGTGATGAACTTTCACTTCGATATTATTGATTTCAATTCGCATATTTAAGTTGAGCCCGCGTCCTAGAAACCAGGCATAATTATTACAAGTTTTGAACAAACATAACACCCGGCGCATTAATTAACAATACATTGTCATAACAGTCAAATCTACTTGTTATTTTTAGCCCGTCTACAAACAGGTATGTGTCCTTTTACGTTATAGTTTCAAATTAAGTGCAAAATTACAAAGTAATTAATTTGCGTTGATATTAAGTCCACGGAATTAAATTGTACCGAAATGCGCTGCGCTGGCATGTATGTAACAGTGTTTGTGTGCGAGTTTGTAAGAGCGACGTAGAGCTATAGGAAATGCATAGTTGTAAGACAAAGACCGTGATACATGGGTTGCTAAGACACGGTTTAATACCATAGTCGCATGTTTGACGGTTTGATAACAATTGCAAGCATTCATTAGCTAATTACACTGGCTTGAGTGTTACGCATGCCACACCGAAAACAAATGTCGTCTGACAAGCCGTAGAGCTGAACGTAGACATAGCCAAACACTTACAAGAACAATCACAGCACTCAAATATAGCGCAATCTTTTGCAAAGATACCAGAACTTTATCCCAACAAGCAGTTGTGAGTTACCAACTCACTGGTACATAATATGAAGCGCATTATTGAACAAAACTATCGTACACTCCATCAAAATGTATTAAATAAATATTGTTTAATATTTTTCAGAAGATCAGAAGTCACACTGCGATTGAAATATCGTTCGTCCGCTGCAAGCTCTATACATGTGGCTCCCGTACCCGCCATAACTCTGTGCTGACATTCCTTTTTGCAACTCAGAAATTGTCACAAGCTTATAAATATAAAGCCCATATCTATATGCAAATGACATTCCGCTGGCACGTACGACAGCGGCTTTCTATTAGAACACTTACGCACCCCTGTATTGTATACGTATTAACGTTAATGTCAGAAGGACTAGGTTATGTATGATATATACAGTCTAATGAGACTACAATAAATTATCGAATTAATGTGCGTAATTTTACGTTTCAAATAAATAAATCGAGTTCAACATGTCAGTGTTGAATAATAACACTAAACAAACAGAAGTATATAAAAATGATCAAATTACGAGATCCAAATTACGAGATAATATCGAATTGTAGTACGAAAGAACGCCTAACACTATTTCACACGCAACCCGCATTTATAAGTGTAAGACTGGTCACAGATTGCGCTAAAAGTTTTTTTATGATTTCTACATTTATCGGTTCTGTAATGTAGTATTAATGATGGTGAAATGAAAAATTTAATAAGGATAGTATGCTCTTAATCTAGTATATACTGTGATATTTACTCCGGATTGAAGATATCGTTAAAAACAATGAACTTTCTCCAAACTTTGTTTCAGGTGACAGCGTTGAATGTTTCTATATAAGCTACGTCATGTTCCATGTTATAGTAATAACAATTGCCCACTTATATCGTTCAAAACTTTGACAAGCGTAAAACTCTGCTATCGCGCTTCTACGGATAAGTCTTCGTGCACCACCTTAGCACCAGTATCCGTGGGTATGTGTGTGCGTGTGCGTGTAGAGACGAGTCCCACGTGGTGCATAAATGTTGGAACGTATTTCACAAGGCAATTTGCTAATTGGTATAAGGCAAAGTTGGGGAGGAGTTTCCTGCGCGGATAGACAATCCACTCGAGTTAAACCACATCCATTTGTGTATTTTTATAATGGTACCACACCAGCAGTACCACTGCTAGCTATACATGGATACGAATTACCAATAGCACATTTAGAACAGATCGCATTAGCGTAGTAAATTATATATAGGATCGAATTACCAATAGAAATTACAATAGTATTTTATTTATGTACTAAAATGTATCCTGAGGACAATGACTATTAATCTACGTTTGTTCTTTACGTCAGATCGTCGTAAATTTCCATGGTAACGTCTATCTTTGTTACTTAAATCGAACTTAGTGAAATTCGAGAGATGAATTCGACCAATTGTTTTATAATATACGCCTGTGATAATGCACAAAGCAACATACATGACACGTAAGTGATGTTGATTGCCTCGTACATAACTCATGTATAACATATATATCATATCTGCACAATCGATATGGATTGAGGTTCATCTTTGAAGTCAGTATTGAACAGGTTTAAAATTTTACTTGAATCTTACGATCCATTAAAATATTTCCCATAATTTTTATTATTATAGAATGTAACATCCCCAATATATTAATCATTATTAAAAACAAGTAATATGTCCGTATTATGAACTCGTCAATTTTAGTTAAGATCACGACGCGTTTCGAACTCTCGTTCATTATCAAGTGATCACTTGATAATGAACGAGAGTTCGAAACGCGTCGTGATCTTAACTAAAATTGACGAGTTCATAATACGGACATATTACTTGTTTTTAATAATATTGACGATGAACTTCGGAACTGAAAATATAATATTCATATTAATCATTACCCAATAAAATGCGATGGGATTTGAAGTTTGAATAATCTGTGAAGAGAATATTATAACAAACATTTACAACAGGTTTTCTTTTAATGTATATTAATATACCTAACCTACTATGGTTATTAGTACTACGAACGTCCGAAGAGCGCACCTTCCAATCCTGCTCGCCAGGCCGGCCTAAGAAATTAGTATAAACTTAACTTTGCGTGATCCACGAACCGTGCAAAATGTATTCGGTAATGGCAGATAAATCATTTGTCATCATACTTACACTCTAATTTCGCTTATTTGAAAAGAAATTCTTTAATTTACGTGAAACGTGAATTCAGGCATCCGATTATCACGAATGTGTAAATGAAATTATAGTTGAACTATAGATTTACAGAATAATCTTCTAATGCGGAATATGTATCAAGAACAGTTATTGACGAAAGTATGGTTCTTGATTGTACTTAGATTCTCGAGAGCTATGTAATCTAACATATAAAGTAGTAGAAAGATATGTTTCTGTGCTAATAATTTGTATATATGTACTATTAAATCTTGTGACTGATGTTTTAAAAATAAAATATAAACTATTATCGCCATTTGTTTCACAATGTTTTAAAATTGTAACTTAATATTTAGGTTATTAACGTGTATAATGCAACAAAGATTTGAAAACGGAACACCGTTCCGGTTTTAAATTAACAGGTACCAAGGAAAAATATTTGTTTGTTGAAATTATTAGAATATTAATATAATTTTTCTTTATAATAAATATGCATACGGGGAAAACGATAGTTGTGGAAATAATGCATGCAGACATGATTCATATTAAATTTAAGCTGTGCTGTAGAATCATAAGTGTATTTTGAAATACTGCAGCAGCGTATAAAATAAAATACTTTATATCTGCTCCTGCTAGTCACCAGTCTGAACTAGAAACCAATATACATCTCGTCCAACTACCTTTCGTATCAAAACGCAGTCAATTTTTGGTCCGTTTCGATGTTTGAGCTACAAATATCATAGTTGACTACAACTACATTTTTCTAATAAATACACATACTTACCTCATACCACTACAAAAAACAAACACCATTTCAAAAATGAAAAACCCTAGTTCAGTAAAATAAAAATGACCATTTATTTATCAACAAAACAGAAACGAAACATAATTAATTGTTCGGAAAAATCTTGGAAACTGTTTAACAAATAATTTATTTAATGAAAAAAAAAACGAACATCTGTTTCTTCAAGTATAATTTGTCTATTGGATGTTATATTACACAGTGTTAACAACTATGCCTGCGCGAGGATACATTCAGACAACTTTGGCGAGGTTACCCAGGTCGGCGATACACTTGTTCAACGTCTGCTTGTCCTGGTCGGGTGTGATGGACGAGAGGACGTGCTTCACGATCCACGCGATCATGTGTTTGTGTGCAATACGCGTCTCAATGGACTGCCGCTCCAGCTGGTAGTCCAGACGTCGCTTCACCTCGGTGTAGGCGGCCATGAGGCGCTCACGATATGCGGCTTCCAACTGCAAGGCAACGTTCTCCCGTTTGGCCTGCATCAGCATCATCTGACCCTCCGCCTGCCATTGGGACTGTTCCTCCTCCTTGACAGCTTGCTGCAGCCCGTTGATCTCATTTTCACGGCCCTCTGTCCAGCTGCTTTCGTATTTCTAAGCAATCATTGGAGGTTAGAGCATACACGATGAGAATTCTAACAAAAACTTAACAATGGCAACACTGTTATAATAAACATTCTATTATATCGTATATTATACTTTGACTTACGTCGATTTCCTTATCGGCATACTCGGCAATGCCTGGTCCCATCTTCTTCACAGCCAGGACGGCCATGATGGCGATGGACAAACCGGTGTAGTATTCGTGTTCCATCACGTAGATCTCCTTGCTGCACAGGTATGTCATGAGACCGACACCGAACGCATACGGCCCGGTGACGCCGGTCTTCTTGTAGAAGAATTGGAACCATTCTTCAGGCACAAAGCCCATACGAACTTTGCCGGGCTCATTTAATCGTACCTTAAGAAGAATACAGCATTTTAAATACCTAATGCAACGGACACTGCGTACAAGACGGTCAAACACGGATGCGATAATGTTTGAACAAAATCAAATTAGCATTGTCGCTAAGCCGGATGAAATATACATACGGGTCTTGGAAAATTGACCAAATCTCTCTCGCTGGATTCCGCGGCAGCAGCGCATGCTGGGGCCGAAGTCTGGGTGGCCCTGTTAGCAAGAGCAGTCAGGATACGGGACTGCTGTCCTGTAAAAAAAATATTCGTGCCAATGTCATGTTAACAGGTTAAATTCTATTATATTATTCAATGACCAACTATACAGCACAATATATCATTGAAAGATACGGTAGAGAACGTTTTGTACGCGTTGCTATTTATAAATTATTATAAAATCCATATGAAGTTTGATTATAAAGTGATTACATAAACCAACATGTCCGTAAAATCTGCCCAATTTCAAACACTGCAGTTATAACGAATGAATGCAGATTGCAGGAATCGTACATATTTTCACTTACCGGATAATACTGCAGCTCTCGACAGCATTGTGCACTAATAAACTAATTTACTTTACAAAAATTAATGCAAGGTGCTGTCTGTATTCAGTCAGACACCATGAAACCCCGACAATGAACCAAGGTACGACAAACGTCACGCACGGATTACGTCAAGAAGAACGTGTGTGACAATACCGACTGTACGTAACGATTGTATAGAAATTTAGTTATTTCAGAGGCGTAGTTGACACATATTTGCTTGAGGTGGAGAGGAGGTCATGAAATAATCGTATTTGTAAGACAACAGTTCTTTATTTGATAATAATGGTTACAAAAATATGTATTTAAAGCATAAACATTTATTCATAAGTGAGATGAAACGATCGCTCGTTATCCCGACGGTGCACATCGTGCATTTTGCTGATCTGATCCAAGAATGTACTGATCTGAGCTGTGTTACGGTCAATCCATTGCAATGAGTTCATGTGAGCGTTTAAGATGCGACCAATTTGCGCCACCTGTCAAAATAATTCATATTTATTATGGCCTAGTACCGTTAAAATTATTTAATAAGTAAGCAACGTAGTCGATATCTTATAGTTTTATATTCGCGAATATACATTAATAAATGTTCCACGCATATATTTAATACATATGTACAAATACATTGACAATTACACCAGTTGTAATGATATTTGTACATAACATACCGGATCATTTGTGTCCTCCGTCTTATTCGACTCGTTCAAGTGTTCAATGATCTCTTTCAAGTTCTCCGACATCTGTTTCAGCTGCGTGTCCAGGTTCTCCGCCATCTGGTACGTATGGTTACGGTCTTGGTCTGTGACGGGCACGTCCTTTAGCTCTTTCTCCAGCGGCACAATGCACTCCTCCAGCTCGCGTTGTTGCGCCAACACAAAATCCAGTTCGTGGTCCAGCTGTTGTTGTTGCTGTTTGACTTTTTCTATACCGGTGTTTAACGCCATTATCTATAGATACAAATACACAACTTTATACTACACACAAATTATTCATTATTGTGATTTCTCTCTGAAAGTCTGGAATACAGTAAAGTAATTGTGATTCAACTGTTAAGATTCGCGGGATGATGATATATATTTGACAGTACCTTTTCGCCATTGGCAATAACCAGTCTATCCCAAGCGTTCAATTGTAATGCTTGATTTAGGAACATCTTGCCTTGGTCTTCTAACTCGAGTGTCCATTTATTCAGCGCTTCTTCGAGTTTAGCAAAGGTGAAACTGTCACCGGGTACAGCGACTGTACCAGCAGCAGCCGACGAAGATGTTGCAATATTTGTTCTAATAAAGTCAAGATGTTTGATAGAAGTTACACACATATGGACAATCAAATGCTGCAATAAGAATGGCCGTAGACTTACAACGCTGTGGATGCAGGTGTTGTAGTTGTCAGCGGGAAGCCCGTACTTGGTGGGGCGAGTGATGACGTACTAATCGATGTAGACGGTGCTAAGCCAACCTTACCCAGGCTGAATCCTGCCGCAGTAGCTGTAGTAGCAGCAGTAGCAGGCGTACCAAGTGTTAGGCCAGTCGAACTAATACCACCTACAAATATACACACAGTTTGCAATGTATTTACTTTGAAAACTACAGATATAAAATAGTATTTTCATTTACTTTGTGAAAATCCATATTCAATTAATTATATATGTATATTATATATAAATAGATACTTTGTTTATTTTCACGTGCTTTATTAAAGAAACAAAGTATCTATTTATATATAATATACATATATAATTAATTGAAAACTACATTTAAACCACATTATCACACAACCAACACACAATGAATCACTTATTTTTAATATTACCAGCAGCAGAACTGATTGTAGTAGTGTTACCCGCGTTGAAATTGGGCGTTGCACTTGCTGGAGGGCCCAATGTCAAGTTGGGAGCTACAGATGTCGATAGACTAGCGGCCAGCAGCGATGGAGCCGACGATTGTGGCAACGTGGAACCCAGAGAGAACCCTGTCAAGAGTGCGGATGTGTTAGAATTGTGTTGAAGCCCGCGTATATTATTTTTCCGAGAATTCGTGGTACTAAAGTATGATAAAAACCAGATGCAATGACGCTAACAAGGGTAAATAGGACGGGGACCACGGCGATGATTCCTTCGCACATATCTTAAAAAGGATGGTTATGTTAAATATGGTTTCATATCTTACATTTGGCTGCTGGTGTAGGTTGAGCACTGAATAACGACGTATTTTGCGCTGGCGTAGCGGTCACAAAGTTCACAGCGGGTGCCGGAGATGCCGACGTACCTAATTGAAAACCACCGGTGCCGGGTACGGGAGTGCTGCCGAAAAATTGGCCCATAGCAGGCGACTTCGCACCTTAATATACGAATTAACGCCTGGCTTGTTATATACAATCTATATATATAATAAACAATAAATTTGGTTACCTGTCTGTCCCGTTGTTAATCCTTTATTATCGCCGGACGCAAAACTGAGGCTAGGATTTGAAGCCGCTAAAAAATGAAATCTTGTTTTAAAATCCACAACCTGTGCGTGAGAATAATTTAATACCTGGTGTAGTGGCAGGATTTGGTAACGCAAATCCACCTCCACCTGTAGTTTTTGGCGTGCCAAAGTTGAAATTCATGATGTATGATTTGTTGTTTATTTATAACCTAACTTTTCTAGAACACACTTGTATACGATATTAAACCTTTATAAACTATCTCGCGACACAGAATTTGTTACATATTTTAACAAGAAAGCAAAGAAATTTTAATATATTACGCCGTAGTTAAAAACAAATTTTTAATTGTGCCCAGGAAAATTCGAAACACAACTGTCACTAACACAAGACCGACTTACGCATGACGGATATTAATTTGAGATGGCGCTGTAGTCATTTAATTATCGATATTTTAAAATCTTCTCAAATAGATAAAAATCTACAAGATTATCATTAAGTAAATATTTAATTTCATTCTTATTCAATTACAATTAGGGTAGTACTTGTAACTTATCCCCAAAGGAAAAAATGCTCAAAAATCATAAAATAAGTCTAATGTATGAATAATATTTTAATAATTCACTTAAACTATACAACAAATTAATTTAAAAACAAAAGGTGCTTAAATTATAAATAAAAGAAACCCAAATATGGATGGTAGTATTTGTCTATTTGACCCACACAGCGATTATGTTTCATGATTTTTATATTAAAAACAAATGCTGTACAACACATTTTTACAACGGAATTAACAAATAAACATTATCTTTGCACTGGGGCATGGCTGTTCTTCTCATATGCAAATCATTCACAATATAATAATAATCATAATTATTAAAAAGTTCGCATGTATTATTGTGGACTAACAGTTGATATTCTAACCTAAGTTTTTTATTTAAACGGTCCTTAGCTTATTGGGAGAGTGACCTGATGTTATTCGGAGCGAGAGGACCAATTTGTGGGATGTTAACGGGCTCGATATTTTGATGGTTCGACGAGATAATAAGGAGTGGTGGGGGCGATGTTTAACCGCTGAAGGAGGCGAGGAAGTCTTGCACGATCTTCTTCAACTTGGCATCGGCTTCTGGGCTGATCGAGCCGTCCTTGGCGATGTCCTTCAGCAGAGCCATTTCATGTTGTCTGGGAAAGAATAGAAAATGCACTCAATCAATATTACCCTAAACATTGTCTATTATTTGTCAGTTGATTTCAAAATAGTCGTATATATATATATATATATATATATATATATATATGTATATATATATACAGGGTGTTAATTAAAAAACTGGCCATAGGCGTTTAACATGTAAAATCAGTTTTTCCTCCTGCATTAGTTCCCAAATTACTTTACAGAAAAATACTTTAAATAAAAGTTTTAGAGAATTAAATTCTGCATCTAACTGAGAAATCAGATTTAATTTTTGAGAATTCCTAACTGAGAAAATCAAGTTTAAAATTTCATGAAAACACATAATATATAGGAATAGCTATGGAATTTAAACAAAAATAAAAACAATTGTATGACATTGTAACTGTCAAAAAAATTTGTGTTTCGTAATTTTCATTCTATAACAGATATTTCTAAAAGTATGGAACAGTTTTCACATGAAGAAAAGCTTCAAGTAATAAAATGGTTCTATTCTGGACAAATTTATCTAAATATTCGTGATTGAATAATTTTTTTGACAGCAAATGTCATATAATTGTTTTTAATTTTGTTTAAATTCCATGGCTATTCCTATATATTATGTGTTTTCATGAAATTTTAAACTTGATTTTCTCAGTTAGGAAATGTCAAAAATTAAATCTGATTGCTCACTTAGATGCAGAATTTAATTCTCTACAACTTTTATTTAATGTATTTTTCTCTAAAGTAATTTGGTAACTAATGCAGGAGGAAAAATTGATTTTACATGTTAAACGCCTATGGCCAGTTTTTTAATTAACACCCGATATATATATATATGTATATATATATATATATATATATATATATATATATATATATATGTATATATATATATATATATATATATATATATATATATATATATATATATATATATATATATATACACATATATAATAATTGATTTATCAGTCCTGCTTATATGTCATTTATACATACTTCATGTGTTGCATGAATTCCTTCTCGAAGGCGGTGATCTTGGCCGGGTCCAGTTTGTCCAGGTGACCGCGGACACCGCAGTAGATGACGGCGACCTGTTCCTCGATGGCCATGGGCACGTACTGACCCTGTTTCAACAGCTCGGTCAGACGGACACCACGGTTCAACAGCTGCTGGGTGGCGGCGTCCAAGTCGGAGCCGAACTGGGCGAAGGCAGCGACCTCACGGTACTGGGCGAGTTCAAGTTTCATGGACCCGGCGACCTATAAAATCAACATATTCCATAATAATCTAATGTGGACTAACATTTACTACAAATGCTGCACACACTTACCTGTTTCATGGCCTTAGTTTGAGCAGCAGAACCTACACGAGATACCGACAGACCCACGTTGATGGCGGGTCGGATACCCTTGTAGAACAACTCCGTCTCCAAGAAGATCTGTCCGTCTGTGATGGAAATCACGTTGGTGGGAATGTACGCGGACACGTCGCCAGCCTGCGTCTCAATGACGGGCAGCGCGGTCAGAGAACCACCGCCGTGGGCATCGGACATCTTAGCGGCGCGCTCCAACAGACGCGAATGCAGATAGAACACATCACCGGGGTAAGCTTCACGACCGGGTGGACGTCTGAGCAGCAGAGACATCTAGAAACAACTCGGTTAATATCCATTTGTACTCTCGCCACAATACATAAATAATGCAAGACACACATCAGTCTTCAAAATTGATCAACAGATTAAACGTCTGATTCGGGATAAAAAACAGTCATCATATTAGATTCCGAAATAAGATTTTCCCTGTGCTAAATGCGCGATATATTCACCTGACGGTAGGCGACGGCCTGTTTCGACAGATCATCGTAGATGATGAGGGCGTGTTTGCCGTTATCTCTGAAGAACTCGCCCATGGCACACCCGGAGTACGGTGCAAGGTATTGTAGAGGCGCGGCGTCAGACGCCGTGGCGGATACAATGATCGAATAGTTCATGGCACCGGTATCAGTGAGCCGCTTGACGATCTGAGCGACAGTGGATCGCTTCTGACCGATAGCGACGTAGATACAGTACAACTTCTTCTTCTCGTCGTCGGCGTCATTGAAACGTTTCTGGTTGATGATGGTGTCAATAGCCAGGGCGGTTTTACTGTTCACATACACGATTATTGACAACAAAATTCAATACCGAATCATATTATACAACGATCAAGTTAGTTAGAAGTATTGTGAGAGAATAGTGTGTAGTTGAAAATTAAATAAAACTTCTAAAATGAAATTTAAGTGCATGCACATTGGGATGGGCTCGTAATATACTTTTTTTTAATGACTTACCCTGTCTGTCTGTCACCAATGATCAACTCACGTTGACCACGGCCGATGGGCACTAGAGAATCGACGGCCTTGATGCCAGTCTGCATAGGCTCGCGCACAGAGATCCTAGGAATGATGCCAGGAGCCTTGATGCCGACACGAAGACGACCCTTGGTATTGATGGGACCTCTACCGTCGATGGGATTACCGAGAGCGTCGACTACACGGCCCAACAGCTCCTCGCCAACGGGTACGTCGACGATGGCACCCGTACGTTTGACGATGTCACCCTCTTTGATGAGTTTGTCGTTACCGAAGACTACAACACCAACGTTGTCGGGTTCCAAATTCAAAGCCATACCCTACATATGTATAGAATGATTGAAATTAATTCTATTTATGTGTACTATATTTACAGAAAACTTCATAGAAATATTCAACTATTCGAATCTTTAAAAGAATATATTTTGATGTGAACATGTTTCGTTGGAGATCCTTCGAAACTAACCTTAAGACCAGAAGAGAATTCCACCATCTCATCGGCTTGGATGTTCTTCAAACCGTAGACGCGGGCGATACCATCACCGATGCTCAACACACGGCCCGTTTCCTCCAGGTCGGCTTTGGGGGCGGCGCCCATGATGCGCTCCTCCAAGATGGAGGAGATCTCCGCAGAGCGTTGGCTGCATGATACGTGGAGTTTTCGGGCAGCAACGCTGGCAGCCGGGAATGCTAAACCAACTACCTGCAAGTTCACCGAAACCAACAAAACGATTATTATATAACACACAGACACCTCCATGTACAAGTCAATGTTATGTAACGATGAAAAGTCGATGAAAAACGGTAAAATGTACCAGCAAAAAGGATATAAAAGTTAAAGAAAATAATTTATATGACATAACATAATTTAACCTATAACGCAACATGAAAAATATCTTATAGCTATTATATCCATTCGTAAAAAAAATCAATAAACTGCATCGAACAAATATGAGTGTATTTTAATAATTTAAAATTACGTAACGTTATTTTGTATACTAATGTATTATTAAATCACACATTTATGTAATGGCAAAAAAAAAATCGATACAAGGTGAAGTATTATTTGAACATTTGACTTATTTTAATCTTATTAGAATTTAACACAAGAGTTACGTTAAATTTGGTTTCTCATTGGTTTTCTGGTGTTAATGAACATTGTGCTCAGAGCATATGTCCATTGACTTATCATTACAGTTGTATTACATAACCGGTACGAAAAATCATCAGACTACAATTAAAACTGCATCAAACCGCAAATGAAATTAATTCACCGATCTAATAGATATTCCGTTATTAGAAATAGACAATCGCGTGTAATTTTCCAATGTAAAACATGTTTTATTTAAATCAATGATGGTAAATGTCGGCAAAGTACACCGTGGAACAGAAAAATCACAAAATCACCGTATTTTCGCGCAGTTAAAGAAAACTGTCAAACGAATCGTTTGAAGATAAGTGTAACATCTTACCTGAGAAGCAGTGCCAGGTAAACGCCTTGCCACGGAGGCAGCCAAACGAGCGGAGAGCAAAGCCATTTCTACAACCTCGTTCTCGTAACAAAAAGATGGAGAACGAAAATGTAGCAGGTCCCAAGTGACACTGCGCAATCGCGGAATATCGAAACCAAAGTCAATACTACGCTAATGAATTATAACAACTAAGGTGACAAAATTATTGAAAATCCACTACAAAAATGCCATTTAAAAATAATTTCATTAATTGTCAAACCTTTATAACTGTCCTCTCTTTTAAATTAATATTATTTTATTTATTTCAATACTGGCGGGAAATTTAAAATATTCAAAATGATTTGCAATAATTTGCTTACATCAATTTATATGAATGATGGGATAAAATAGAAAAAGGTATGTTTCTCACTAGTCTTTAATGAATTGCATTACGCTACTTCTTAAAAAGCAAATGATTTATTATTACACAGTACAAGAAAAGGAAATATATTTAGTTATTATGTTTCATCTCATGATTTCTGCTTCTCTTTCTTCAGTGCTTCGGCTGCAGCTTCTTTCTTCTCGTAGGCGTCAATCAGTGCCTCTACCTCCTTGCCACTGAGAATTCGTATCTTTGTTTTGCCATCGACATGTGTCAGTGTCGCCATTTCAACTGAACAACAAATAACCAATATTATTACAATTACAATTATTCTACGCTAATATGCCATATTAATTCTTCATCTCACACGTGTTGCATCAACTTATGTGCGTACCTTTTTCGGACGTCAGTTTAGTCATATCTAAAGTTTTGCTCAAAACTTTAATGGCCAATTCTTGGGCGTCCGTCAGTGTAGTTTCGCCTTCCTTGTACTCTTGTTTCAAACTGGACACGGCCGCCTGTCAAAATACGGGGAGAACAACATCATATCTTTACCATCGACTATATTTACGTATCCCCCATGACGTACCGCACTGTTGTTGCCTATGCACGTTGCTTTCCAGCCGCTATAGTTGCCGCTAGGATCAGACTGGTACAGCTGATACCCGTAATGTTTATCCCAGCCCATATACAGGATGGACACACCAAATGGACGCTTTCCTACACGAAAATAGCTGTATTATACCTTAAATTATATGTAAGAATATCCATATTTGTAATGTGTATTAACATCAGAATTCTAACGCGAGTTTCAACTTAAATAATATTGGAAAAAACTCGTAATTTGTTTAAAAAACAAATAATAAATGTATTTATTTAATGAAAGCAATATATAGCGACGTATACACACCTCCGTACTGTGTGTAAGCTTGCTTTACATCACACAACCACGAGACAAGCTGTTCGCACGGTATAGATTCGCCGTATTGCAACAGATACCGTTGACCAATCAGACGCAACTCGTTCGTCAACACATTCGCATCAGACGTAATACCGGCAACACTGCACACCATATCGCTAAACAAAAGACAACGACGCGGTTAGTTGCCATGAAAACAAAGTTGTACACAAAACAATGACTAGTATATTACTCGTTAAGCTTGTAAATCTTCTCAGAGAAGAACACTTCATCTAACAACTTGTTAGTGTTTCTGCGTTCTGCCGCTAGGAGAATTCCATCGTTGGCGAGAATACCCAAACAGGTACCTGCATGACTTATAGCCTCCATTGCATATTCGACTTGATACAAGCGGCCTAAAATAGCACACACTCATAGAAAACATGGTATTTCCTAGCTAACTATTCTATACAATCCAATTAAGCACGGTCCATTAATGTAAATTACACTGTAAATGTATTAAAAAGCAATAGATTTCATTAAACTATTATATTATTCAAATTTTTACATGTGACACTTATTTTTAACTGTAAGAATGAATAAATATGCATCAAAATTAATGATAATTATATTTACCTTCAGGCGAAAAGATAGTAGTGCGAGTATCATAACGCCGAGCCTGTAAATTAAACACTTTTACTAATATTTCTGTAAGAATGACTTTGCATGACAAGCAATATACACAAACATAACCTCAGAATATAAACTACACACCAAAAGTAATTAAACACAACGTAAATATATAAAAATTGTTGTTATATTGAAATAATATACGTAAAGATATCAGTGCTTACCATTTTTAATATATATTATCAAATATATTTGTTGCTAAACAATGCCAGTATGAATTCGCTTAGCTTTGACAAAAATTCGCAGAACTACCAACTGTACAGTTAAAAAATAATAGTGGTTACAGGTTGGAAGGTTGGCTATTCCTTCTACTTGACCCTGCAGTATCCACTCAAAACTGGTCGTGTAGTCCAGTGGTTCTTAAACTTTTTTGTCGGGAGACCTCTTTTCAAAATTGAAAATTCCGAACGACCCCCCGAACCGTGTGCTTAGAAAAATGTTGGAGGGGACTAAAATCTAGGAGGTAATTTCTTTTGTTTAATTAAAATGAATTACTCATTGTTTTTATTATTAGCATACTTATTTGTTTAGTTGCAACAATGGATCACTCGCCAAATATTCTGCGACCTCCCAAAATATTTTATCGACCCCCACGGGGGTCGCGCCCCCCACTTTAAGAACCACTGGTGTAGTCCAAGCAAATATCGATTCCCTAAAATGTTTTCTTTTTATAAAATATGACAAATTACTGTGTAGATTGATTGTATTTTAAAATACTATTTATATTTTTTGCAATTGAAAATAAATGTGTATTCTTGAAAAAATTAAGAACTATTCGTAGCCCTGTAAACAGGTCATTAACTGATATGTCCAATCAATAAAAATATATACTTCTACCTGTATTTATTTTTAATTCATTCTTGCATAATTTCTTATACTGCATACATACGTATATATTATTGTGTTTATGAATTTCATGAAATCTCAATTATTTACTCAACAAAAATCTACATAATTAACATAAAACCTTTTTTATAATTGTTACTATAATGTATCCTTATTTTTAATGCGATATCTAAAAAAAATATGGCCATAGATAACAATAATATCTCTGTTGAACCTTGGACTTTGAAGCATTATCTTGTACTTTAGCATCAACTCAACACCTTTACATATGTTGCACATAGCTATTTTATTTTAGTTTCGAGTTGAAAGCCGAAGCAAGTAGGCTGAAATAGACTGCTGTTAAAATAATAACAGTATCTGTAGTCGTGATTCTGTAAACACGTATAATTCTTATATTTTAACAACTGTTCATTCCAAACATTTCATACATCATGTCTCGTGCTGTGAAAGGTATGAATTTATCCAATTTGTCTGAAATTCTACTTTAAAACCCCTTAATTTCACTTATCATCAACATATTTTCTAATACACGATTATATTATACCATGTAGCAGTTTAGCAGGAATAGCTACAACGTTTATATGATACTTAACTGCGTTTTATAACTTTTAGGAGTGTTTATCGTAAGTGCTAAACGTACACCGTTTGGAACCTTCGGCGGCAAATTCAAGAATACAAGTGCAAGCGAATTGCAAACGATCGCAGCTAAAGCAGCTTTAGCCGAGGCTAAAGTCAATCCTGAGCTGGTGGATTCCGTAATCATTGGTAATGTTTTAGTGGTAAGATTTAAATACAAACATACCTTTACGTGACAGCTCGCTTTTACTACATACCGGGTTTCTATAGGACGCGAGTTCAACTGACATCTGCGAATCAAAACGAACAATATCGAATCTGTCCGCGTGACATTAATGTTATGAAAACAAGAAAGCAACATTGTTTCGCTTCGCTATTGTTGATTGAATATTTAAGTTGAACTTAGTCCTAAAAACTCAGTATTTCATCTACATATTTTAATAATTTTCATTGTAGCAATCATCTTCTGATGGTATATTCATGCCACGGCATGTCCTATTGCGAAGCGGTATTCCGCTAGACCGGCCTGCTTTAGGTATTAATCGACTATGCGGTTCAGGATTCCAAGCAGTGGTGAACAGTGCACAAGTGAGTACAAAGATCGTGTCGATTGTTTTGAGATATTGCCAGAAAAAGAAAAAAAAAATAACCTGCCTCAATGTTGATGTCAATATGTAGACTTTAAACTCTTACATATGCAACAGTATGTATTTATATATCCCGTGAATTCTACTATCAAATCACAGATTTTACAGATACATTAAGTTCACTGTAAATTCACATATTCAAATATTGTATATACTGTGCGGCTAATTAGAAGTGTGTATGAATTTTATTTAGGATATTGAAACTGGTGCTGCTAAAATCAGTTTAGCGGGCGGTACTGATAATATGTCTCAGTCGCCGTACGCGGTTCGCAATATCCGGTTCGGTACTACGTTGGGCACTAGCATGGACTTGGAGGACACATTGTGGGTGGGTCTGACGGACACGTACTGCAAACTGCCAATGGCGCTGACGGCGGAAAAATTAGGCGAACAGAGCGGAATTAACCGCGAGGACGTCGACAAATATGCACTAAAGTCACAGCAGGCTTGGAAAGCAGGTATATACAAGACACTTTCACAAATTCGTCTTAGCCAACAAGTGAATGCCGTGTAACACGTTTGTTTAAATTCGTTTAGCACAAGATGCGGGTAGATTCGCGGCCGAAATCGCTCCTGTCACCGTTATCGAGAAACGGAAGGAAGTTCAAGTTACCGTAGACGAACATCCACGTCCACAAACAACTATTGAAGGTCTCAACAAATTACCGACGTTGTTTAAGAAGAACGGTCTTGTGACAGCTGGTACTGCGTCGGTAAGTATCAGTGCAGATTACTGTCTTACCGACACTTCGCCATGTCAAATATTCTACTGTGTTTACAGAATATGTTTTGTTAGAAAACACTCCATCTGTTTAGTTAATTGTTTGAAATATGTGTCCAGGGTATCTGTGACGGTGCCGGTGCGCTTGTACTCGCTGGAGAAGAGGCCGTACGTCAGCATAACCTTACGCCACTCGCCCGTCTTGTTGGTTATTCTGTAGTGGGCGTGGAGCCGTCCGTCATGGGAATTGGACCCGTTTCGGCTATTCAAAACGTACTGAAAGCCACTGGCAAGACACTAAACGACATTGATCTTATCGAGGTACAAACAACATTGCACCCGAACACAACGCTGCAGCAAAATATTGCGTGTATATGTTCTAGTCAGCGTGTAATTCACTTAATGTTTTAGATCAACGAAGCCTTTGGAGCACAAACGTTGGCGTGCGCCAAGGAACTCGGCTTGGATATGTCCAAGTTGAACGTAGATGGCGGTGCTATCGCATTAGGCCACCCGTTGGCTGCTTCTGGAGTGAGAATTACCGCTCACTTGATCCATGAACTCAGGTACGACGTCAACTGTTTAATACAATCATACGTCACGCATTTTGACAGATTGTAACTGAATAAAAAACGATGCGCCATTGAATTTTGCATTATATTTTCAGGCGGCGTAAAGCTAAACTAGGCATTGGCTCAGCTTGTATCGGTGGCGGTCAAGGAATCGCGCTGTTAATTGAAGCATTGTAAACCAAACGACCACAATTCATACAATTATCTCTCGACATATACACAAAAATATATATGGATTTGTAATATAAGCGGACAAAATTATGATCATAATTGCAGACTGTTGTATTAAACTTTTAAAAATAATGTAAAATTTTATTTCAGCTAGATATTTTTACACAACATTAACAATTTGTTTTTAAATACAAGAATATTATGAAATAAATATCACATGTATTTTATAAAAAAAATCAATTTATTTGTATTAATACTAGCCAGTGCTGTCTAACCGTACCGGTGCCATGGACTGGTACAGTTTGGTGACTGCTGTTTGGACAATTTGTTGAAAGACTTCATCTTCGGGGCATGTTACATCCTAGATAAAAATCACATGAATCAAAACAGTTATGTCAATGTAATTTTCCTTCAATACTGTTTTCGATTCATCGATTAAAGTGTGGTTCGTTCTACTTACCAAATTGGCCAGATCAATATTGGCTTTCTTGCCATCGACGGTGACGTATAATTTGTCGCCTTTAAACATTTTAGGGACGGAATCCTCGCCGAACATTTCTTGCAGCATTTCAATTAAACATTCCTAGCACAACACCAAACAAACAAATGTATATTTAATTAATTATATATAATATACATATATATAATTAATTGAATATAGATTTTCACAAAGTGAATGAAAATACTATTTTATATTTAAATGTATATTTGTTTTGTGAAATAATCAAGTAATATACATGAACACACGCGTAGACGACTACAAATTACCTTAAAATGCATACGGTCCATCTTGGGCGGCGTAGGAAGATTATGCACAGGCGTGTCTAATGATTCCGCTTGCAATATCGCTGTCACTACTGCATCTGCGTACATATCATTGACGGGTGTAGCTATCCACTAGAATAAAACAACACTTCATCTATATTCAACCGCTCAATATCGTAATCTCTATTCGCATAATCCGAATGAACACTCGAGAGGACAATTATGATGTAACACTAACGGGTATTTTGACCGAGACGCATATTGTTTCTTTGCGAGAGATGTAGAGGATTAGTTATATGGATACAGAACAAGTTATGTTGGTGGAACGTTTAATGGATAACGGAGGGAATTCAGTATACAGTTTGTTACTCACTTCTAACGTAACGACTTTATTCTCCAACGTGATGTCTACAGCATCAAACGCTCGCATCTTTTTGTCGCCTTCCGTTGTGTCCACGTTGCCCGCCAGTTGACTAATCAGGTATTTGAGTACATTGGCGGCTCCCGAGTAGTGTATACTCTGTCGCTGTATCACCTGTGTCATGCTCATATCGGTGTATTCTACAGAACAACACAAATACAACACACACACTTTTATCGCTAAATTCAAAGAGACGACATGATCGCTTCAAGTTAAAACAGCGCTGCTTAGGTCAAATCACTAGTCAGTTCGTTCACTCGTTGAGAACTTACTTGACAGGTCCGTTGGTGCTAGCATGTGATAGTTAAAGTTTCGTTTCACTAGAATACCGGACAGTTTGTGTCCGGGTTCCGGTTTCTCCATTGCCAGAGAGCCCATGACTTTGGCGGTTTTCTCGCCGCGGAAATACAACTCTACCGCGTGCGTGTTCCGTGGATTATGCAGTTGCATCGTTGTCGTCGGATCATCTTCGTATTCGCGCATCAACGCCGCTTTTAAGCGGCTCATTTCGTTCTGTTCCCCGTGCACTAGAACCTAGCACAGACAAATCTAGACTTTAGCACATTAACAAGGATGCTTCTTTCTTCTATATTCTACCCGTTATATTCTTGGTAATTCCTCAAACTTGTAAAACATTTCACCAGTTGTTGTACTTACCACATGCGGTGGTTTTAAAATTCTTATAAACTCAGACGTTTGTTGGTAGTCTGTATGCGCTGAAAACGAAATATAGTCCACGGACATTTTCAGCGGCAATTTCTGGCCCAACATTGTGGTAATCTCCTCCGGTTCCGAGAGGATCGTTTTAGCCAGAGTGCCTTCCACACAATAACCGGCAATGATGACGCCATTCTTGGAATCTGTGCACCAGGACTCGAACAACTCCCGGGAGAGGCCGCTCTGCATCATACCAGGCGATGCCATGATCACACACGGGCCGATATCTTCAAAATGATCAATACCCTGCAACCGAGATTGTACATAGATGCTTCTTTATTAAATAACGCGCACAGATTCATTTGTTTTGCATCGTGGATTTAAATTTAACCATTGTAATATAAACAAGATATTAATAACATATTTAAGCACGCACCTTCAAGTTTGAAATGTGTTTGAATACAAACGGGTTGTTAATGGCGATCTGTCGTCGGATTTTGTCGTTCATCGCGTTCACATACGTTTGATACACCGCCATACATTTCTTTGCCAGTGACGACGCATAGTATATGGGTATATCGTGCAGTTCAGGATGCTGACTCCAATATTCATCTGCAAAACAATCTCTATCTCTGTCACTATATATTATCTACAGTGCGATCAAAAATGTATGTCGCTGTGATCAAATACAATTTTGCAGTGCGTTCAGATTTAACTGTGCATTTCTGTACATACCAAGGATGAGCAGTAATTCTTGTGCCCGGCCCAGTGCAAACACCGGTATGAGACACCGCCCGCCACGGTTGACAATGTCGTGAACTAGATTCGTGAATCGGCTTTCGCGTTCTTCGCGTTTTTCATGAATATGTGTGCCATACGTTGATTCCTAAATGCAAACAGGTATATCGATCATATTACCCGCGGATTCTATAATGAATCTGAGCTAAATCTACAATATTTAAGAATATATATATGTTAAACTCACAGTTATCAGTACATCCGGATGCACTGTGGGTATTTCGGCCGCCATTAAATGTCTGTCTTCTTGTCTTGAAAAATCGCCCGTATATAAAACCTAGTCAATAGAGAGGATTATCTTTCGACTAAAATATACAAATGTAAATAAACTTACCTTAACTCCGGCTATTTCTATCATAAACATGGCTGCGCCCAGAACATGACCTGCATTATACGCCCAGAATTTAATGCCTAAAACGTCTTTTTCCTCATGGAAATTAATCGTCTCAATCTTGTCCATACTAGCTTCCAGATCTGATTCTGTATATAACATTTGTTCTGTGGCGATATTACTGAACGAAAATAAACATTAATGTACTTCTTCAAAGAATGTATCGGAATAATCACGTACCTGACTTTAATATAATCGGACAGGAGCCAACGGTAAATAGCTTTCGTAGCATGCGTCATGAAACAGCGGCCTTTGAAGCTTGTCTTTTGCAAAAACCAAGGAAGAGCTCCGCAATGATCTAAATGAAAACTAAAGAGAATCTCTTAAGCCGTAGTTCATATGGCGATGATAAATATGCTTACTGTGATATTAACAGAAGATCTATTTCATCGGCTTCGATTAAATCAACAAATGGTAACGCGTCCATTCCGGTTAAACCGGGATGAATACCGCAATCCAACTGTAAATTAATAAATTATTAAGCAAACAATGTTTTGTTTGTAATGGAAGAAATTTGAGCCGTTCTTAATTTAAACATTTTCAAAGTGTAATTGCACAGTATGAAATAAAAAGCGTACCATTATTTTCTTTCCTTTAAATTCCAACATAATACATGATCTGCCAACTTCTTGGCCGGCGCCTCTGAAAAGAAAATATTATTGAAACAGATTTTACAATAATTTAGTATTTCGCTAACTCACAAGGGCCTGATAATTAAATGATCACTTTCCTCGGCTGGAACCTGAGTATCTGGTTTACGTTTTGTTGACATTTTATGTATTGTTTGATCTTAATTCAGATTACATTGACAACACAAAACATAACCATTTACAATGTGGATTGACAGTAGGAGTCAGTGTTGCCAGATTAAAATTTGAACATTGAGGTTAAAATTACCGTATTTTGACAAATAAGATGTAATTTTTCTCTATAATATTGATTAAAAACTTTAGTTAATTGTTATATTTTTGTATTAACTAAAGAACAAAAAAAGTTTATGTATAAGATAACTATTAAAGTTGATTCCTTGTATATAAATACCGAGATATCACTTAAATTTATAATTAAAGCAGGCGAAGATTTTTAAATTAGATTGGCAACATTGAGAGGAATTAGCTATGAATTAGGCAATGCATATTGAAAATCATTTACGCAATGGTATATGGAATACTTCTCGTTCACCATTTTCTAGACGTTCAGCGTTCTTAAAATAACTCTGTAAGAAAAACTTTGTGCTCTAAATTAAACATTTTGAAGTGTCACTTTGACAATTCAAATATCAAGTTGACAGTATCAACTGTCAATGTTGCCAATCTAATTTAAAATTCTTGGCCTGCTCTAATTATAAATTTCAATGATCTCACATCATATTTATATTTTTAATAATAGTTTAATACGTAAAATAAAGAATTATAATAGTCTAAAAAGAATATTACTTTAAGATATATACTTTATTTTATATAATTTTTTGTTTACAAATAAAAATATTCTGATAATAGATGAACACTACATTTCACAATATTTGAACCACAAGAAAAATCTACAATTTGGTCGTAGGTATCACAACAAAAGCGAGTTCCAACATTGAACGGAAAATTCGATATAATAAAATAATGTTTTCACAAATGGTATAGTTTCCATTGAAAAAACTAAAATCAACACCAATTAATTATACTATACATAAAAAAGGTGGAGAAATAAATGTCTATATAATAACTTAAACGTCATAATTCAGACCAGTAATTACTAGACAACATAGCCTAGAAATATATGAATGTATTGCAGAAATCAAACGTACACAAGAACCGTTGTTTAGTTGTCACTGGTCACACGAATATCAGTTCATAACCACTAGCTACAAAATAAACTTGTTCTTCACTGAACTACAGTATTTGAAATGCTTCGGTTTTTTTTGACAATATGGCGGTTCACATCAATCAAATTATATGGTTATATTATTTGGCGGAACACTGAAGCATATTGAACAAAATACTCTTTATTCTGTTTGTGTGTGATCATTTTCATGAGTTAATAACTATTGTCGAGTTTTTTTT
Organism: Carabus problematicus; assembly: GCA_963422195.1. Lineage (NCBI taxonomy): Eukaryota > Metazoa > Arthropoda > Insecta > Coleoptera > Carabidae > Carabus > Carabus problematicus. Next base: position 13,703,948 of record OY728589.1, on the reverse strand, counting down.
TTCTAGTTTTCTTTTTATACATAGTAATCTACATTTGTGCACAGATTATTTTTTAGTTTAATGTTACTTTTGACACAACCTATATGAGAAGAACTATTATTATAGGCTGTCAGGCAGATACTGAGAGATGGAAATAATGTCTTCCTGGTAAAAAAACGTTATAGATACATTACAGAAATGCACTCGTACTACCTATATCTACTTATTTTTCAACAACACAACTCATTTTGTTTTGTTTAATAATTATTTTTAGTAGAAATGTGATTTGAAGTGTGCCGGCCATATTAGGTAAATTGAAAAGTGAGGTTAGTTATTGAATGGAGCACTAGCAATTAAACTCGTCTACGTCGGTTTGAAACACTAATTATTATTAATCAATACACATAGTAATATATACCAGGGGTGTGATAGTAAATTTAGCAGAATGTTTACTGTACAGAAGTCTAAAAAAGCAATGCGTAACCTTTGGCGGCCTTGATATATACATTTAATAAAAAATTTCTCTAAGTATATATTTATTTTTCCTTTTGCAAACAAAAGAAATCAGATATTTGGCAGTTATATGTTGACGGCTGTGCTGCCCCAGACGAGAATGTACAGAACTAATTTTTAATACAGCTGATGTCTGACAGCACTCCGAATATTTAAAACAATAGTAGTAGTAGTGATATTGCGGATTTTCTTTTACCAAGAAAACAAAATGTCCACCCCCGCATATAGACAGCTAGGCTATGATAATTACTCATTGAAACAAAAATATTGGCAATGACATTCTAGCTATGTTCTAGGCATAAAACAGATCAAAGTAGCTAATGGACAGTTTATATTAACACGCGTTAGCCATTTGTATGCTAAACTGTCACGTGTATGAATGTACGTATTGCTTGATATTAATGGTTTACTATATAACCTCAATATAGTTTGACAGTGGCGTCAAAATGGCGGTGTACACACTTGTTCTGTATATAAAACTACATCGTCAACAATGAAGGGAGTTGAGTATTTCAGTACCGCAGTTATGTTAAAAATGATGATCACATTATCCTACTTTCGCATTGGAAAGTAACAGAAAAACAGTATTTTAACGACAGTGTCACTAGATAATACGTATTTATAATACACATGTATAAAGAGCTGTTCACACTACACTCTTCTTCTTCTGTTCGTTCGGATAACCTCAAACGTCGCTCTGAGTTATGTACATTGTGAACCAGTCAGCTTAGAATTATTTAAATGCAATTTTACATAGAACGATGCTAAGAATGGTTGTGGTTTTCACTATATAATATGTAATATCAGCACCATTTTGAGAATAATTTGGATTTGTTTTCCCATAATACATAAACATATATGTGTATATATGTTTGTTTTTTTTACAATTTTTTTTTAATCTGGTGGTATGCTCGTCTAATTAGTCTATAAATAAATACATCAGTCATAGAAATAAATAGTTTTAAAATAACGCATCGATTTCAGCATTCGTAAACAACTGGTCTTTGTTGCCATGGTAACCAATAGGTGAAATTCAAATGCTGCAATCGGCGCCACGAAATTCAATAAATACACGAAATGATTTTTTGTATTAATGTATGCAACACGATTGAACGATAATAAATATAGAAAAAAATTAGTAGATATATTCAATTAAAAACGATGCATTATCTGTAGTTGCAAGTGTAAATTCATAATAAAAAACAACATATGGTAAATACATAGATAAATCCGTAGTTTGTTTATACTTATTTCGGAAAGTTCCTTTAGATATCTTCTAAAATGCAAGATGATGATTATATGTGTAAGTTTCAACTTAAATCTGCACAACACTCACGAATAATACCCGAATCTGTTCCCCGTATTACTACTCTAACCAAAACAGTGTGAGCACGCGTGGTTTCGCTTCTACGTAATTGATTTTGAGTAGATTTGAGGTAAACAAACGCAATCGAGACTTGTGATTGTTAATTTACATGCATAGTTACGGAGTTCATGACTGATTACTGATGATTCGCTAACTTCTATGAAAATATTTCAAAGATTAATATATGAGTATGTATGTATATAGTTATATGAGTATTGCATTGTAACAATGTTTTTTTGTTTCACTGTGCGTATGTAACCATATTATTACATAGAGTACATATGTATATAACGGTTTTGTAAATATATATATTATTTCCTATATGTATCTGCCATCTTTCGATTGCATATATATATATATATATATATACATTACAAGAGTATAATTAATAACAACGCGTGATGATTTTCAACCTGTGTACGAAGAAAATAACGAAACAAATCAATATCTTGAAATATATACGGAACTTGATCAAACATTCGGTATATATGTATATTATAATAGGAATAGTTCTGGATGTACAACTTTCTCGGTAACAGTGTACAAATATGTTGTGTCATGACATAGATGTCATTTAACAATCACGGACAGTGATAGTTTAGGTTCGATAGTATTGATTTTGATTTGCCAATCACTGTTACCCTAAAAATCGTTTCACGATTCTACCGTTTTTCATTTCAAGCGTAAATCAAGTCCATCCGTCATTGCATTGTATTACAATGTAGTGACTTTAGTGTTACACAGTTGGCACTATAATAAATATCAGAGAGGTTATGCTAAAATTAGACAAAGATATATAAAATGTGACAGAACAGTAATATCTTAACAGTTGTGGGTGGGGCGGGCGGGAGGAAGTGAGACTTAATATATGTCTAGTAATTATTACTAATATATATATATATATATATATATATATATACAGTGCGAATAACGTAAGACTATACATTGGCGACTTTATTTTAGCTTTAATCAATTTGCCCATGTCAGTAACAACTGAAATTACAATGACGTTTGTTTTGGTAAATGTCACTATTTTCAATATTGTGTTACTGATATCTCACGAGTTTGCGTAATAATTAGTGCAAAAAATGTACATCACAGAAGAAAGGTTTAAGATGTATTCCTGGTATTTAGAAGGGGCGTCTTTGCGAGAAATTTCTGATTATTTCAGCTTTGAATTCCCGGGCAGGGCCCATCACATGTCATCAAACGATGGCAAATTTAGTTATCACCCCCAAGTGATTTTGGAAATGTACTGATACCAATTACAATTTCAGTACTTGAAGTGTACTTTTAATTCAATAACATGTAATAGATTTAATAAAATATTGGAATAAATTCTGTAAATGATTTAAATAAATATAGTAGTCTGTGGACTGGTGTCTAATTTTACATTATTCAACCATAATAAATTGGAGTTTTTGTATGATATCACCATGGTAACATTAAGTAAATGCCCTATGTCTAATTTTAAATTATTCAACGAGTTGATACTAGCATGGGCAAATTGATTAACGCTAAAATAAAGTTGCCAATGTATAGCCTTACATTATTCGCACTGTATATATATATATATATATATATATATATATATATATATATATATATATATATATATATATATATAGTTTAGTATTTTAAAATAGTAATAGTCGTAATGCCAGTGTTGATAGTACGTACGATAACTTAAAACTATTTAAAACGCTCTTCGGTACAATGCCAAATCTGATCATTTTTGTTTTATACGTATATGCTTTTTTAAAAAAAACCCGGTAAAAATAAATAAAAATTATGTAAATAAAAATACCCGACCGTCAAGTGACATTTCGCTAGCAACAGTTGGCAGTACTGAAACAAAAATGATCATCAACGGAAAACGGAAAGAAGAGAACAGCGCGTGTTGTATTTGCAATCAAATGAACACATTAGTTTACCATGTGCTGTGTCTATGATTCACCGTCCGTCCATCATCGATCTACGTGTCTTCCCTTGGTGAAGTACTATTATTATTATATGAACATATGCAGGTGTACATGAGTGATACAGCGGGTGATGCGAAGCTACTTCACGTCTGCAATGCAGTGGCTATTTCGATATGTATAGTCGCGAGCTCTTGGACACGGGATGACAGTTGTTCGTTCAGTGTCATCAACACTTGACGCTGGGAGTCGTGCGCAGACAGCGCCACATCCAATTCAGTCTGTGCCAGCTTCGCCGTGGTCTGCAACTCTGCATTCTCCTTCTGCAAGGCCTACGTAGATGTAGAATTATTCGCAATCAAGTGGCACACTACCATAAGTCTCGTACAATCATGGCAGATACTTGCAAGCATTAATAGAATAATTATGAGTAAACAAACTATATGTACTAACCAGTGTTGCGTCTGACATTTTGTGAGTTGTCGACAAAGTCTTGATTTCTTCATTTTTGGCTTCTATTTCAGTCTCTAGTTGTTCCATTCGGTGCCGGAGCGCTTGGATTTCTTTACGTAACTCGTCCGCGATCTCACCGCCACCTACGCAGACAATTACAAGCTGTCTAATAAGATGAAACACACGAATCTTTCTGATGATCCGACGAAATACACCATGTACATGTGGCTAGACTGTACTTGTACACTGTCAACTGTTGTTTACCTTTGCTATTCTCCAAGTCCGCCTGGTACTTGGCTTTCATTCGCATGTTCTCCTCTTTATAGCACTGCAGTTGTCGTTTCCATTCATCCACGTTGGCCGTGCTTTCTTGCAAGGCACTCGTGAGTCTCGCATTGTTGCTCTTCAGCGTTGCCAGTTCGATTTCCCATTTCTTTGCGTTGGCCGAACTGAAATAAATGATATCGTCAACTGGGAACATGTGTTATTAGAATCGGCTACGTCAATTGTAAGACGCAAGTTAACATTGACGTTACAAAAACAGTAGAAATGAAACCACAATGAATACTTGACACAATCACACTAATTGTATGTGCACTACTAAACAGCTGTATGTCCCATGAAGCACCTGGTACACCGGCCCGGTGACACAGTTATCAAACTGTCATTTCTACCGGCGCAAGAACGACTTAAAAATAAATGGCACACAACAATTTACCAATTGCATTTGTTACATAACAGATTATTGTTAATATGCAGGTTCGTGAAAGACACATATTTTTGGAGCAGAAAGTGATAGCTGTAACTGCAGTGAAACCGTTACTTCTTAGTTTCTTTTACAGAAAAGACAGTTAATTTAATGTCCCGCAATGATATATTGTCACTTGTAATTGCGAACTATCCGGAGAGTACAGGATTTCTTTTCAAATTAAGAATAAAAATTATAGTGTGTTCTGAAAAGTGTACAAATATAAATTCTTTGTTATACCTGCTTATGTATAATTTCATTACTACAGCGGAAGTTTTCCTCACATTGGAGCAAAGAATTAATCTTATTATGCGTTACACAATCAATTACGAGTAAATTGAAACTAATTACACGTATAACACATTAGAATCTAGTATGTAATCTAATTATTAGATTACCATCATCAACTGGTAATTAAACATGTATAATAATAATAATAATAAATAATAAAGGAACAAGGATTTATTTTGTTTCGTTCACGCCTGTTGCATCGTTTCACTTATTTCTGCAAGAAGCAAGGATGACTGGATAAGTCTAAGTATATAATTAGACGGTCGTGTAATAAACATGCATATGCATACTGTATCTGTAGACTGTATCTGGCATCCATGTATCTGTATATATGCACGTACCAATTTGAAGAAGAAAGTTTGCAAGATTGAATTGAGAGGATTCATTGTACGTCGTGGTAGTGGACGCGGTATATAAACTGATATTTTCTCAGTAACGTCAGTAAGTGATAGTACATAATACAATACTCGCACAACCGTCTGTCGTGTTTCAAAATGAAAATATTCATCAATGTAAGTACAAAATTAACATTCACAAATAAAACACTGAATTGTCACGCGCAATATTCACAGACAGAAGAAACAATTCTTATTTATTTTAGTTAAAAAAGACGGATTTTTACGTCGTGCGTTCAATTTAAACAAAACACGGAGTTTCGTTTCGATATTGTCGCATTTTGATTCGCAGTTTTTCTTTTTCTTTTCATCTAGATATCGCAGTATAGTTACGTCCTGTGTTTTCTGCACAATTATACTTTATTTTCCAGCTGTCCGGTCTGTTAATATTACTGGTGACCGTTGCGTACGGTGGATATATCCAAGTGGGCGATGACCACGGAGCCGTGTATGAAACAAGTGACTATATACAGCAACAACAGCAGGCAAGCAACGCGGATCATCACATAGATTACTACGTAAGTTGATCCACGTAGTCTCTAGAGCTCTACGGCTTCAATTTATATCAACCAGCGCACACTCTGATGTGATATATATTGAACTTGCATCGCCGAAACTAGTACTACAATATATAAACATATGTTCGCTTAGTGACAGTAAGTATGTCTTTTAGAAAGAACCCAAGTACTCGTTCAATTACGCCGTGCACGACCCGCATACTGGCGATGTGAAGCAGCACGTGGAGGAACGTGATGGGCACGTGGTTAAAGGTGCGTACACGCTGAAGGAGGCAGATGGCAGCACTCGTGTAGTAGAGTACACCGCTGACAAGCACAGTGGGTTTAACGCAAAAGTACACAAGATCGACGGCCACGGTCACCACTACTAGACACTATTTAAACTGACAAACTAACACATGTGTGTTTGCAAATACCAAATATAGTCATCATAGACATATATACCAAGTAACCTATATGTTTATATACTCTCACAATTAATTGTATCTACTATTAGCACTCGCCTACCACTGAATTATGTATTACATTAGTCAAATAAATCTATTTTTCTATATATACTGTTTGTTTCGTTTGAATATTCAAGTTGAACTGACAGTCTAACAAGTCATAAATGTGTGTTACCTCTGTGCCAATGCGAGCTTCAACCGGTCATTCTCGTACTTCAGCTGCACATCGATAGGCGTAGCCTGCGGAGCTCCCGTGGCCGCGCCCGTGTACGGGTTCTTGTCACACTTGACCTGGTGACTGGGGCTGTCGTTCGGCTGCAACGTTGATACACTGTGACTCCGCTGGTGCGGTATCGCGGGTTCATCATCGTTCTTCGCGTTCATTACGCCCGATGTGATGACAGCGCCGCTGGGCGGTGGTTCCAGCAACTGATCCTGAGGTTCGGGCGGCGGTAGAGCAGCCCGTGATGTGATGGGACTCGCGTTGGCACTTGTCACCGGTGTGACAGCTGAACCGCCATTGGCTGTCACCTTGCTGACGGCCGTACGAGTGGCCTCTTTCACTTCTTGAAACTTGTCGATGAACTAGACAGAGATAGATACATAAGGACAAAGGCTGTGACATGAGAATCGCTTTTTTCAAGTCGTATTTATGCCCCGGTTTCCAAGATAAAGTACAATTTCACACACAATATCAAAGCATTAATTCTACATATGGTCAGATTACATATTTAATACGTGAATTTAAGTTAAAATTACAGCATAAGACTTCCTTGTTAGTGCGATAAATATAGCAGTATAAGAAACTTCTTTGAATTTAAAATGTTTACAAGCTACAGATAAATTCAGTTTCAACACGACAGTATATTTATTTTATTCAAGATTAAATACCTGTTGATAACAGAATCATTCTTGTACATGTGGATTATAATAGATAAAAAATAACAACTGATATTATCGCATTCCCACTGAACGTCTTATCAAATTCCAACAGACATAATTATCTAAATTTTAAAAAATATGCACTATTAATTTTACTTTCTGGTTTTAAACACTATAGATGAATGCATAACATGAATATTTACCTTTCCCAATTCATTTTCCGAAGAAAATCCTAGTCCATACACTGTGTTCGCTCGAATATCAGACCACTGTCCAAATTTCTGTGAAGTTTTTGTGAATGTCATATTCGGTGTGACTGTACTGTTGATTACTGCTTTCGACCCTTCCACACTGATAATGCGATATAAACTGCGGGAAGAATCGTAGAAAAACGAAACATTCACAGCCGTACTCGACGCAGGCATCCATGATCGCTTTGTTTTTGGATCAATGTGAAATACGTGTGCCTTACACGTAAATATCGGCTGCTCCCTAAAGACACACAATACAGAATAAACATCAATAACAGTTGGCTGTGTAGATCCAACAAAAAAACATCAGTAAAATATGTTACTCAAAATGATTTGTTACATGGACAGTATGATTTAGTGTCTTCCTGCGGAAAAGTTACATGCGGAAAATACAATAAACCGACAGTGTGCACAGAGATATTCGTCAAGAATAAATACAGAAACTCTTCGGTCTATATTTAACTATATTACATGGATTTTTGACAGCTAATGTAAATAATACGATACGAAACGTTAAGTTTATTACATTGCACGTGTGAACTAATAGTGAACTATACATATGTTGTTGTTGGTTAGTGTAATTGTACAGTAATTACCCCATCGCTTCCTTTCCAGACGTCATTTAATTATAAAACACAACAAAAACTATAATTATTAAAATGTATCGGGGAACTGTCAATGAAAAATGTTGACGACATACTACCAACTTAAAAAACTGGATAATGAAATACATATTTCCCCTAATCGAATTGGTGTAATTATTTCCTGTCACACCTTTTTTTATATATGCTTTGTTAATAATAACGTAATTAATGCTATTTTATTGTACAACATTCAGTGGATATGTTTATCATAATTTTAAGTCTTATATACTTATGTACGTGTTATAATACTTAAATGAAATTTAGTATTTTATTATATTTCCCGCTCTCTCTATGTTGGCAGTGCTGCGTGTATGTTTATTTCCGTTACCGGTAGAGACAGAGAAGAAGAAAGTTTCTGTCCTTTCAGCTTTGGACGTCTGTAGACCACGTTTTCTTGTGGACATAAACTATAAACTACAAGTAAGTTTTCACGTTTCTAATTGTAATTCAATCAACAATAACTGGCTGTAGTGTGTATAATTAAAGTGTTCTCTGTGTTTTGTATAATATTTCCCCGATTTTCCTGTGTTTTAACGCATCAACACTGGTTTATTTACAGTCATGGGTCGTGTTAGAACGAAAACCGTGAAGAAGGCTTCCAAAGTGATCATCGAGAAATACTATACACGGTTGACCCTCGATTTCCACACAAACAAGCGTATTTGCGAAGAGATCGCAATCATTCCGACCAAACCGCTGCGTAACAAAATCGCTGGCTTCGTTACTCATTTGATGAAACGTCTTCGTCACTCTCAGGTGCGTGGTATTTCCATCAAACTGCAGGAGGAGGAACGTGAACGACGCGACAATTACGTGCCCGAGGTATCTGCTCTGGAACACGACATTATCGAGGTGGATCCAGAGACCAAGGAAATGTTGAAAATGTTGGAATTCAACAATATCAGTGGTTTACAATTGACACAGACAACTACACAGTCCTTCAACAGACGCACGTAAATTATAAATATATAAATTTATCTGTGTATTGTGTCATTTTACTAATAAAATGATCAACACTTAAGTTGTGAAATGTGTTTCTTTATTTTTGCAATTAAACATTAATGTATAACGTAAGTTCGCGTGAGTATTTGTGTTCTTACAATACCATTATGGGTGTAACATTGTGCTGCTCAGTTAGTTAAATAACATTAAAACCTATTATATATCTGTGATTAAGTCATGTAGCTATTTCATGTGCAGACATTATTGCGGAAATACTCGAAAACAGATTCAGACAACCTCAAAACATGTACATATTACCGTCAAAATCTCACTATTGAAATTACCCATGATTCCTATACTTTCCTTGTGTATAAGAAAGTAAAACTTACAGAAGATACATTTATTTGTTTCCAATAAAATACACCACGGTCGTGTAATTGTTTTGTAAAACCGTATATACATCGCATAGCACATAAATATTCTCACAAAGTGTATGAATTTATAAATGCAGAATAATTTATTCCATTTGCTCTTCCAACGACACCGTTAATATGTTGAACACAAAACCAACAATAGACACGCATGACTCGAGCAGGATACCACCGGCGGTTGCGAAATATTCCAACAGAGACGGTTCAGGCACCGGGTGTAGCCATGGAATGGACTTGGACAGGTCTTCAACATGTATGTCTGACCCGATGTAGTACCAAATCGACGCACCAAATATCACCGCTGAACCGCAAATAAGCGTCAAGTCACGTTTCCTCGATTTAAGGTTTAATTTCACTGCAAAACAAGCGTGTGTAAGTGTAACATTGCATACCATAAACATTGTAACCGTCAACCACTACACATACATTTACTTGCACTACATGGGCATTCATCGTCTTCGTCTGCTTCAACAGTTTTCCTTACATCTGCTTCGACACTACTAAAAATATATATACAACATAGCATGCTAGATTAAATATACATACCGGATGATGATGATGCAAGAAATCTGGGAGCAAGCGTGAACCAAACAAAAATGTGTTCAAAATCAAAAACCGCTTGATGCGATACTGTTATATATTCAGTGCTCAAATACTTACTAAACTGGTATTGACATTATGCTACGTGAGGCGGCCAATTCGATTTTATCTTTTAGAAAATTTGCATACAATTCATCTTCTATATCGGCTCCGCTAAAAGTGTTAGAAAAGTGCGTGTAAATGCCTGGGTAGCAGCGACGATGCGACGTGTCAACTTAAATCCGCGAATCCGAAATCAATAATATCGACGATCCACCCAGATCATTAATGCAATACATTGATTCGCGGATATAAATTGAATCTGGCGTCCATAAAAAACACTTACGACAATGCTTCTTGTTCCAAGCACGGCACATATTTCGTGTGCAACGACGAATAAAACGTGTGATCCAGAAATTTCGATCTAAAAACCAATGTGATATTTTACAGTTTACCGGCACAAAAAAATACCGAATCTTCACACAACGCTTACTCTAAATTGTCATCTGCACATCTTGGTGTTTCAATTTTGGCCGTGGGCTCATTGGCTTTTCGGTCTTCGTCGAAATTAAAATTGACATTTGGTTTGTCGTAATCTGATAGTTTCGTTGCGACTTTCTCCGGTTCAGGAACTTTCGTCTGTTCCGCGTTCGGCAAGTGATGTTCCTTTTTCTCGGCAACACTTGGTGTATTACTAATTATATCTGCTAATAATGCTTCTTTCGCTTTGTGCATAGTTTCCGTGCTGTCATCCTTCTGTTTACATACATCTGATTTTTCACCATCACCCTTCATTCTTTGGAAACGAGTAAATACAATATTTCAGGTTAAACTTCAGATGACTACTACACTTACGTTCTTGGCGTGACATTCTCTGATTTGCAATTCGCTTTTTTATAATCACCGATCATCGCCGTGTTACTCGGATCTATCGTGAGATTTGAGTCATTCTTGTCAATTCGTCTAGAGTTCAGTAATATTGGGAGTAAATGTATGTTTTTCGTATTAATAATTGCTAAGAAACCTTCTAAATCGTGGATCAGCTGATCCAGGCCGTCGTTTAACGGGCGGCAAAGATTGGGTGCGTTCGTTTGTGCGCGTTCGAGCCGACGGCGGCGGTGGCGGTGGATCACCCCATTGTCTGAATATACCCTTGGCAGATCTAGGTCTTTAACGAACAAACTGTATCAATCATTAAATACATACATGCACCGTCAACAAGGAAGTTCAAGATTGGTCTTATATGCACGTATGTAACTTCAAACTTTACTAATTATTTGAATCCATTCTGTCACATGTGCTTATTATGAAATTCAACTGACATTAAGAGCTGTCAAACGGTAATGACAAGTTCTGATGAAATACAACTTAAACTGCTTAACATGCTACTAAGACCAACCTGAAAATCAGATATCTTACGGTCCACCTGACGTCGAACTCGACGAATTTGGCACTCGTACCTTTTTCGGCACGTTTAATTTGGGTACTGACTGATTGACGCTGGAAAATAAATCAAAATAATACTTGGAGACAAAACAAACAAATAATTAACCTTACCGTGGCGAGAACATTCTTTTCAAAATATCGACACTGAATCTAAAGATATCATATTAAATCGTAGGATATCAAAATTTAAATCCATATATTCGTAAACATACACAAAAAAACTGACGTTTACAAAATCAACAATTTCCGTTGTAAAATCATATAAACTGCTTGACGTTTATCGCTGGAAAAAATATTTACAAAAATTGTAAATAAATAAACAAAATTAATTTTGTTTGCATTGCAGCACACTTTAAATGAAATACATTTTTTTGCCTGTACATAACATTTTTATATGAAACAAGAACAGAATATTTTAGGTTAAGATATATACATTTCATTCTTTTACTTACTACAATCGGAGATTGTACAAGAAATTACTGTACAAATGGTTAAAAATAACGCACTTTTAATGGTTGTCAGTAAAAGAAAAAATTGTACATACAAGAATAAGTACATATAAGAAGAAAAAAACATTTACAAATATGCATATGTTTTACTGTCAAATACAATATTTATTTTGATCGTTACGACATTGTCTTTGTGGCTCGAAAAATGTCGTGTTTTATTACGTGTCGAGATGTGCCTAAAACATTCGTATACACAGAAATGTTCTCTACAAATAACCAGGTATAAAAAATATTATAGTATGCACTATTCCGTCCGAAAATATGCACTCTTAAACTATGCAACAGTGTTTGTTGGCTGCTTTGACAGTTTCAGAAGGAATATTCTTATCGAATAATAATACAGTAGTAGTAGTTTAGTATAGCTGAACAATAGGATGGAATGTGTGACCAGACATCAAATTCAGTTAATTTACATGTGAAAACAATGCAGTATTTGTATTGGACGACTGTAAAAAGAAACATACAACTGTCAAACGAATGGAATACAACAATTAAATGTTACCATTCTGTAAATACTGCATTATTCACGTAAATATTCCATGTTCAAATACGACATATCAACCATTTTAAATAGTCAAAATCATCACTAAAGATATTTAAAACAAAAGATTCACCAACATTAAACAAATATGCGTACCGACACACAGTACTTCTTGATGAATTTGACCATAACTCCGTACGTCAAAAATAAAATAATACTAAAAATCATCATCACTGTTGTCGACATTTATTTACTAAAAATTAAAAAAAAAGAATTATTTACATTCATTGAGCATCTTTGCATAAACTTAATAAATAATTTCTGTTCAATAATCAAATAATATTATTGTCACTATATGGCAAGTGACATCACATTGACATAACAATCATAATGGGGGTGGGGCTGGGGGTGGTAAGCGTAATGCGGGGGCACACATCAATTCACGGGGAAAAGACCACAATCCGTATGGAAATAAAATCTCAAAAGGCGGTGCTGTCCACGGAAATTACCATACTAGACCCCCCCCCCCCCGCGGCGAAATCATTGAAAATATTGCACATAATTAAATCAATCGATCGTTTCCCTACAAGTCCGCGCGTTCCATTCTGCTAACAGGTAACAATGTTCTATGTATATTGTATTATGTCACATTCATATAAAGTAATTCTAGGAGAATTTCTGCACCCTCAGCAATATTATATTTAACTATGATTCTGTGTGTGTGTGTGTGTGTGAATTATAATAATAAAATAACATCAACTATAATTAATAAACATAGTATCTATAATACGAGGATGTATGAATGCATTTCGTTTTAAAAAATAAATACATATTCTATAAATGGAATGTTCATGTATGTACATATATGTATATGTTACTTACAAATGCATCTGTCTGCTGATCAAACTATCCGATGTGAAGTTAGCCATGTGTGTGTGTGTGTATATGCACTAACTTGAAGTGAGCAATCGTTGCGCGCAACCAGTGACTGAGAGCTCAACCAACATTGGTGCAACTGCGAGTTACGCTTCGTGTTCGTCCGAGTTGATGCCGATCAGTGCTTCGGTTTGTTCTGCTTCTGTGTCGTTAATTCTGAAACTTGAAACAGTCGCTGATCGTTGCTAATAATATAAATGGCCGAATTGTTAGTTACCTGAGCGCTCTGGTGGTACGGCGACACGCGCACACGTACCACCAGCGTAACGCCTCCAGCACCGGGTCCCAGTTCTCGTAGTGCGCCAATACGGTAACGGCGACAAACGCCAACAACATCGGTATGGTGCCGATGTAGAACATACACGGATACGATACCCGCTTGAAGAGGACATCGACGAACATGGACATCGGTATGGTGAGACTTATAGCAAGGGTGGCAATCAGCGACGATGTTAAGAAACAACCCCTGCACACAAGAGATAACACACACTGCTTCAAGCTGAACCCACAGAAGAAATACAAATATCTACCCTTAGTGTATCTACAATCAATGTTCCAAGAAAGTATTCTCGATTAAAATACCATTATTCATGTGTGAATGTTCAGTATGTACTTACCACAGCCACAAAACTTCCGACAGAACGGTTCCTATAAGTCCGTTTAGCACCAGGAAGATCAATTGATCCTGATTGGGCAACTCGAATCGCTCCCAGTCGCTGTAATGGAGGAAAAAGAACAGCGGCCACAACAGGATCATGTTGAACAGACCAACAAAACCTGTAACACGCGAAATACAATTGGTAATTCGTGAATATAAATACAGAATATAGTTCACTTGAACCGGTGGACACTGGCTGTGTGAGCAACTACTGCTTACCAAAGAACAACGGTATGTCCATCTTGTCCTCGTGGTCGACTTTCCGCCGTAGGAACACCAGGTAGGCCGCGTAGAAGAGGGCGCTGACCAGCGATAGCAGTACACCCATGGGTACATGAGATTCAATGGAGATATCCGAGATACTGACTAATATCTGTTGTCAAATAACACATATATCACACACATGTATTATGCAGAATATATTGTTTTATATACGTACAAGTCCACCGATACTGACACACACGGCTACCAACTTGGACAGCGTGAATTTATCGCCGATGTTTGACGGGAACAGGGCGGCCAACACCAGCGTAAACAAACTGGACGTGGAAGACAATACTGTCACCATACCGGCTTCCGTGTCAGCCAACGCCAACTGGTACGTGTAATTGGCGAAGAACCACTGGGAACAAGAGACAATCAACCCAGTGCCCAGCCGACTGTGGCTGTAAGTTGTTCTCACTCACGAGTAAACAAAATATGAACGCGATTTTCGCCACATGTATGATTGGTAGCTTAGTGGCAGCTCGTCGAGCAATCTCACCGATACGGATACTGGCTTGGTACGAGAGACGAGCCAACAGTGCCTCGGTAGCGTCCGCATCGGACATATGACGCACTTCGGCTAACTTATTAAACCGGACCGAACGAATGGACGAATCGTCACTTTCCGTACCGGAAAGGTTCTCACGTTCCGGCGTCTTCACTGGCACATATGTAGGATTACTCTGCAATGCATATCAAGTTATAAACATCGGCTAAATGTATATAACATTAACGGCATTTTCACACAAATAACACAATATATAATGAAAGTATTTTTAGTTTTGTGGCGTAGTATTATATGTAAATGTTTAACAACACACTGCAAGGTGATAACAAGTGAAATATAAGTACGTATTGCAAAACAATTCGCCATATGACACCTTTTAAATATTATTTGAAATACAATATTACACGTTTGAATTATTAATATTTGTTGACCTATTGTACTACTAATATTTACACAAATAACTAATCATTGCTTTTAATGACAATTATTAAATTTAATAAGCATTATGTAATGCAATTTAAGTAGAAAACTAATGTACAATAATTGTCTCGCAATTAGTATATTTTTATGCAAAATATCCATTACGTATTTTTATTATTCGCTTACCAAACTTGTATTGGCCTCAGTATAAAAATTTTCATCTTCTGAATTAGGATCTATGAACTGAAATATAGGTTAGAATCAACTGCTGTCAGTGAAGTACAGGTTTGAGTTAATGTTAAACCAGAATCCTCACCATGTACGTGGCCGGTTTATGGAACTGCTCCCTCCATGGGGGCCAAAAGCAGAGCCCCAATAAATACAGTGTAAAAAGTGACGTTTTGACATAGGTGGTGAAAAACGGTTTCTCAAATCTTTCATTATGGTATAGGTACTGAAATGAAAGTAAGAGTGTTTACAGTGAATATGCATTTAAATATACAGACATATCGAGTATTTGTTTCGTACCTTTGTCAGTTCCGATGAGGAGACCCATATAACATCGACTAACAACAATACAAACAAGCCTAGCATAAGTCTCTGAGACCGTGTTAGCATGCTACCGATGCTGACATTACTGTCCATGGTTATGGGGCGCCTGTGGACGCCTCCCCTTTCACAAGCATACCCTCACACACACAGATTAGGTGTTTTTATCACTAGTCACATACTCGCACTGTTATCATTGTTCAAATTTACCCGTATTTTATTATCTGCGAACAATTATTACAATGTCAAGGAACAATACAGCGGGTTTTGTCTAATGAAACAGATCAAAAATAATACGTAGTTACACCTAAAAACTAATATCACACAGTAATCAGACAGACGCCATCATGGTTTTATTATTTCTTCTTCCATTGTTTCTGTGAAACGTCAAACCTGCCATTTTTAAATACTGGTTACTAGGCAACCGTCACTTTCATGAATGTAAACAAATAGTATACCCACTAGATAAATAAAAGTGAATTTTATGGTATTCTTTTCGATATGAGTATCATTACAAATGGCAAACAAGGAGTCTCTATTCCGTCTAAAGGTAATGTGGAATGTGTTTTGTGTTAATTGAAATTGGCGACTGATGATTCAAATTTTAGCGGCAAATCAGAACAAAGACGTAGCGTTTTCGGAGCCGCCGCCGATAGAAAAACTAAATTGGTTGATACATTTAACACATGCCCGAGGAGACATTGTTAACTGTAAGAATCTAATTAACGAAGAGATTAAACGAAGTTCTGGTCGTAATGAATACGCTCATTACCAGAAAGTACACTGAAAAAAATATATTTCAATAACACGAATTCACTTTTGAATACAAATGTTTTGCAGGGAATTATTTTGAAAGAAGAAAACAAGATACAAGACGGCCTTGAGGCTTTCCAAATTTGTCACAAATTGAATCCGAAAAATGTGGAAAACATAAAACAAGTCGCTAGTTGTTTGTGAGTAAAAAAATGCGAAATGTTTCTTATTTCTAAACATGTATATCTACAAGGAATCACATTGTAGATTCTTGTTACGTCGCCATAAACTAGCGTTGGAAGCTTATTTAGAAGCGGAAAAGGGCTCGGAAAAACCAGATTGGGAAATATGTCATAAATTAGGTAAGAAAAAACACAGTGTATTTACAATCTTTTATTGGTAATATGAAATATGTTTATTTTTACTTGCACTGCTGTGTTCAGAGTTCACTAGACTGCTTTCTATCGGAATAAATTTTGTTGTCATACTTTAAATATTTGTTCAATAGCAGTTATTATGCAGGGGCGGCGTGTGAAAAGTTTTCCGCCGCGGGGGCACACTAACTTAGTTTATATTTCGCGTGATTTTCCAGGCGAATGCTTGCTGAAACTTGGTGAACTGTCAAACGCCAAAGACTACGCCAGGCGAGCCGTCCAGTTGGGCAAACAGGAGGTATCTTACGCACTTCTTATCAAAGTGTTGGTGGCTGATAACGATTTGAGATCAGCCGTGGCAGTGTCCAATGCAGCTTTGGAGTAAGTAGAATCATTTTCTGTTTCGTTGATTTGTAAATTGCCGAAATAACGTTTGCAGTTTAAACAGAATCGTAACTGCACTTATATTTTCCGTGTTTGTCAAATTCTGTATAATTGTCAACTGAAATGCACACACAAGTTACATAGTTATGTACAATATTGCGTGCAATCTCTTCCAGAAATTGTCCCGATAGCACGGACATGCTGAACGAATCCGGTATCTTGTACCTGCGAACCGGTCAGGTACAGCACGCGTTCGAACGTCTGAGTTCGGTTCTGGCGTTGGAACCGAATTCCGTGAAAGCGTTACTCGGAGTTGGCAGTATAATACAGGTAGGCAAACCGTACATATGAGTTATGCATTGCGGGGAAACTGAACTAAACATTACACTATAGCAATTCTGACAGTTGATGCCAGACAAATGCGCATCGACTATATGTAAACATGGCCGGCTCATACGTCACAGGACTTCTTAACTTTTCCCGCCACAATTCGAACAATTATTCATATGTTTCCGTTGCAAAATTACACAAATAACCACTACGTATACATTTATTGAAATATTTACATGTTTTTTCGCTCATTCTATTGTGAAATATGCGGAAATTTTGAAAAAGGGCCGTGCGTCACTAATGTAGAGATCTTTTTACGTTACAATTCATTATTATTGTTGTCTTCAGTGCGCCATGTCAGGCATTAAATGTTTACAACGAACACTTGGTGCTTTTATTGTATTACTCGTATTTTAATTTCCACTGAGATTTTCAATGCGTGCGTTTGCGTTGTGCGACATTATTTTCTGGAAAGCTACAAGCACTCATTTTTATTGACGCAATTCTCTCGATAGTAATTAGCGGAAATAATTAATTTCAAGCACTTTGAAAGCGTGCTCTGTTCCACATAACGGGTGTCCCACGATTTTTGGGATATAGGGAATTAACCTGTAAATACCGAAAGTTGTAATTAAAATCGAACGGTACATTTTGGAACAAAAGTGTAAATAATTAAAAATCCTGTAATCAGCAAATTAATTTTAAAATGTGTCATCAAAATGAAATAGGTATTTCAAAATTGATTTACGCGATGTACAACACTGTTTGAGCACGGAATATAACATCATATTATGCAGTTTTTAATTCTGAACCATTTTTTTTGATGTACACTTTTGCCCTAAAATGTATTATTCAGAAGTGATCACATTGTTTTTATATGTTAATTCTCCTATGTCCCATAGTTTTTTTGCACACCCAGTGTCAGACAATATGATTTTATATTGACGGCTGTGCTTTAATTTGGTGGTAATTACTTGTCAACTTTTTTATTAATTTTGAATGTGTTGACAAATAGCTGTACTTATTTACACAAATAAATCCAGTATGCTAGCTTGAACAGTGCCGCTAGAGACAATTACGTTGATTTGTATTTTCTGATTATATTGGCAGCATTGAAAGGCCAATTACCTGAGACATTGTTTTGACAGAGATTTAGATTGCTTTTTTTCTGTCAAATATTGAGTACCAGTTGGGGGGCGAATAAAAGAAATATTACTCTATTTTAAAACCTGCAATAGCGTAAAGATTAGTTAATTTTAATTTTCCTTCATAACTCAGAAGGTACGGGAAATATTGAAAAATAACTTCTTGTATGTGTGTATTGTGAGATCGTGTATTACGTGTGTTTACATTTATATTTGTACAACTGATGTTCATACATGCATCTTGATCTTCAGAGTCACGACGAGTTCGATGTGGCACTTTCCAAATACAAAATGGCCGTGAGCCAACAACCGAATTCCGTACCGCTGTGGAACAATATTGGCATGTGTTATTATGGAAAACAGAAATACATAGCCGTAAGTAACATGCATGTGCAGTGGAATTATTGAAAGATGTCTTCTCAAGGTCATCTGTATCATATACGAATGTCTCTAGTGTCAATAATACAGACGACGCATCTAGTGAACTAATTATCACTACTGAAAGCTGTATATCTTCATTAATATCCGCTATTTTTTTTTTTGTTACATAGTTACAAGATTAATACGCATTTATTACCTTATGTGCGATCGGTAGATAAAAATATTAGTTTTCATATAATACAATATGGTTACTCTGTGTCGGACACTCGAAACCTATACTTTTGACTAATCTCTATCGTTTTACTAGCATTACAATGTAAGTGTGAGTTCTTAATGAAACTGTCAATATTGTAACTGTGTTAGAATTTATTATAATATCAGCAGAAGGTTTTTCTTTGTTGTGCCAACACAACAATATAGTAAATTAATACTAACATTCAAAGCGTCCTTTTCTATTCCGACGCACCTAGCCTAAGTTTGATCAACCATCGCTAAGAACGATGTACGCTAAATATTTGTCATGTAATATAAATACATACTTGAAATATATATATATATATATATATATATATATATATATATATATATATATATACATATATATATATATATATATATATATATATATATATATACTACACAGAAAGTGAATATTCATATTTATTCACTTACTGTGTGTTTGTCTGTGTGTGTGTGTAGGCTATTAGTTGTTTGAAGCGGGCTCTCTGGCATTCACCGCTAAACTGGCGTGTTCTGTACAACCTGGGTCTGGTACATCTGACCACTAAGCAACCGGCGTCCGCCTTCAACTTCTTGTGCGCCGCCGTGAATCTACGGCCCGACCACGGATTTGCCTTCTTGTTACTAGGATGTGAGTATACATAACATGTACGGACAGTTTGTAGGTACATCTAGTTGAGTATGTGATGCACACATATTTTACGCTTGCAAATGGAATAAACACGTGTGATTTGTTCGAAACCTTTTGAAGTAATCTTCACATGTAATACCCATTATACATAGTTTATTATACATTATCAATTATTATACATCATATCATTAATTATACATTATACATACTTCAACACTAATTTGTGACGTAGTTTTTTAACAACAGAATACAATTAATCTCCGTGTTATTCATCTCATTCCTAATAAAATGAGCGCTTCTATATCGGTCCTATATATGACTTGATATAACTCAACAGATCGGCAAAAAGATATCGCTAGTGTCAATGTAATTTTCAATCGGAATTGAGTGTATATTGTAGTATAAATCTGTCGATGTACCAGTAGCAGCTTGTAGGAATTGTGTAGTAGTGGAGTTCTGGTAACAACGTACCCTTGTGCTGCAACACCAGCAGCTCAAACTGCATGTAAATTGTGCAAATGACAGTAGTATCTGTTGTTTACATGTGACAGTGAATAAATGGATTTAATAAATAAGTATACCGGCCAACCTTTCGTACGCTTGCCACGTTTAATATACATCCTTATGACTTAATAAAAAGGCGATTCACCCTAAGGACGCGAGAGTATAGTTTCCTGTGCTTTTCCTTTTTGTTATGAACATCATATATTCCCTTAATGCTTGTGGATAATATAAAAATGTAAATGTACACTTCGTTTGAGTGCGTGCGTATTTTTTCATATTTCTTTACGACTTCAAACAGTTGAACGATCCAGTAAATTCTTCTTGCTTAATGTCAAGTACTGAATCAAATTCAATTTGATCGTGTATTTTTGTTCGTTCTCCAGGTGCATTACTGGACCTGGAGGACGTGGAGAATGCCTCCAGAGCTATGAAACAGGCGGTGGTATTAACGTCGCAGGATCCCACCGTCTTGGTTAACACGACACTGTGTCTCCATCTGGCCGGTGATACGCAGAAAGCTGCAGATGTCTACAAAATGTACCGAGCTTTGGATGCGGACAACCAGCTTTACAGTACGGACGTAAGTGTTGCCTATATAATAGGTGCATTCTTTCTACCACAAATCTCTCAGTATATCTTACCTCACCTCAATTTAAGCAAAATGTGTACCAGGAAAACATCTCAGCTCACTTCAGTTTAATATCAGCTCACTTCAATCGGAGCTGAAGTGAGATTGTTAGTAGAAGGAACACACCTAATATATTCATGTTTTGATTAAAATGATTGCGACTGTAATAGTATTATACACCAAGGGAGAGAAACCACTTATTTACAAATACATAAAAACTCCCTTATGGAAAGTGTTTTCATCCCTAGCGAGTAAATGCTTTACTTCTGTCCCGATTTTGACGCCATAGAAACCGACTTCTACTCCCGGATTTGTAAAAAAATATTTCATAAAAATTATGTATTTTTATAAAAATTAATTATTTTAGGCTGTGAATTATACCAGTCTTTAGACGAATAAACTCGGTAATATAATATATAACTACTCGTTTTACACAGACGTACTACTAGCTTGAAGGTAGAAACAGTAATTATTGTTTTATTTTGTAATTCGCTGTTTATGTTTTGTAAAAAAAAACATTGGTTGTTACATTAAACATGATATATTCTGGTGCCCAGGGCCTACAAATCCATAAACGGTCTACAATGTTTTACTTTAAAAAATAAACACCTAAATAAACAAAATATCTGAACTGAGAAATGGAAATTTTATTGAAAATATTCATTTAGTTATTTGAATGAAAACAATCATACGGACCGTTTATTTAGAAAATGATGAATGGTAAATGTACCATATAACATTTTACAATTCCTGTCGGTCTAGTTTACTGTTGTCTCATTGCTTTGCCCGTAAACAGGTTATTTTGTTAGACAGCTCAAGGAGTTCGGTGCACAGTTGGCAAACCTGTTTCCAGAAGACATGTTTACAACCTCAACGGCGGAAGTCGATGCCGGAAATGAAAATACGGATGCGGACGCAAAGGAGAAACACTCAAGGCAACTGGCGACGGATGAAGTTTAAATACTCAATGGCGGATTATCCATTAAAGCAGGGGCTCTCAAATTCTGACCTTTTCATATAGTGGATTCATGTTTTAAAGTTTTTCAGATCCCCGAATATAATTTGCCCTGGGGCCCCTGCTGTCCTTAATCCGCCACTGTAAATAATGCAATTGTCTCATGACATATCAGTTTGTAAAGTTGTGTTTTAGTTCGGTTGGCATTAGCGAGCTTGTAGGAAACTTTAGTGTTGAGAAATTGGTATTACAAGTGAAGATAATTACAAGTTGGTTCGGTGTGCTCTCTTACAATGTTTTTAGTAGTTAGTTTTGTCGTTCTATTTATTTTGCAGTATCCTCTAAAGTCACCGGATGCTGTACTTTTTGCTTGACAGGAGCGGATTTACAAGCATCCTCAGTACATGACCTGTCATGTGACAGGTAATTGAGGTTAAAGTGAAACAGCGTGGCTGTCAGTTGCTGTGCGGGATATTAATTAGCATGGAAATGATGTATTTAAATAGTATGAAATTTATTTATTCGCCGCATTACTGTGAACTACTAAACTTCACGCATTCGCCGATATGCAGCTAATGAATGATCAATTAGAATTTCACTGTTGACTGTAACGCTAATGACGCGTATTAGGCACGTAGAATATAGCACAGTCACGGTGTAATTCAATTTTTAAATCGACATTTAGCTGGGTAATATTAATTGCACTGTGTGTATATTTGTTCGTAATAAATTCTAGTTATCCAGGCATTAATTGTGTGATTTATTATGCAACAGCAGTTATCGTACGCTATACACCAACGGAGCGAAACCTCATATTTTTCCTGAGGTGTAATTTGAACAAATACATCGAGGGAAAAATGGTGGTCTCTCCCGAGATGTATATACTATTTTTTCCACGTTCGGGAGCAACACTTAATTTCATAAATAATGAATTATAATACATCGAAGCGTAATTGCAATATTTCGAAGCCTTTGGAAATGTTTCCATGCAACGCGTACCACGGACAACAGACATTTATTTACAAAAACCTTTGTTATAATAAAAACTCCCTTACGAAAAGTGTTTTCGTCCCTAGGGAGTAAATGCTTCATTATTTACGAGTTATGTTTTGACGGTTAGAGGAGTGCTTTTCCAATAAAATATTATTTATAAGTTTAGGAAAGTTGTAACATGTATACATATATACGAGTATATGGTTTTGCGTTGTGAGATCGCAATAAAAAAACTGTTGAGTATTTAAATTATTTTCAGTTTTTCAACAAAATACGAATAATAACGTTTTACATGCACGTTGCAAAAAATCGATTGGAAATTATTTTAGTACGTTATTCCATTGAAAAGAAAAATGTTTCAAAAACTGTTAAAATGTACCACAATAATGTCTTTTATTAAAAATTGGCTGTAGTATATATTTTATATACTGATTAATTCACTAGTTTAGTTGCGTGAAATTGGTATAATTATACACGTTAATTAATGTTGATAATGCTTGTTGCTAATTGAATTCAATAATGTAATTAGTCTAATTAAAAATATTACAAGACAAATTACCAGCGTGAACTGAATAAGGCAAGCCTACAGTAATTAAGCTTTTCGTGTTTTCAAAAGATTACAATTTTCACATATTGGCAACAATGCACTGAAACGTCGTATTCTGCTGCGGAAATAAAAAAATGTATAAACAAAAATTGAGAACCAGAATTACTTTGAAACAACTTACCTTCTTACTGTCTTCTTATAGGTCCACTGTTAGAAAAATATGTCACTACGATAGTAAACCAAAGCGAATATTGAATTTTTTGTATTTTATTTATTTTTATAAACAGTACGTTGCATGGAAATATAAAAATATATACATATACAGGTTGGTTCTAAATATATGCGAGAAACTTCAAGCGCTGATTCTTGGGGTTTATTTTGATCATAAAAGTTCATATGGATAACTGTCCAAAACGGCTTATTTATAAAGTTATAGGATGTTTAATAATAACCCCAAGAATCAACCCATAAAGGTTTTCGCATATATTTAGAATCACCCTGTATAATTTAATATACAGGATATCTGTTTTAAATGCGCCACTACAGAATCTCGGAAACTATAAGAGATACAAAGTCGGTTAAATTAGACAATAAAAGTTGCACATTTTCAGGCCGATGGTGATGACGATTGATCTAATTAGATGCAATTATTTCGTACCGAAAATTGTCAGTGTAGTTTTTCTTCGAAACTTAAAAAGATATCTATATAAACCAATGCATAATTGTAAACAGAAAAATATCACTTTTCGCTAGATTAAAATTAACATACATACGTGTATGTACCCATTTAAAAAATGTAATTTGTATACTATAGGTATCTTCAGAAGCATCCAATAAAAAAATATCATCAAAAACCTTGTTATCTATACTATAAACTCTATTTGAAGCATTTTTAAATCTTTTGAGTCTTTTCTTAGAGTTATAAATGGTAATTCAAAATCGAAAAAACAAATCAAACTTTTGTCATTATCTTAGTAAGCCAGGCAATTTCAAAATACGAAATCGCCGTTAATATCGGCCCAGCAAATTGCGTACTTTTGTAGTATCACAGTTTCAAAGATTTCTGTTGTGGACCGTTTAAAATAGACAGCCCGTAAATAGGTTTAAAAAGAAACACCATTTACTGTTAGGCTTAATAAGTAAATAAGTGTTGAACAAAACTTTCGTATACACATGTATATCAACACTGAATTTTAGTTAGCATATACATATCTGACATTTCAAATAGATATTTTGGTTAATGTATTGTTCTCTGTTGAATAGAGATAGAATAAAATTGCACCGGAGATATTTTCCTTAAAATATTGTTTTCAACAGCCATTATTTGGAAAAAAATCCGTATATTTGTTCTAATTTCTCAAATGATTCGAAATGTTTGACGTGTATGAAACTAGTCGAATCGCAATTGCGTTTTTCATGTATTCAGTTTCTTATACTGTGTATAAGAAAGTAAAAATGTTCATAATAAACACATTTATAACGTTACTATATTATAATAATACAAGTACATCTAGATAAGTATGGTATGTATGACATGATATATCTGATAACGATTGCACTATAGTACTGGACGTAGTTTATTACTCTACAGGGGGTTACAAAAATTCCACTTTTAGTTGCGTCCGTCGCTGGTATATGTTTGTAGCCACAGGAAACCATAATTACATCATAAAACACATTACAGTTGTCATGGAAATTCATGTACACACAGAAATTTCATATATGTATCAATTGTTGAATCGTTCTATGTACTGAATTCGTTTTGCAAAAATTTAACATATTTCGCACACGTTACATTGTTTTACACAAATAGCCGTTAGATCTCAATTTTAACATTTGTTTTTGTATGGTGTGAACCAGACTCACATATATTTTTTAGCATAGACAATCAGACACACTTCATATCTTGAAAAGATGTTTGTAGCTTTGACAGTTACAAAAAATAGTTCAAAAAAAAAAGTTTTTTATGAAAATATTATATTGTCATCGGTATTACGTATGTGTGCATAGTTTCAAGTCGATTGAAGTGAGTCTAAAATTGGATTACAAGATTTGACCAACTCACCGACAAGTGAAGTGAAATGAGAGCTTTGAATAAAAAATATTGTAAAATCTAACTCATATGTTGTGTTCATTTAAGAATGAAGCACGTTCATTTATATGAATATTTTGATTATAACCTCTAGACAAGGTTCCAAATCGCCAGTGTCACTACTGAGGTATGTACATAGACTAATAATAGTTTGATTTAATAACCGTATAGTTGGAATCGGTTATAAATCATCATTAACTATGATATGTGTGAGGGATGACAGTAGATTTAAATGTAGGCAATGTCACAGTATGTTATGCTGATGGCAAATGCATGTTTGTACATATACACGTGTGTGTATGTCATTGGCGTAGCCAAGGGGGTGTTCAGGTGTGTACACACCCCCCATTAGAGACGGGTGTCGTAAGATTCCGCATGTACAATTCTAACATTAAATGATGAAAATGTGGCGACAATACAACTAGAGGTACTAATACACGTGATAAAGCCTGTTTATAATTTAAACGTATTTTATGTGTCTATTTAAGCTGATCATACGTCCCGAATTGTTCGAGACAGTCCCGGATTTCCACTCGTTGTCATAGGAAATATTAGTCCTGAATTTGATTTGTCCAGAAAGGTATTAATATAAAAATACCCACTAAACTAACGTTTTTTTTTTAATAATATTGTTCCGAAAAAAATGCAATACTAATGGTTATTTCAAGAATTATAAAAATTTGTAATGCCCTACCTTCCAAAAAACCTTGGCTACGCCACTGGTATGCGTGCATTTGTTTGTAAACACCATATACGCATGTACTCGTATGATTACAGTTCCCTGATGCTGAAAATTAATAAAAAATCATAGACACGACCTGATTAAATATTTTTACATTAATATATACAGATAATTTCAGTGCGACGATGCCTGATTTCAAACTAAATATGTGTTGAAAATAGATGTATGCAAATTAAAATCATGTGAATGGAAATTTTTTACCATGAATTCGAAATTAAACACTGTTGATATGCGTATTGAACTTCTTGACAATTTGAATTGACAGTTCGTTATCAAAATAAGTGAATTCGTCAGCACAATCAGTCCACGATTAAACTAGTGTAAATTCCATCTCACAAAAAATAAATGTGTAATGTATTGATTAAAAAAAAAATATAATAATACAAAATATTCATTACATTGAACAATGATTTTGTAATTAAAACTTTCGTTGGTAAATAATATAGTACTATTAAGGTGATACGTCATTAAGTCTGGTTACATTTTGTTAAAAACGAATTCAGTACAGATTTGTGTATACACATAGAAATATACATACGTATATACAGAGTTAGTAAAAATTACCGAAACGCCTAAATAATTCTCCAACCCCAAAAAAATGTTTCATGCAAAAGTATTTCAATTGTAAACAAGTTACCGCTTAAATATTTTTTTAATATACAGGCTGTTCATTTTATTTCCGATAATTTTGACTAGCCTGTATGTTATGCCTGTGTCACACGATTAAATTTTCTTTCAAATCGTTGGATTCTAGATTGACAAACTGATTGACGTAACGTCACGTCGGGATTTTGCCCAAAAACTTCTCTATTTATATGTGTTTCTACTTTTCGTCGTATGTTTAATGCAATTTATCTGTGATCGCCTGACGCATCTCGTGCTTTTAAAGAGAGAAGGAATATTCGAAATACATAGATAGTTCAAGCTGTTCATGAATTAATACCCACCTAATATTATTATTTACCTATGATAACAATGAATTGAAACAAAGTTCATCCATACGAAGGTGATTCATCTAAACGTAATTCACGCTGCAACATATTTAAAACTCTCCTGTCATAATTTCTTCTGGTGTCTAATTGTTTTTAATTGTGTGACATCTAGCGGTCGTATTTTGTTTCAAATCCGCGAACATGACGTCAGAGTTTGTCAACATAAGAATAACAAAATGTAACCGTCAGACATCGGCTTTAGGCAATGATGTGTGCTTGTTTGAGCAAATGTATTAAACACATCTTATTAGGAGCACATTCAGTAATTGCACTATAATATACACGCAAAAACACACATGCGAAGAGAGAACATAGACTACACCAGCTACGTGTCATATTTTCCTATTTCTACAGTCCTACAGCGTTGTCATATTAGTCCTGAAAAAGTCAAAAAACATAATCTTATATCACAAATGAGCACTGTACAGATTTGTCACTATAAACATTACACGAACACGCACACACACAAAAACAAACTTATACATACGTAGTGTGGACCTCCGTTTGAGAAGCTGTTGGCCATTTTGCCAGAATTTTTGGCTTGAACAGGTGCCCGAATGTTTGCCGAAACTGTCGACTCATCGAACAGTACAATATGAAATTGATTGCGCCATTCAGCAGTGCTAGTATGTCCATGAAATTGCCCGTCAGATGGTAGCAATACAAGAAGAACTGTTTACCCAGAATGCCACTCAACAATCCCAGAATACCTTGCGGGAACTCCGTTATGAGGAACAACAGTAACACGGCAACCAGCATCTTCGTTGTGCGATCCGTACGTCGTTCTGATTTGGTTGGCCGACGGTCAGCTGTGTCTGGCATCGTCGTAGGACACGTGTTGTACCCGCGCAGTATCTGTTTCCGTTTCTTCGCCCGACACAGCGCTTGCACGAGCCAATAACTGATTACTGTCAATATTAAACACGGCAGCAGTTTTATGAACACGCTGTACGTCCAGAAACAAAAGATGTAGAAGTGTTCGTTGTTCTTGGCAAAGTCTGACAGATTCAGATGGTACAGTGAAACGTTTTTGCCTCGTTCTCTGATTGTGGTTTGCTGAATTGACGTTACCATATACAGTGGACTGCATAGCAGTATTGGCAGTATATAACTGATAGATATCGCCAATGTACATCGATTCTCTGTGCACATAATATGACTTCGATCTGGATATCTATGTAA
Source organism: Carabus problematicus (assembly GCA_963422195.1). Lineage (NCBI taxonomy): Eukaryota > Metazoa > Arthropoda > Insecta > Coleoptera > Carabidae > Carabus > Carabus problematicus. The sequence goes on along the minus strand of OY728589.1, from coordinate 13,674,947 downwards.
ACAAATAAAAGCAAACAATACATAGAGGATATATCTTGTATATAGTTCTATAAAATCTCTGGTGAATATTCATGTTATAATGTAAATGTGGCGGATATGCGGTTGAAATGATTTGATAACATGCAGAAAATACATTTTTCTACACTGTCTGAACAATCTTTGTTTTTTTTCTATTTTTCCAATCACCCCGACAATGTTTTCTTGATAATTTAATTTGGTTTCCATGGCAGCAAATTCAGGTTTTCTTAGTCAACAAATGCAACGCAATTTCTAAAGCAGGTCAACACGTAAGTAACTTGTTTTTCTTCTTATATACATACCGTAATGTTTTTATATAATTTCATAGAATAGTTGAGAATTTAAATAACCAATTTGAATTTAATTAAGTATATCTTGGAATTGGGGATTAATGACGCGAATATAGGTAATGTTTATCCTATAGAGTAGGGCAGGAATACAGTGTACATTAAATTAAATTACCTGATAGCTATGTATCGCCATACAGCCAACGCCAATGTCAAACATATGGAGATAGTGTGAAGTACTTGGGCAAAATTGGTGTGGAATAACATGTACACCGCCGCCGAGTACGGATAATCGTAGTTATTGGGCAGTACCAAGTAGTAATAGTACGCAAACGGTATATACTCAATCATGACCATCATATCGGCCACCGCCAGTCCGGTTAGGATTCGATTAACCGGCGTACACGCCATATCTTTGCGTGTCAACACGGCAATGTTAAGTAGATTGGCAACCGTGCCAAATACACACACGATCAAGCTCAAGTAGCCGTGGAAACCGTCGTACACTTTGGCGACGTCCTTTATGAATCCATTGCAACAACAGTCGACCACAGAGGTATTTGAGGTTAGGTTTCTCTGGTTCAGTGTTGACAGGAAGATGTGTAAACTGTGATTGGAGATGTTCAGCACGTGTAGAATGTTGTCCTGGTTGATGTCCTCTTCCATACTGGAATTGTACAGCAGATCCATCAGAGATTTCGTTAAACTGCGCACTTTGGACATTGCATTGTCATTTTATAAATCGCACGTGATCTAGTGTGTGTCCGTTTCGCTGTGCGCTTCGACAATGGTCCAGAAGATACCAATAATGTCGTATTTCTTCAGTGATTTTCTGATTAACTTTACATTGTTCCGAATGGCAACCGCAAGTTGAATTATCTGGAAAATAAAGTAAGTTTAAGAAAATTGCGTTGAAGAAAAGGGTTGATAAATCTAGTGCAGTACCACATGGTCAGAATATGGGCACTGTTTTGAGTGCATTGGATGAGATGCATTGCTTTATATTGTAAGCAATATAGTTTTATTCATTGCACAGTATACCAAGAATGAAATAGCTTCCGATTTACGAGTATTCGGCAGCATACATGATCGTATAGGTATATTCAAGTCTTGCTACAGTTCATCTAAATCCGTATTTCATCTCCAACATCCGAAGCTGGCTTTTAACTTGTTGAATAAATCCATTTACTTGTAGAAACTAACGACAAACTTGATGCTGCATATTCCGATAAAATAAAATAAAACAGGGTATGCTACGTTTGTGACAACGCACTGGTTAAATCCTCTACTGCTGATGTTTTGCAGTCTCTCTAGTCAGCTCTGAAGGTACACTACGAATGCAGTATTAAGCTGAACCCGTAAATAACCTGTGGAATAGCATTGAGAATGTTCGCAAAAGTTAGTTACGAGAATTGTTGATAGTTCTGTACAGTCGAGACCGTGTTGAGTGCTTGCAGAACTTGTTAGCTTTTAGTTGGTAAGTGGTTCAATCCGTCTGAGCTTTTTCTCACTTTTACTAGAGACATCACGTGAAAAATGTATTACTGAAATGCGCACTAACTCATCAGTTTTTCATCATTTTCGCTTCTGAAGTGGATTACATTAAAAAATGTTGGCAAAACCAAATTTGTAGTTGTTTGAAAATTGGCACACAAGTCAATAAAAGTGTACACAATTCAATAGTGTAACCCGCATATGTGAATCTCGTGCCATATTTGAGTTATGGCGTGTTTAAATGAAGAACTTTTTTTTATAGTTTGCGATTCTGTTGACAATGAAGTGATTAATTATTGAATTAAGGTAGAAATATGATGAATATGAAGTATTTCTGAATATTATAATACGAAACTTTCATAATGGTAACTGCTGATAAAAAGATAAAAAAAGAATGCTTCATATTGTAACATGTGGTTGAAAACGTTGCGATTCGTGCAAGTTTGAAACCGGCCGAGTGATATTAATATGAACATCAGCCAGTATCAGAAAGTAATATTGCTGAATATAACGAGTCCTGCGCCGCCCGCATTGCCTATCTGTATTGCTGGTTGCCTGGACGAGATTCTGAAAGTTTTGAATGTGTGGTCAAAAATGACAGCGTCCACCACGGGCTATATATCATTCAGGGAAATTGAATTGCAGTAACGGAATCATATAAAATCCAATCGAATGAGGACACCTTCGAAATTTCATTCAATTCATGTGGCTAGTTTAAAGAGGATATGTCGATATATATTCATTTTCTAGACATTTTTATTTGTGCAAATTTTTGTACATACTGTCAGGATGTTCTTTTAAAATGTACATGTAAAATCGTGATACACCAGATGTCATACGAGAATAATTGATCTAAGTTCATGCATATCTGACAGTACTTACAAAAGTATAAACAGTCATTGTATAAACACATAGATTTTAGACTAAATATTCTTGTTCTCAACATGTAAACACACAATAATGTTTATTTTTAATTAAATCAAATGCTGAACCCGTGTTCTCTAACCTAACAATACAGTAAATGACTGTTTGCATGTTCAGTAGTGCTGTAAATTACGCTTTGTTTAACATCGCGACAGTCATGACCGTTATGCGTCTCGCACAGTCGGACTAATGTATCTTTTACTATCAGACATAACCTAAATCCAGTGTTCTATTCGTTTTGTATTCAACAGAAGTCGTGGGAAACGTGTCACAACAATTAATTTCTATTAGACTGGTCTTAACAGCAATTGCAATTCGATTTTACCCTTCATTTGTCGCTTGTAAGCGAATGGAATAGATCGGGTAAGTACGTAGGTATGTATATGTGAAATGTGTTCCAAGAACACAACCCTTGTCGTAAATCTTTAACAATAATTAGTCATTACAATCAGCAACTATTTCATTGTATATTACCGTGCAATTAAACCTTTAATTATTCGGGGTATATCACCTTACTTCGAAAAACATATTCGAAACATTCTTATGGAAATTTGGTAAATTTTAATTCATATATATATATATATATATATATATATATATATATATATATATATATAAACAAAAGCTTTTCTTTTCTTGTCATTCGATTTCAAGATTTCACAACTATTTATGCAATTGACATTTCGGTGATAATGAAATGTATGGTTAGTAACTATGCACCAGATTTTATTCCGTCCGGCATTAGTGTCCAATCCCCGTCTTTGGCTCCGGATACTACAATTTCCGGATCTTCGCGCAACGTGCCGGATTTTACGATGATCGCAGTGTCGTAATCGTGATTTCATTTTATTAAGGGTCAAGGTCATTGACCTTTTAAATGACTGTCCATAAATCACTGACTGCCCAATAAACCTGCGGTTAAATGTCCACCAATTAACTAGGTTTAACGATTTGTTTTATTTTAATAGAATCAGTACTGTTTAGTGTAATTGTTTTAAATAGAAGTAATATCGTTTTAATGGCATACATACATGTATTCTGTTTACGAATTTACGAAAAGAGAACTGCCTTGTTTATCTATATTAACAAACAAACAGATTTTATAAGCTCGAAGTGCAGAGATTTCTTTTTCACATAAGACTTCAAACAAATGCAGGAGTTCATAATAGGAGTTCTTTGTATAAAGACAAGATATCCGGGGAATAAAACTCTGATTAATTCATGTCTGTACCTATATATTTGTAATAAAGATTTGGTCGTATTTTGCTATGACAACAATGTATTTAGTAGGATGAAGTTCCATTTTTAAATCGTGAATGAAAATCTGTCTGTGTAGCAATATTGGTCTTTGACCGGTAAACACATGTAATTCACATCGATATTGTCCGGTTCAAATTTAAAATATGTACTCGTACTTGTCAAATGACACTTTTCGTACAGATTTTGCTTACGAAGCAATATCACTGTGCAACATATGCCACATATACTGACTGTTTTAGTATAAAATAATTTACATTACTTACCTTAAATTTAACCTAAAAATATGGTTGTAAGATTTCGTTCATATTCATAATGTTTGTGTATAACTGAGGTAAAAATAGATTCATATGAATATTATTCATATGCGATATTATAAAATGTATGTATAATTTCATATACAGAATTATTCTAAAAATACCGAATGCATTGCACATTTCGAATTTTCAATCTTTTGGTTCTGGAAAACAAAAGCTATTATATCTCTTCATGCCTTGGAGGCCCTTAATCTTTGATGATTCTTGGAATATGATAGCTTCGCCACTGGTTGCCAAGTAAACAACATTAATCAACAAATCCTATTTTACTGTAATATCAACATCTTCCTTATTAGTGCATAAAGTATATCTTTATAATTCAGTGTTTTGTAAATATCTATAATATAATGGTAAAATGCGGAGGGTATGGGGTTAGCCGATGACGCTACCGTCAAGTGTGAATGTTCTCATTGAAATACACGATACGAATCTGTTTCTTGTGAGACCCGTGCCTCCGAAACAGGCTTCCAGCTCCAGCCTAGCCAATATATGTGATCGCAACTTTGCAGTATGTACTTATAGTAATATCCATGGTTGATGAGAGGCGGAAGAAGGGAATTATGGGTAATTCTCTGTAGTCCGGTTGTTCTGAGAGGCCCTTAATACCGATTCCACCTCGTGGTGGGATGTTTTTGTTATGAACTAACCGTATCCCTTCGAATTTTGACAAGCCAACCCTGGAGCCCATTATTTCCCTATACGGTTCTAAATGTACCCAAATAATATGTGCTTCAGATACTAGCGGACCCATGTGTATTTACATGTGGATATTTAACAGTGTGTACCGAAATTCTAATACAGTATCCAGCTATATTAGCAATCTAATTATTTGCATAGTTGGCACGCATACAATCAATAACGACGCTAGAGAATTGTAGTCGTTAATATCCTTGTTCAAAATGCAATATGTATAATCTTTTTTGCAGAATATGTGTTGTTTCTGTTGTATTAATTTCGAACTAGCAATTAAAATATAATTCTAGACATTTTGCGAATAGAGAAGAAATAGTTATGCCCTTTATATAAGTAGCGACATTATGTTATATTTAGAGGTTAAATGATATACGCAATACAATGCGGTTTGTTGTACTTATTTTGTATTAGCCGGCAAATGTATTCTGTTTGTAGGTATTCTCAAATTGTTTAGTTGAAAGCAGCACTTATGTACATATATGTGTGAGTAATACTATGCTTGCGTATAATATTCAGCTGACATACGAATATATGATGCACAGAACCCCTCACTGTTCTTGACATTTCCGCGTTACAATAAAACTGCGAATAAAATCTTATACATTCAGATTGTATCTGTGAACATACACGCAGGTAGTGTGACCTGATTTTTGTAATATCCTAGTGTGTATGTCCCTGGCACCGAGAGTAAAATTGTGTTGTAATAACGATACGTTTTGTCCGCAAGCTAAGACCGTTATCGTTACGAAATGACAACCATTACGGGAATAGCAACATCCTGGTGAAATAAAAAGTAAGATAAACTATCCTCGATATGGCTCATTTGTCTGTTTTTAGAAAACAAGACAATTGAATTTATACTAGCTATAGCTTTCTTAGATTTTAAAATTAATTCTATTTTCTTAGACTGAGAATAATTCCATGAGTTTATTGTTCACATTGTATGAATAATATCTTCGAATCTACTCTAGCATGAATATCGCGCTTGTCATTTTACTTAAATATCACGTCTTTTGTATGCGTTTCTGCTATATCATAGTTGTATTTTTGGTAACTTGTGTTCTACAGAAGTTGTTTATTTTTTTAATCCACAGATAATATTATAAAAACAGCACTCTTACATACTTTCTATATACCTACATACGTATGTAAGTTGTTTATCCGTGGTGTATTAAGAGAGAGATTTGCAAAGATGTTTTCAAATTTTTTTTGTAGATATGTTCGTTTACTTTGGTCAATAAAAATTTCTGTTCTTAATTCTCTCTTCCTTTATACCTTCATCATGGCAAAGTACTGGTAGCGCGACTGGTTGCTTCCGAATAATATAAAATATGAACCCAGGAACCCGGAACGAAATGTCTTTTCATTTCGTCTCGCTTCAAGTCTGCACAGAATAATTTCGTTCAGATGCATATTGTTCCTTGTAACATAAAACTTCGTTTTCGTTTAAAATTCAGGATATTTCGTTTCTTTCAAAATAATTGAATTATGTATATATATATATATATATATATATATATATATATATATATATATATATATATATATATATATTTGTTTATCGTTTCTGTTCCCTTTTCGGGTCTCGAGAACTAAGAAACAGAGGAATATTATGAACTGAGTAATACGATATTTCTCCTGTTGGAATTCATGTTACAAGGCCGTGATGAATGACTGCCTAATGCAAAGTTATAACTGTTACGTGATACGCGATATACGCATACAGGAAATAGCGAGAGGCGGGAAAGTGAAATATGCCAAAACTGATGTACGCAACTATGAAGCACGTAAGTTATTTGCGAGATCAGGAGAATTTACAAGATTACGTAATATTTAGAATATTCATTAATAAAATATATGTATGTTCGAACATGTACCGATTTAGTATTATACATTAGCTTTATTGTAACAATGTACGCATATTAATTAACACAAGGAATCAGCAAAAGAACTGTTTTAGTGTATTATTTCTTTATAAAATATTACGGCTAATATTTGATTTTTTTTGTAATAGTTTTTAATTTTTATTATAACCTTAGTTATTATCATGTACATATTTTTCTAAGCAATATATGTTATATATTATTGGATATAATTACAATATATATAATTTATTGACAATATAGATAATGAAGTTATTTCCTATTAAATTGTGTCATATTTCAATTACTATTTCCGCGACCTTCTCGGTAACAGTGTACACTGGTATTCTTACGGCATAACGATAGATTTTTTTTATTGACATCACGCTGTAAAAAATAGATTTAAACAAAATGGAAAATTTAAAACATATCATATAACAAACTTAGATTTTGTGTTATTGATATGTAATTTCCGCAGTTACAATTGAGTTGGATCTCATTACGTATTGAAATATTTCATATAATTTGTATTGTTAGAATATAGCCCCTCCCCCAAAAACTAATTATCACAAATTAAGATGTCAGAAATATAATCATATTTCTTAGGTCTTGCGCAATTCTGTAGTGCCGTATTTTTTGCCACATTATTTTGTAATTTACAATCTACATTACAACATAAATGTCTATGATCAAAGGAAGAGATTATTCTGTTGCATTTGGAACGCAAATATATACTGAAACAAAATACCGTATAAACAGATCCAGTTCAGGTACTTGCCATAATTTAATTAATCAAATGAAGTGTACAAATTTGTTAATTATATATCCTCGGATGATACCACAACAATTTTATAAATTGTGTAATATCGTTAATATATATATATATATATATATATATATATATATATATATATATATATATATATATATATATATATATACATGCATGCATTGAAGAATTACATATACAATCGAGAGTCTCCTGCACCAACCAATATATGTAAAATTCAATCAATTCCGTGCGTATCACAAGAATAAATAAATCTGATAACACCAGCTGTGTTTGAGTACTTATCTGTGTAATTACCGATATCAAACAATGTGGTGATAAAGAAAATATTATACGTTGTAATATGTTCAAGGTCGCAGGGAAAATATATTATGAAAAACATCTGTGATTATCTGATTTTACTGTAATGTATGCACACAGATATAAACGCTGGGACCTTCATTACGCATATATATATATATATATATATATATATATATATATATATATATATATATATATATCAGAATTCATCCAGGAAAGCCTCGCAATGTCAAAGCAAAGTCATAATTTAACTGTATTTGCCAATTGTCAACGAATAAACTGTTGTAACTGTCAAATAGTGAAGTTTGTTCTTAATTGTATAAGTCATAGGTGATAATTGATTTGAATTATTAATGCTGGAACAATGAGCGACACCTGCATTAGATAAGGATGGCTCTTAAAATAACCTGCTAATTTAACACATATTAACAGAATCAGATTTTATATCAAGTGTGTCGAAATGGTTTCGTATTAAAAATAGCAGTTACTAAAATGCACTTATTCGATATTAGTTCCAGTGTACCTATAGTGATCAGTTATACAGTGAAATACTACACGCATGACAAGAAGTTTCTTCCAACAACAGTTCAAAACTGTTCTGAAAAAATATATTTTTACACGTCCGGGAGTAGAATTCGGTTTCTATGGCGTCAAACGCGGGACAGAAATGAAACATTTACTCCCAACGGACGAAAACATGTTCTGCAAAGGAGTTTTTGTAAATAAATGTCTGTTGTCCGTGGTACGCGTTGCTTGGAAACATTTCCAAAGGCTTCTAAAATATTGCAATTTCGGTCCGATATATTATAATTCATTATTTATGAAATTAAGTGTTTCTACTACTTCTGTACTATATACAGTCTATAGTCTGTTGAACATTCGATTTTACAGTAGTAAGAATATTTTGAAAGAATTCTCACAATTGAATTTGTAAATATCTGTCTAATTAAGAGTATGATTTTGAAACAATGAACATGAAATGAACCGAGAATTATTCGACGATTTTACATAATTTGCTTGAAGCCATACAAGTTAGTAAATGAATTCATCCGTACAGCGAACAGACTATATTGCATGCATATAAACGAGTACTTTCATGTATATTTAATTATTATTGTTACACCATTCATGTGCACCAATAATACTAAGCTATTCTCTTCCGTTCTGCATCCTGGCCCAAAGTTAAATGGAACATTATATCCCCAATTTTTATATTTACCAAATCATGAGGCATTTCAAACAATATCTTGTTCCACTTTAGGTTGACATTCGGGAGTAGTTCTTTAGCAAATGATTTCCATCAATTAAGTCCATACTTACGTCATGTTTGTATGAATTAACGAAATTCTTCACATGTTTCATTAGATCTTCTACTTCCAGATTTTTTACATTATTAATAAATTATAAAATATGTACATATATATATATGTATATATATATATATATATATATATATATATATATAATATATAATATATATATATATATATATATATATATATATATATATATATATATATATATATATATATATATATATATATTCTGTTGTCCTATAATAGCATCATTTAGTTTCATATACACAACGTCGAGAGAATAGTCGTTGAACAAATAAATGTTTACCTTCCATTATGTCTTTAAAAAAAAGTAGTGAACATGATTTATCCATGCGCACTGGGACGCAATAGAAATTCGAGTGAGAAAAAATCTTTTAAGAAAGTCAACCACGGATTTACGGATAATCCCATGTGCGACAGCAGTATACACGCTGTTTCATTGTGCGTTATCTGCGAATACATGAAGGGATGGTTTCCATGGTAACGTACGCTTACACACATCCTTGTGTATGTATCTCTAAATAAATAAAATAAAAACAAATCTCCTGACCATCACCACATGACTTTCTTATACACGTATCATGTCGTAATTGACACGTGGCTGACATTTGAAGTATGTATTTCTGTTAAATTTTTTTTCCCGCTGAAATGTAGGGATTGGTGGGACTCAATATAGGAAATTTTATTTTATAGAAAGCTTACTAGTAGTGTGGGAATAAACTGGTATTTTTGTATTATCATTGACTTTGGAACGGTAGTGTCCATTCTTACGCGCAAAGGCTTTTCTTTATACCATCTGGAACAGCCGGAGCACTCGACTTCTGGTAATCGACGATAGGAAACTTTGTGAAATGGACTCGTTTGCGCAACACTAGGCTCCAAAGGCCTGGCAATATCCTGGAACATTGCCCCGGTAAGATACGAATGTAGGTTGTAAGCTACACCAGAGGTGAACTCACAACGTGGACCTGGCCGGCGTCATCCTTGTGTAGAATCAATATTAACAGGTAATTATAACTGAAATGATCAGCAATACATACATATGTCATCAGTTTCATCGGCAATTCTGTACATCGATCTGTCTCGTGCTGCCAATTAACGTTATATTGCCTGCCTAGTTCGAGGAATGTAATTAGGAAATACGGAAAGTTAAATTGGACATGGTTGGACATTAATTTTAATTAATACCATATATTCTTCTGGTACGTATGTACAAATAAAGTAGCCTTGCATCCGAGATTTTCTGGATATATTGCCATTTTTAATGAATCTTCGTAAGGATTTTCGTTAATGTTCAGAATCTTTTAAATATTATAAAAATGCACAACGAAAATATTTATCTTGAGCGTCACTTTTTCTGTACACTCTAAAATAAATAATAATCTTTTTCTTGGCTATAATTTTAGAAAAAGAAACATTATCAATGAGTGGAATCTTTTTTTGAACTATCAATGTTCGCCGAATGACTAGCCTAGATTATAAAAGAAATACATTTCTGCTAATGAAAAGAAAGTATGTTTTCTTTAACTAGAGATATTTATTGTGGAAAACTCGCAATTGTATATGTATATTAAGTGAAGATAAACGAAGCAAGCCTGGTAAACATGAAAGCATCAAAGCCAAAGGAATAAAATGCGTTTGGCCAATGAAAATAGTAATTTCGAAATATCCAAAGAGAGTTGTACATATACCGGTTGATTGAGAATATATTAAGGCCATGTACAGTGCTAGCTTCTGATGTTTTCAACTTAGACAGAACAGAAATTCATTTCTCGCTTCATTGACATTCTAGTACACCCTGCAACACTTGTCAAGAAACCATTGCAGCCGCATGTAGTTGACTTCAAAGCCCATAGTACTGATGATATCCACAGAATATATTCACAGGGACATTTCAAAGTTCAGATATGATCTCAGTTCTGAGGTTCTGTTACACAGGGAAAATCATAATGAATTATTGTCGAAATTTCAGCTCCATCTCGAATGAACGAATGCTCTAAATCAGTTCCAGATGTAATTCAATCAAAATTATTGTTCATGAATTTACAATCTCCAACTGGATCCAGTCCATACGGAATATTAACAATAGTACTATTAAATAGGCTTATTATACATTTATCCAATATTAATTTATTGTTACCCGTTCAATATCATCTGTGACCAGTACGAAATTAAGATTTTAGCTCAACCCATAAGGTGCCCCAATACAATATTTTTTTTTTATTAAATTATGAATCCGAACACTTGAAAAATAGCAAGATACTAACAAAAAAATGACATGTACGCTTATCAGTCAAATCAATATGACGGAATTCAGAAATGAACTTACATTTCAATCTCAGTATTGGATACAAATAATCTTAATCGAACTCCGGAGTATTATTGAAGTTTCTCCATTTCTCAGACAAATTGGACATTTCGAATCACAGCGCTTTGCACTGAAATGCAATAAGTCACAAACGTTAGGGTACATTATTAAGTTACGAATTACTAAATAGTTTGTGTTTATGTTCTTGTGTCGGTTAGTATTTCGGTAACAGTAATAAACTATTTACTGACCAATCACAGTTGTATATGCATAACAGGAGAATAAGACATGTTTCACTAATTCTCGTTTTAGAAACTAATATTGCTGTCGGGATTGTAGAACGATTCTAGGACACAATACACGTTACTGATATGTACAATTATTAAACATTAAAATTTAGATAATCGCACATTGTTTAATAATATAATACAAGTTACTTAAATGGTAAATGTCAATGTATTTACGATGGTGGATTATAGATGAACTGTTTTGTTTTGTGTATACATTAGAAGATCAATTATTCCAAGTCCCAGGTACGTTATAAATCAACATCTGTCACATGACATATACTCATAACCTATAAACATATACACAAATGCTCAGCTCAAGTCTGTCATTCTCTGTAAACAGGTATGCATCACTTCGTTCGAGTTCCACATAAATCACTATCATTTGCGTGTGAATAATTCTTATTTCCTTTTTGTTGAAATTAAAAAGGTGACATTTGACAAATGAAATGTTTATTTATTGATCGATGCAAATATGTATAACACATAACAGAATTACCGTATTGCAATATTATACGTAGACTTTTCAAGTAATCTAAGTACTGACGAAACCAGATAAATGTAACTTGAGTTTACTTGTATTTTAATTTAGCGAGATATACATTAATTTATTTTCTTCTTCTTTCTTGGAATGCGGGGATTAGTCGGGAGGATATAGGACATTTCATCTTAGGGGATGTTCGTAGATTGCGAAGCGTCTACCAAATCTTGTTAGCCCGATGTGTCAGTGTTTAGACAACGACCGCATGACATTTGCAAATAATAATTTTCTCAGTCGACTGAGTAATTGTGCAGTTATCCCGTTATACACGAACGTTTATTGGGTTGCCTATATTGAGTAAAACTTTATAATGTAACTGTATTCGCAACGATGTGTGCCATATTTCATTGTGAATAAATTTAATAAACTACAGTTTGTAGGTAACCGAACAGAAAGTTAACACCTCTGGTACAGTGAATATTTACGGGAATATATCACTCTGCAATCTTGACATTTTGCAATTACGCGCTAATATACCTTGGAAATTGAACTCTGAAACAAGCTAATTACGTGCATTTGCTTAAGATGTACATATCTCTAATTAGCTTAAACTAATTTCGCTTGCAGCCGCAACACAGACATATTCGTGCCAACTTTGCTGTAATTATTGCATTACGGAGTTTCTAGCATGAGGTGTAATTTAAATTCACTAAACAAAAGGAACAATATCGTATATATCTAGAGTGGTATGAATGTCATTATGCATTGTTGCTGTTATTAAGGACAAAGTGTATTATTTTTACAGTGTACTGTCATTAAAACATTATTGTCAGATAATTAATACTCCTAGAGATAATTAAGTTCATCTTCACTTTAAAGTTGAATATTTATTCTAATAGAAAAAATGTACAACCAAATTGTTAATTATAAAGCATGATGTTATGTATATATATATATATATATATATATATATATATATATATATATATATATATATATATAATTATATATAAATGTTTTCACAAAATGTTGTATTTTGTATACAAACCTTTTCTGCACGCGAATGAAATACCAGATACATATCGACAAAATGACACATAATAATAGAGACAATACGAGTATATATATAAATATACGCATAGATTTAATGAAACGTCTACACATACAAAATACGAATCCTGTTCTCCAGGTCTGTGTGGGCGACACGTGATACCACAGACAAAATGAAAATCGAGTGATATTCAATAACCAGCTCCATAGAGATTTTCTATGCAATCTCAGTATGCATCCCCGTGATGTGCGTATGGAAATATGTTCATCTGTTCAGTCAGTACGAACGGTTGCCATAGAAACGTGCGACTAAGTTTGTTGCAACGCGGGGGGTGGATGTGTGGGTGTGGGGAGGGAAGAGTAGGAATAAACATGGAGTAAATTATAAAACTTGTATGGTATCCTCCTTGGCCCCCCAGCTTGTTTTAAGCCGGGCTCAGACGACTGGCGTACTTGCCAAGTATACCAATATTGGTATACTTGGCAAGGGTATCAGTTCTTGTAGCAATTCACAATTAAAACACGCAACTTTGCTCTTTTGTAGCAGTTTAGGTGGTTTGAAAACTATTATAGTCTAACGAAATTACATATGCAAAATAATATATATGGTGTGAAAATGAAAAAAAAAATATTTTATGAATTTTAAGAATAAATTACACTTAATTCTAGGGGAGAATTCAATTTACAGAATTCTTTCATTTGGCCTTGAATCATAATATTACAATGTTGGATTCTGATAAACTGATTGTATTTATCACATGGAAGCTATTTCAAAATATGGCCCATGAAACCTCCTCGTTTCCATTTTTCCACGGATATCTTTCCAATAGAGTGAGCAACAATAGATTATCCGAAGTTGCAAAAATGTACGCAACAATTTCGTTGCAATATTGGTATAGAGATAGATATATCGTGCATGTGTATTAGTTTTAGGTATATTTATCGGTGCATGGTTGGTACTAAATCTACTGTTGGCATTCTAAACGTCAAACAATAAAACAAATACACATGTATAGCATACTGGAATGTTTAAATTAACAAGGTTGAAATAAAACAGATCCAAACAGAACACCTTTAGTAAAAGAGCTATCACTAATAGATTTACAAATGTTTTTTGCGTTTCCAACATTGTCCTAGACTGTAATTAAACAGGATGTAATATCTTTTTTCTGCTTTCTGAGATAAAAGGACATGTTCAAAGAATAAAATCTAATTGCTATTTAGTCGGAGCGAGGAAAACAAACCGCATTTCAGATCTTAGTTCTTTACTTTGCCGCTAAATAAAAAAACTCTGTCGGCGCTGTAATTAAAGACAAAAAGGCACAGTTATAGCGGGCAGTTTGCCCCCGTGCGAGAATTTATGGTTTCAGCGGTCGGAAGAAGCGTAACATCGCTTTATATTTCTTATACTGAAACATGATTTGTGGCTCGATAAAGATGTTATTATTTTAATAGAATAAGAATTATGATAGGCCGTGTCTTAAGGTTATTAACGTTCTTAATGGGCTAGCTAGATCAATCTGAACGAATCAAATAATTGTAACTTGAGCCGGGACGCTATGTGATACTTGGCGACATATATGTTGTTCTTTGTTTCCGCCGTCAGATTGTAGTGGAAGCTTGGCGGGTCGGATATTGCAAGACATTGCGAAGAGCATGCGGAAATTAACTGCATATGCTCATAAATATAGCAAAACGCGATATAATGGGACAATTTGGACGTGACAGTAACGATTAATGCCGAAAGTTATATAATAAATCATGTTGTCCGAACACATATGGCAAAAAGATTGACAAATTAATTAATTTTGTTTTTTTATTTATGAAAATACATTTGCGTAAGTATGCATGAAAAGTTTAATTTCACAGTGAAGTGCGATAGTGTGCGATCGCAGGCTAATCATGTGCTGAACAGTTGCTTAAGAGCAGTTACATTAACCGGAAACGTCGGTTAAATCGAGGTCCACAAAATTGAGAGTTTACTGTACTATCCACACAACAGTTTGTGTAACGAGCAATTATGTAACGAATTAGCACTAACCTATTGAATTGTTCGGAATGTATGTCTCTTAACACATCGATAAATACTCCACTCTGGACACTGGCGATTCTGAAGGACTTTGGAGTACCATTGGGTCCATTAGGAACGGTTACTAACTAGTCAAATACGGACACTAATGTCTATGAAAATATTTCAATCCCGTACGTTGGTTTTAGTTAAATAAAGCAGTCCAATTACAATTATCTAATAATAACAATTCTCATTAGATGTTTCACCACACAGAAAATTATCAGAACAAATTTCTTAATAAAACACACAAAATTTACCGTTTCTAGGACAATCTATAAGTTAAGAACCAACAACATTCTACATTTGTTTTGATTCGAGAATTAATTCATTTGTAAGACGTGCATTAGTTGATTCAGGCTGATTCGTTGAAACTCAAATAATAATTGACAACAAATAAATTGTTTGTTTCGGTCTAGTCACATTGTTTAATTCTAGAACCACTGATTTCCCGTCTGAGTAACCGAGCACAATTTATTTACATTTGATTTTGTTAACAAACGGAGAAATATCTTTGAATAATACCATTATTTTAGTTTCGTACTGAAAATAATGAGATATAGAGAATTCAAATCCACATAACAGTGACGTCATAAAAAACAAACGAATGATTGAGAAGCTCCGCCCCTTGTGGCAATATGACGTGCGTATAGATTTATACGAGGCAAATGTGTTAGAAAGAGATAGCTTGCTTTGTTTATGTCGTAAATAAAATGTATCTGATGTAATATTAGACAAGGTAAGTCAAATGCGGTTGTGGCGAGATTTTGAAAGAGCTGCCTTTATGACTTGGAAAAACTTGAAATTACTTATTTTCACACCTAAAAACAATTGAGCCAGAGGTCTAGCAATGAGTTATTTATAATATACTTACAATTCAGATGATTTATTATAAACTGACAGATTAATCTTGGGCTATGCCATGTACAGGATGATTTATCAAAACCACAAGACATATTGGCAATCTGGGTAAGAGCCTCACACGGTTTAGACTGGGCACGCGCCATAGATTTTAGCCCAAAACGAATGAATATTCAACACAAAACACAAACAGTATATTTTCATAACAGAATCTGATTATATCTAAAATATATATCATTTGATACATTTTAGCTTCAGGTCGAACTTTTGGATATTATTGTAATGTATATGTTTGTATATGTAAAATAATATCAACAAGAAATAATTTCATGGAAGAAGTTAAAGTTATTTAGGATAGAATTTAATTAAATTCTAATACTGAAATCAGTGCAGTCATACATGTTCATTCGCAATTTCGTAAGGTATGTATACACGGTACTATTTTCATTAGAGAAGTAATTAAATGATTCGCCATATATGTACATATATATATATATATATATATATATATATATATATATATATATATATATATATATATATAAATCTGTTGCCTAGCTTAATACAGAGTTATTACTCGGTTAGCAGGATTATGAAATTGATCAGCAATAAAATGATGAAATTGTAAATCATAAATGATCATTAAAATTTTCAAATGATCTTTAGCTTATATTTCATGGACGGAGTTCAGACGGTCGGGAGCGTACCATTAGGTTAGGGAAAGTAGAATAATATTTTATTTTCATATTTTTCGATGTTTTATTTTTAATAAGATTATCTGTATGTAGCAGGGTTAGTCATTAGTTTATCATCATTAAATCTGACTTACGATTTGCCTCTTTATTACTTATATTACTGCAAATGTATTTAATTAGATATAGAAATAATTTTAGGACTGCCTAATATGGCATTATTTGCTGTTGTTCTATCTGCTGACCACAAATGGCGGCTAAACTGACTATATTTGCCGGCAGAAAACATTTTAGAGCTGATCAAAACCTCAATATTATGCAGATTATTGAAATGATAGCCGTTTCAATAGTGTGCGATAAGAATCAACAAACTTCTCTCCGTATACATGGCTTTTTTCTCAGACAAACTATATATTTTATCTGTGATTATGTATGTGTAAGTATATGTGTATCTGCACTAACATATATGCATATAATTTATTACCTCTAGACATTGTACATTTCGTTACTATTTCCACGAAGAAAATGTTGTTTATGTGCTATTATAAAATGTAATATTATTACATTACAAGGGCGGAGAATCATCAAAAGAATTAAAAAGTGAAAACAGTTAATTTTGCCTGTAGTTTGTAATCTCTATACCAGTGGTATTCAACCGGCTATCTGATATGAGATAAAGCTTCCTATATCCGCTTCCCTAATTAACTAATTAACCATATGTGTCTTTAGAATCTAATACATACATATATACCCTCCAAGCCAAATCAATTTTTCGGCAACATTTTAGATAGAAATTAATTAGTAATTACAGTAGAGTCGCGATTTAGTGAACTAATTCCGGCCAAGCCTGTTCACTCTATAGGGGTGTTTACATTTTCGGGGTTCTGGTCTCACTCAGATATTTTGAGAAACAACTTTTATTCTAGATACCTAAATCAACAAAATTATGTATGTATATGTAAAATAATAAAAGAGAAGGAAAAATATTGAATCCAAAATGGTTAGTTCAAGGTAATGTGAACTGTTCGTTTCAAAACTTAATCATAAAGATGATTTTTTATTATTTTATTGTGGATTTTCTTTAGTCAATTGTAGATTTTGAAAAGGAATAATATTGAATCCAAAATGATTGGAATAAATGACTATAGTTCAAGATGATAACAGATATACGACGTTTCGATCACATGGTCATTTTCAAGCAAAGAACAAAACTCTAGTTCAAACAAACATAAACAAAATCTCTTGAGAATTACACTCAAAAAGTACAAAAATATTTTGAAAACTATTAGAGAATATTTTTGTTTATGTTGCTTTCCACTAGAATTTTGTTATTTGCTTGAAAATGACCAAAAACCATCTGGTCGAAACGTCACATATCTGTTATCATCTTGAACTATAGTCATTTATTCCAATCATTTTGGATTCAATATTTCTTCTTCTCAAGATCTACAATTGACAAAAGAAAATCTACAAGAAAATAATAAAAAAAAAAAACAAAAATACATGTACCTATTACATAATATTATGTATACGTGTATTATGTAATGGGAAGATACATACAAAAGGTTATTTATTGCAGAAGCGAAAAAAATTAAGTAATGTTGGATTGTTTACGCTTTTTTTCAGGTTAATTTGTACTAATTTTTGTCGCAAATCATGTAACACAAGCAAACTGCAATATTCTACTAGAAAACGCAGTCACACATTCCCCTTTACCCAGACATTAAGTATTTAATTTTTTTTTGTTTTAAATTCAAGTATTTTCGTTTAAGTGCCATCTAGATTCATATTTAGTGGGATCCCTCAGAGAAGTATCGCAAATACCATAGTTTACTGTATCGGGGTTTACTGCTGTTCACTATATCGGGACGCAACGCTAAAATTTAAGTGTTCACTCTATCGGGTTGTTCATTTAATCGAGAGTTCACTAAATCGCGACTTTACTGTATTTACTTCGGACTTGTCGAAGTTGCTGAACAGTTAATGGCATAATTAATGACTGTTATTTCTGGAATTGAATGATCAAAGCATATTCCCCATGTTATCGGATTTAATGATTAATGGCATGGATTATTTGTGGGTTTAAATCATCAATTATTGTAAAATAATCTGGATATATAATGCGAAAATAATTTGCACTGATAATGAAATCTTTTGAAAACCGGTAATATAGTTTTTGAGACTGCTTTAGAACTGGGCGACCTCTCGACCTGTATAAAAGTATGTATGTATTCTTGCGGAATTCATTTGAAAATCCTGACGCATATATATTTGAAAATATTCACTGTAATATTGCCGAGCATATTCGTGTTGTAGTTTGAATAATTTTACATATGGAATATATAGGTTAGATATTTCCGTGTTTTGGCAAAACAAATTAATCGTATTTTCGAAATTAACTCAAATAAAAAATGTCGTTTTCCGGAGTAATGAGCAGATAATTAAATTGCTTTGCCGACAAACAGAAACGAATTATATATTCAATATGTTTATTGTATTGAAAAAATAAATCAAGTTGAGTGTAAAAATCATACAAAAACATAAACTGTTATTTACTGACATATATATATATATATATATATATATATATATATATATATATATATATATATATATATATATATATATAAACATATTCTACGTTACTATAGACTAAAACTGTGCTGGAAATATGAAATAATTTCAAAGGATCTAATTAAACAAAGTTGTGCAACATATATGTGTTTCATGAAAGTTTATTAACAAAATCACTTTTATTAACTTTCACAGCCTAGATAGGTAGACGAATGGGATCCTGCGAAATGAAACAACAACAATGAACTCCGATGTTTGTGATTCTCCGCGCTAGATCGGAAACTGAATAATAATATTATTCCACACTGTACTTTAATTAAATGTTCACGGCCCACTGAGTTATATTCTATTAACAAGCAAAGATCACAAGTGTTTTCGTAAACACCGAATGATTTACCCCGAACACTACCGACAACAGCCGAACAGAGCCGAGGTGTGTAAACACAAATGATTTCATTATGGTGGTGGGGGTTTTAAGAAGAAGAAGAAGAAGAAGATTTTATGAAAATCGATTTGCGAATATATATATAAAGTTTGGCTTACTGACAGTGTGTTTATGCTAATCTGATATCTTAACCTACGTAATGTATTCCTGTCAGCAGTTTGTATGAAGAACTACCGTCAATGTGACGGGTCCATTTTGACAAAAGCAACACTGCAGAACATTTTGTAAAAGGATATACGCAAAATGGTTCCGGACTTTGTGTAAATTTACACGCGAAATCATATATTAAACATCGTGTAGTTTGTAATCCAAAGATACTGATCTAATCACAATTTATACCTCGAGTAGACAAAAAGACAAATTTAATTAACCAAAAAAAAAAAATGTAAAGAGCCAGGAATTTTTTGCTCGAACTTAATTGAATTTTTTCTCGTTATATAAATTTTCCAACGCGGTATTTGTTTAAGCCGACCAATTTCCTTGTCTTTGAAGTTTCATTCTTGACGAATACTATTGTATACAATTCAATTCCGTACATTTCCACAATCTAATGTTTGTATAAACATGTATATTGTACACGTTCGTTTAACAAAGCTTCTTCTTTCGCACCATTGCCATCCGAACCACACATCTTATCTCTAGGTCTGTATTGTATCTTCATCTTCTAGCATGTACACATTCCCAAACGCTACCTCACATATCCTTCATGTGAAAACACAATTTTACATTTCTTTCAGAGAACTTTTCAATCTACTGTCACCATCACAGATCGGCTTCGAGTCGAAAACTGTCAGTTACGTACTCACTTTGCTCGAGGCCTCATGGGAGCCTTGTGGAGCGACCTTGGCGTCGACATCTCACACGGACAGGCTTATAGTTGATACAGACGGGCGCGGGAAATTCTGTAGATAAATCGTAACAGCATGGAAGATACAAATAATTAACTGAAATTGTCTGTAAGCAAATGTATTGTTTTGTAAAATTAATACTGTTTTCTAAAACAACACCAATTACTGTTTGTTAATTATAGCGTGTTGAATGAATTTTGGAGAATTACGTTTGACTACTATTTGCAATATATTTTCTACAATAAATATCTGTTGAAAAAGAAATGAAACGAAATATGTACAGTGAATTCCCACGCTGTTCTCGAAACCCTCCGATACGATCAAATTTCATATATCCATACTAGTAATACTCGTGGTAGAAAAAAAAAAACAATGTACATCTCGTTCAGTTAAAATACCCTTTGGTAGTCTTTAGATTTTGAAAAGAACTTCACTGTTTTATGTTTCTATGTATACGTAAATCACTTTTATATAACACATTTTGAGAATCACTGTTTAACTGCATTCATTTACATGTACACTACATACTTATGTTTCCTATGTTTAATATTTGCCCATAAATCTCGTATGTTTGGACAGCAGGCAGTAGTAAAATCGTTGTTTCAGCGTAGCTGTCTATATTTTTAGCCAATGAAAATACAATTTTATTCTGTTAATATCAGAATGTACAAGAATCTGTTGTATTCATTAAGATGAAAATGTGGAAAGTTCCTATACATTTGGAGAATTAAAAATTCTTTTTCCACTCAAGTGAATCGATAAACAATTTCTTTCAATCATTTTATTGAAACGTTTTTAATTTGTAGGAAAAAATAACTTGCATCCTTTGTCAAACAAAGGAAACTGTGATCACAATTATTTTCTTCCCAAGAATATCAAGTCAATTCTCATTATGTGAACAATGTTTAATTAAAATAATGAATATTGCCCCGTCGCATCATGTCAACGGTAGAATTTGAAGATTCTTATTAGTTTTTTTTTCTTTATTCGTCGTTAATTATATTATTTTATATTTGCATCTGATCGAGATGTTCTACCTTGTTTGATATTGTACTTGCTATACGTAAAGGCATAAAGAGGAGAAAATATTGTTGAGAATAATATTAGTGAGTATGTGTACACTTTAAATAACTTTTATACTCAACATGACAGTTGAAATTAAATATATACAACATTGCTATCCACGTAGCTTCATCTTAGGATCCTTGCTTGATACGGTTACATTTTGCAGCCGACTAATTCAAAGTTGCCTACGCAGCTCTAAATCTGCCTGGCACAGAGATAAAACTTGAAATTTTGCTTGTTTTGCTACGTCGACGTAGACCCGTTTTTTTATGAACCCTTAAAGAGGTATGTACTTGTACTGCTACGGAGCCTTACGAATATCAACTTGTAGAATTAAATGCTGAGTGGGGAGAGGGAGCTTAATAACAAAAAACGTAGAAAGTGTGAGCTTGCTACATCACGATTAAGGAACAGAGAAACTTTCGTTACAAAACTTTTACTTGATATTAGCAAGATACAAATGACTGTTGTGTTTTTGTTTTTACGATAAAAAATAAAATTAAACACTTGTATACTAATTTTATCCTGTACCATTTATTATTACAAGTCCTAACTCTGTACAAGACAATATTTCTTATACTGGCCACAGGAATCCTGGTACTTTGTAAGTACATCGTACTACCTCAACTCACACTCTCGTCTCGAATAAAAATTGTTCGCAGTTCATTCTTAAAAAATTGTGATTAGAATGCTGCGTAGTTGTAAAATACTGTCAGCTAGGTAATTCCGATTTGTGATATTGATCAAACTAAGTTCGTTACAGTTATCAAGTTCAGCAGATTGCCACATGACGACGCGGTAGACTAATTTGGCTACGATGACATTCGATCAACGGACACCTCTAGCAGGAATGGAAATTTCTATCACATTTTATAAAAAAAAAAATCTCTCGCATCTTCAGTATTATGTATGTACATTTCGTTTCGTGTAAATTGACAGTTTGAGATCCCCCGCTGATGGTAACGTTTTCCGTTAAGACCTGACGAAGGCGTCTGCTGCTGTTATGAAGAAAATCGGTATTATCGTTTAGCAAAAGACATTCGACTGAATCACATTTCTGTACAGAAGAATCTACGTAAATATGTGTATTCGTATGACACACCCAACTGAGACAAAATACAATTTTAAACTACGAAATTATTTCTCATCCGGCAACATTTAAACCGCACTCACGAAAAAAGAAGGTCTCTATTTTGAAATTCCGCAGCCATACATATATTTTTGCGAGGCACAAATTTTTATTTTGCAGACCATGACAAATAATACGGGACAGTTCAGAATTTGAGTCGCACTCCCAAGGTGAATATACTATTTTTTTTCCACGTTCGGGAATAGAAACACTTCGTTTCATAAATAATGAATTATAATAAATCGGAGCGAAGTTGCAATATTTAGAAGCCTCTGGAAATGTTTCCATGCAACGCGTACCACGGACAACAGACATTTATTTACAAAAGCCTTTGTTGTAATAAAAACTCCCTTACGGAAAGTGTTTTTTCGTCCGTAGGGAGTAAATGCTTCATTTCTGTCACGGCTCCATAGACTTCTACTCTCCAAAGGCAACTTAAGAAAAGCTCTTACAGGCACGCAATTTGTTATTGGCAATGCAAGATATATTTTTAATATTGTTGCTAAATTAGGAAAGAAATCTATTGCAGTTCTCTTATTCTCTTATTGACGTACAAGATACAAGAAACAGTAACAATTAGTGTCACATTTTGTATAACCAAAAATTAACGAAAAGTCACCTTCACATATAGGTTATAAGAATAGATTTTAAATACATATATAATGTTGGTACGTAGTTGATGAGATGTGAAATATTACTAAAAATATTGCTCTTCCTTGTTGCTTGCTATAAACAGAACAAAAATTATTGGCAATAATTTTCAATTCATCCCTACGTGCAAGAATTGCTCAATGTAAAACGGGCCTTATATATTATAGAAGTATTTAATAAAGGCTTCGCGATCGCCGTATGCCTCTGAAAAACGATATTTTTAAATTGAAATGTCTCTTTAATGAAGCTATTAAGCGATCTGATTTTTTCTACATCATTAAAAAAGATTCTGAACGTACCGTTCTGTAATTTATTTTAATAAATGTTTGATTATTACAAATTTTGTCAATTTCGTTTAGAATAAGAGTATCTTTGGTAATTTAATTTTCTATGAGGTATATTATTATTTTCTATAAGGAATTGAAACTTTCATCTCTTCACGAATACGGCATACATGATACACATACATATACGCGTATATATACATATACGCGTATATATATATATATATATATATATATATATATATATATATATATATATATATATATATATATACACACACACACGTATGTATATATGTGTGTTTTTATTTGTTACATTTCATTAACGGCAAGAGCACAGGATTAACTTTATTTGTTTTTGCGGCGAGATAATGTGAAACATTTAATAACCGCGCACCAGATTTACTCGTACCGTAATGAACTCTAATTAAGTGAGATTATAATAAAATATTTGTTAATTGTGGAATATTTTGTTCAGTGTAAGTACGAAAATATAAAACGTTATTGTTTTGTCATGCAGCGGGCGCTTTCGCATGCAAATCTGATATTTTTTGTCGATAACAAGAACTATCAGCTATTCACGGGTTATTAATTGATTCTGTCAATTTTTCTCTGACAATTTTTAATATATACAGTGGACTTCGCGTATAGTGAACTTGAAGGGACGAGAATTTGGTCCACTATGAGCGAGTGTACAATATAACGAAAGTAATTAGTATTTAGTTGGGACTCAGAGATTCGTTCATTATCAGATCGATTTTGTAAACATCATTAACAGAGTTTACTTTGACAAGCAAACCACAGGTTGAGCGACGAGTATATACGTATGTATTATTATTTGAAATTACACGTATACCATTATTCCATATGGAATATAGATTGTTGAAATTACCTTGTCAATCACATGCAAGATACTGTATTGTCAAACCTTCGTAAATATATTAGCAATTAACATATTCCATGTATAGAAACGGAAGTTATCAAGCTGAACAATAGTTACCACATCCAAAACTATACTCTTTACGTGCGTAAAATGTATTTTGATTTGTTATTTATTACACAGACATACATTTATACTTATTCAATAACAATATTCTGACTATAAACGTCATCGAAGTGACCATCTCTACTCTTCAGTTCTTAGCCTTATATTTGTTTCAATAATTTCAAACATGTAAGTGTCATTCGTAAGTTTCAACTTTCATTTTTGTCACAGTTCATTTCATATCTGTTATCATCATCTTTATAACACCTTGAGCTATAATCATTTATTCCAACCATTTTGGAATCAATATTTTTCCTTCTCAAGATCTACAATTGACCAAAGAAATCTTGTGTATGTATTTATATATTAGCATGGATTTAAAATACCATATATGCTACAAAAACAAAACAAAGACAAAATATTTACAGAAATACCAATTTATGTGACAATTTAAATTGAGCAAAAGAAAGTCGGCAGATATTTTTTTTATTATTATTATTATGCCTGAAAGAATACAGACTTACTGCAACTTTCTTATACATCCAGATAATTAAACGTAAATTCAGATTAATAAAAAATGAAATAAAACTAAATTGGGTGCAAACATCCATGTCTGTAACTCATCGATGTCGACTATAAATGCATTGATTTGCATTTGTTAAATTTTTATTTAAAAAATATATTTTACTTCCTGTCTAATTGTAAGATACATTTCCTTTCGTATTTTTTCATCTCTATTTTCCACTCAATTTTCTTTTCTTGCCTATAGAGGAAATTATTGAAAGAAACTAGATGCCTTGTCAGTTAATTATATAATTTATTTTCCTTGTTCTATTTGCAGCATACTAACTATTACTTTAACAACTTTTACTATTTTCTAATAAGCACACAGATAAACATTTTCACACAACAATAACAGCGTATTTTATCACCAAACACTTACCAAAGTGTATCACACAGATGCACACGGCAAATTGGCGTAGTTGATTACGAATGCTGAATGTTTTGTTACACCGCGAAACTTGCAACAGGTTGAAACCAGCCAGGAACGAAACAACGAGCACTCCTAACTCAACACAAGGATACGCGGAAACTGTGCTATCAGAGCTGGTTGCTGTGAGAAGATAACACGCGCATCTTACACATCTCCATGTGCGCATGCGTACACACAAGTGAACCTGACTATGTTCGGTATAATATACCGAAAATGCACAATAGTATATCTAGTATAATCAATTTTTACATAAAGCGATACATCCAGAGCAAATGGAATTAATTGCACTATTTTTTTCGGATGCAGCAATGCTTCTGAATAACTGCAAGTACATAATTGTAGTATTATCATATGTAATAATTTTATTAAATATGTATTTTTGTTATCAATTGGAAAATGTTCTTCGCTTTTGTCTATGTAGAACTTTTTATTTTCACAGGCAACTTTCTGCGGAAATGAGAAATTAATAAATGCGACAAGCATTCTCTGCACAGTTCGTTTTGTTTTGTTTCTAAACGGCACTTTGCATGGATCCAATTGAAAGTTCAGAATACCCGTGCGAATGGAATACAAATTGATTTTCTTTTATTCTCCTCTTGTCATTCTGTTTCTGTGTGCATACGAATATTCTAAATTCTCCAGAATGCCATTGTTGTCTTCTAACACTCCTGTTCATTTAATTATATATAACTGAACACGTGCATAATACAAATTGAAAATTATAATTCAATTGAAATTGTTTAATTGTTAAGTAGGTTAATTTTGCAATGAAAATTGCTTCAGGCACTAATGTAATTGCATACTGTAAAACAATTATGCAATGCAATGCGCTGTTTTCATTGCATCACTAGTTACTCTTTTGTTTTTTTCGGTAGTACCAACTTACTGGAGTTATAACCAGAAAATCTGACATTTGACATCGTAGGTTATTGTGTGTTATTTTAGAACATAATATTGCTGCACTTTTTATTATCACTGCGATAATAGTTTTTTCATATCAATATTACGATGATGTACATAGGGTAACAGATTAGTTAGAACTGTCAAAATATACAGGTGGTATAAAAGCAAGAGTTGTAGCAAAACGTGTTACACAGGTGTAAAACAGTCGAGCAATGCATATCCGGGGCATTACAGCTATAACGTATCGCATTGCACCGTATTGAATAAATGTAAAACGGGCTTTAACTTGTCATTTGCATCGAGATTAAATTATAGAAAGTATTAGTATGACTTCTTCTTGTAAAGACTGCCTCTAAATTTCCTCGTCCAATTCAGAACCTACTTTAGATAATTCGTCTTGAATCGTCTGAAAAATGAAAACATATTTAAACAAATAATAATAAATAAGCTTCATGTACTAGTACTAGATATATATATATATATATATATATATATATATATATATATATATATATATATATATATATATATATATATATATATATGTATATTTAAAAAATATAAATTGTCCTTCATCTGTGAACTATGCAACCAATCACACATATGTGTTGTGAAATAAAGGCGATCGTGCAGGAATTTTGTTGGCAAAGTCATATTTCCCATTTTAATAACTGTTTTGTTTCAATAAATATTAATCAGTAATTTGAAATACTTTTCACATAAATTTGAATATACCCACAGCGAGTATAAGTTTTTGTTAGTCTCATATTTTGAGGGAATCAATTTACGTTAAAAGTTTTGTGAAGAAGTTTACAAAATTATATTTTGTTGCACATCCATTGGCGTCCGCCGGGAAAAGGGGGGGGGGGGAGCAGACGCCCTTCAACCGGAAGATGGACGAATTTCAAAAAAGACGAATATTAGCGAGGCCGAATATTGGAGTTATACTGTACTTACAAAATGACCGATCTCTAAAAAAAGTTATCGTTTTTATAATTAACGGTAGATAATAGTTAATTATTTGCTAAATGAATGAGCAAATGAACAATTTGCATAGAATGGTGACACAAATTTATTTTTAAATAATTTTAATTATAAACTGGAAAAGAGGATTAAAACTAAATGGTAGATACATAGTTCCTTTCATGTATATACACCTTGTATACCCGTACATACACATTATTTCTAATAAAGCAACTTTGATTATCCCATTTTTTTTTCAAAGGTTGCTTAGTTACTTGTACAATTTTAAATTAAAATTTATATATACAGAATGATCCTTAATATATGCGATAAATTTTCAGGGTTAATTCCTGGGGTTATTTTGATCATGAAAGTTCATATGAATAACTGAATATAAATAAGAGTTATTAAGGAGAATTAAAATTCGAAAAAATCCCAATTTTGTCATTATCTAGTTAGCCATGCAATATTTTCAAAGTATGAAATCGCCATTGACATCGGCCCATAAATGCGCATCTTTTGTCTAATTTAACCTACTTTGTATTTCTTATAATTTCTGAGATCCCGTGTAAATAGGACACCCTATATATATATATATATATATATATATATATATATATATATATATATATATATATATATATAAATAATTTCTAATGTATAGTCTTGCTTTTTTAACTTTCTCTCAAAAAAGTTGCTTTTCTTACAGTAATTGTAATGAAAAATTTACTTTTGTTGTTGCTTTCATCAAACTTGCTTTTATCGAGCATTCATTACATTGTTCTTATTGCACACTTTATGGAGATATACTAGACAGTGTAATATTGAAAAATCTTCTTCGTTTACTATTATATCGAATTGATTGCAAAAAAATGGTTGTGTTATTTAAAATGGTATAAAAACAGATTTCTTTTCTTGTTTTCATGAACATAGATATATATTTTTACACACATATTTTACAATTATAAATATGTATATCACGCGTGTACACATTTCCTAATTATGAACGTCAACACTGCATTTCAAGTATACAGTTATATTTGATACCAATTATATGGTGGTGGTAAGTTATATACAATATAAAATACCAGTCTATAAACTAAAGAATATCCTACAACATTTTCATTGACACATATAACAAAAGCATATATTGATTTGTGTGCAGGCTGTCAATTAAAAACCTGGATTAGGCGTTCAACATGGGAAATCAGTTTTTCTTCCCACAAAAGTTGCCAAATGTACATACAGAACGAAAAATCTGTCAAGCACGATTCTGTTTCAAAGGAAGATTTTTATTTTTCCCCATTATAATTGTGAAAAAAAAGAATAAAACATTTACAGACGTAGAACGGTTGCTCCATATTTGATATCTCTGTAGTCGGCGAGTAATTATTAATTATTATTTTTGTAAATTCAGTTCGGTACAATACCTTACCATTAAAGTAATTAAAATTGTTATTTTTAAACCAACAGAATATACTTGACTATTCATTATAATGTATTTTTTTCATTTTTAGCAACAGAGCAATAGAAACGTTTAGTAACACTGAGACAATTTTAAAAATTGAATTATTTAGTACATAGATTATTGTAGGCAAGGACGCTCTTTTGATTAATGCACATTGAACTCTACGCTACACAATTATTCTGAATAGTTTATCCATATTTAAGAGACTTGTGCGGAATATTAATCTGATATACGTAATACATATTCCACGAGAAAAACCAACATGGCGATGCCAAGTCCGAAGGCCAGCAGGAAGAATGCTGTCTGTATGTCTGCCAGTGTGAACGGTTTCAATACGTCGGATGCCATCGTCGGAGGTACACGTTTCTCTAGGATATAAGCATAGGTCGTATCCAGACTCCATTTGCTTATCAAGCCGGCTTCCCTGAACGTAGTGATCAACATATCGAACACGGGTAGATATGGAGATCCTTTGGGCACGATGTACGTTACGTAGTAACTCCACGGACATTCACGCATAACATGTAACATTTCCATACCATCGGATACTCGGGTGTACTCCGTTTTAACCCTCATTTCGGCATCATTCTTCCGTTCAAATGCGGCTAAATCACGACTGTTAGCAGCCATATCCAACGAACTTGTATTGAACAGAACAATCTTGTTCTTCAACCGTTGCATTACCGGTTTGGAATCGTTACCGAACACTTCAATAATACTGTTCGACGAGGTGACAATTCGGAAACCAGATTTGTCCAGTTCTTCTAGTGTGTCAATGTCACGGAAATACAACGTTTTACTGAAAGAATTATACAGAGATCCCTGAAAACAGCTGGCAAATATTATGTTAAACACCATGCAAAACGCTATAAAGATTCGTTGATTACTGAGTGAAATATTTCGAAATGGAACTGAAATGAATAGTGTCAATACGTCAAAGAATGCATCGGAACAATGTTGTCCATGGTTTCTAATCTGATACCCGGTTATGTTAATATGTTTAATTATATACCAGTACATGGATACCACCACGTATATTCCGAAGATACTGATCCATGCTTCCAACGTGAAACAGTGGAACGTAATCAACCATTGTGGGATTTTTTCGGCTTTCGGCACCATGAAACATAACAAATCATTGCTGATAGGCGTGGTGAATTCGTATCCATCAGTTCCATACACGCTGAGGAATCTCCCATTGAAGGAAACGGCTACTTTATGGTTCACCACGTCTCCTAGACTACCAACGATTGTACCATTCCGTGCCACGAAGCCATACTCACGGTCTGCAGGTGGTATTACGATGGTTGCGGTGAAATTCAAGTAATCCGCGATCATTGCCAGAACCATACCATCTACACCTCCATAGCCGCCTGACCTGGAGAGGATGTTGTAAACGCTGCTCTCTTTGATCGCCTTCGGAAGATGGAGCACGGCTGATGGTCTTCGGACAAACATGGAAACAGGAATGGGATAGCCGTGAAAATTCCTTATGTTGTGCCGAAAATGTCGAGCATTAGTTAATGCTTCATCGATTATAAAAGACCTCAAGACTCCCCATTTGTTACCATTGAATCGGAACGGACTGTATCTGAAAGCTTGCTTGCTTCGTGAACTACACGGCATCTTAATGTAAATATTCAAAATGCCATAACGCTCCCATATTAGCCGTAATATATTCTCCAGATCTTCGTCTGATTGATCTGCGGGTGATACGAACACTATCATATACGATCCTCGTGGATTTTCTATCATGTTCGTAGTGGTTTCTTGTAAAAAATCGTACAAATCTTTCACGTCCCACATAATGGATAAGAACGCATATTCCGGATCACCGGAATATCGTCTCAACTTTTGCAAATAGTGAAACTCCTCGTACGAGCTGAACAGAAATACTTCAGAAGGGTCCAGCGATTTATCGAGATTGTAAACGAAATTCATGTCATTATATGCAACGTCGTTATCGCTCGCTTTCCTCGCCAAATGTATGTTATAAGTCGATATACGAACCGATCTTTTGTACCGATTTTGACCGTAGAGATATTGTAGAATGTGCGATAAATATTGTTCAATACAGTCGGGCCTTGTCCCTAGAAACAGCCCTACATTCACAAGTGTTGCATTTCCAAAATGCCAATTGTACAATTTCCAAAAGTCGATATCGGCAATCTGACATGTTATCGTTGTGGATTTTTCGGAATTTCCATCGATAAACTGGCATATTCCATTCACCGTTAAGAGCGATATTAGTAATGTTATTTTGAAAATTATTCCCATTTTCGTGAATAAAGCAACACTTTTCGCGTTAGTTGAATTCACATATTTTTTCTTGTAAAGAGTAATTAGTTGAAAGTTATAAATTTAATTATGGAAAATTTCCCTGAAACAAAACGCAAATGAGAATAATACAAATCCGTACGAATTATCAATAGATATACAAACTTCAGTTGTGTAATTATTTAGATAAATCGGTAGTCAATTTAAAATAAGTTTATTTTTGTGTTTTTTGATGCAACTAAAATATTATTGTGAGCGTCTGAACAAAAACTCAAATGAACTTATTCTTCACTCATTTTATAGAATCAAAAAAGATAATTTTGTATTCACAGCTGCTCCTGTGTAAATATTGAAGCCAGTAATTTTTACAGTGTACTTAGAAATTACCATAAATAAGAAAATTATAGTACATAGTTGATTTTGTTCTTTTGTACACTTTGTCCATTTAAATGAAATATTTATATAACAACTGATGTCTAAGATAACAGCTGTGTATTTTAAATACTGAAAACTATGAAACTATGCAAATAATACATACAGAAATTCAGCTATTTATCTGACGTACGTGTAAACATGCATTTTGCGTTAATTATCGCTGATAATATTGACTGGAGTAAAATACACAGTAGTAAATTTGCGAACTGCAATAAAAACGAACAAATATCTAATCAGATATGCTTGTTCTAATTGTGAATGAATTATTACAGGCAAGATTTTATTTGTTAATTAGAATACGAAATGAGTGTACCCATATATACCCAGAACAGATTAAAGTCCTTCGTAAGCCATAGGAACTTTTATTTCCAATTATTTGGTCCGTATTTTTATTAATTAATGGTCAATATTTTGTAAAATAAACGGTCAGTATACATAAATGTTTTGGGCTTTGATATAAGTCATTTTCAGAACATTTTTTATTTATATAAATTCTTCAAGATATGAAATTATTCTTTGTAAGAACTATTACAACGATAACTTAAAAACTACCTATATTATAATTGCACTGTACTCCAATATTGAAAACACACAGATTTTTAAATTTCTACAACTCTTGTACTAATGTTTAATACAGTAACATTTATTTATATGCGTACTTCTACTGGCTTTTGAAGTTAATTTAGCTTTAATTAGTTTATGGAATATGAAACGCAGAAATAGTTGCTAATTGCAAAAATTAATACAGCCCGAAGCTGCAATTTCAAATGAACAAAATTGTTAAACATTTAAACTAAATAACTAACCGTTTCGATCAAACTGTTGCTGTTCACAAGTGATCACATTTCAGATACGTTCATTTCAAACATTTACTTGACGAAGTACATTAATTGCTGTCTGTACAAGAACCAGTTGGTATTTAAAATCATATTTAAGTGTCGCAGCCGGAGACATAATGAGACTAATAACGTCACAGGAACCCTTGAAACAAACAAAAATCGACGGTAAAAAGTACTGGGCGTAGCATTAAGACAAACAAAGTGATTTATCAATGTTCAAATATGGAAAAACGTGAATCAAATTATTTTTATCATAAACTGTCAAATTAATTAATTGTAAGTACAATATTCCTAAAGCATTAAGTATGCATAGAAAAATATTATCTGCATTTGTGATGAAGATTAATTTAATACTTTCTGGACAAAAATAATAATAATAATAGATCGTCGAACTATCATCGATTATAATAAACTTGTGTTGAATAGGGGGTACCAATTAGAACTTGCTCTAATTTTTACAGGAATTATGGTCAAGAAACGAGAAAGTTTTGGTTAGTTTTGATAACTTTTAATCCGTCCATTTCATATGTTTTTACATTTACATTCAGTTCTAAATAGTATTAAACAAATTGTTACATATTTGCCTTAAGTATAGTTTAGAAGTTACAATTTGTATCACATTTTGTATTACTAGAGCTTTGCATAATCGTGGATACCCATGGATGAACCGCTGATATCCATATATATATATATATATATATATATATATATATATATATATATATATATATATATATATATATAAATACTTCAAATAAATGTTGTCGAGAATTAAATTCTGCATCTAAGTTAGCAATCGGATTTAATTCTTGACATTTTATAACTTTATATTAGAAAACTAGTCAGAGGAAATCAGATTTTCTTTGCACAAAAATTCCCAACTGTACATGTAGTGCGAAAAAACTTTCAAATACGATCCTGTTTCAAAGGCAGATATTTAAATTCCTCTCATTATAATGTAAAAAAAATAAAATAAAAAATTTACAGAAACCGTACGGTGCCTCTATATTTGATATCTCTGTAGTCTGAGGAAAAAAAATATTAATTATTCCTTTATAAATTCAGTTCGTTGCAGTACGTCAACTTCAAAGTAATTAAAATAGCTATTTTTATACTAACAGAATAAACTCAACATTGCAGTATAATGTAAAAAACGATAGAGAAAGAGAGAGATGTTACTAAATTAATTATTTATTACATAGATAACTGTAGACAAGTACACT
Source organism: Carabus problematicus (assembly GCA_963422195.1). Lineage (NCBI taxonomy): Eukaryota > Metazoa > Arthropoda > Insecta > Coleoptera > Carabidae > Carabus > Carabus problematicus. Next base: position 13,640,835 of record OY728589.1, on the reverse strand, counting down.
CTTTTAATTAATGCACATTCAAAACTACTCTAAACAACTTTGAATAGTTTAACAATATTTCCCGTTAAGAGACTTGTGCGGAACATTCATCTGAAACAATACATATTCCACGAGAAACACCAACATGGCGATGCCAAGTCCGAAGGCCAGCAGGAAGAAAGCTGTCTGTATGTCTGCCAGTGTGAACGGTTTCAATATATCGGATGCCATCGTCGGAGGTACACGTTTCTCTAGGATATAAGCATAGGTCGTATCCAGACTCCATTTGCTTATCAAGCCGGCTTCTCTGAATGTAGTGATCAACATATCGAACACGGGTAGATATGGAGATCCTTTGGAGACGATGTACGTTACGTAGTAACTCCAAAGACATTCGCGCATCACATGTAACATTTCCATACCATCGGATACCCGGGTGTACTCTGTTTTAACCCTCATTTCGGCATCATTCTTCCGTACGAAAGCGGCTAAATCACGACTGTCGGCTACCATATCCAACGAATTCGACATAGTGTACAGAAAAATCTTGTCTTTCAACCGTTGCATTACGGGTTTCATATCGTTACCGAACACTTCAATAATACTGTTCGACGAGGTGACAATTCGGAAACCAGATTTGTCCAGTTCTTCTAGTGTGTCAATGTCACGGAAATACAACGTTTTACTGTAAGAATTATACAGAGATCCCTGAAAACAACTGGCAAATATTATGTTAAACACCATGCAGAACACTAGAAAGATTCGTTGATTACTGAGTGAAATATTTCGAAATGGAACTGAAATGAAAAGTGTCAATACGTCAAAGAATGCATCGGAACAATGTTGTCCATGGTTTCTAATCTGATACCCGGTTATGTTAATATGTTTAATCATATACCAGTACATGGATACCACCAGGTATATTCCGAAGATACCGATCCATGCTTCTAACGTGAAACAGTGGAACGTAATCAGCCATTGTGGGATTTTCTCGGCTTTTGGTACAATGAAACATAACAAATCATTGCTGACGGGCGTGGTGAATTCGTATCCATCAGTTCCATACACGCTGAGGAATCTCCCATTGAAGGAAACGGCTACTTTATGGTTCACCACGTCACCTAGACTACCAACGATTGTACCATTCCGTGCCACAAAACCATACTCACGATCCGTAGTAGGTAGTACAATGCTTACGGTGAAATTCAAATAATCCGCGATCATTGCCAGAACCATACCATCTACACCACCATAGCCGCCTGACCTGGAGAGGATGTTGTAAACACTGCTCTCTTTGATCGCCTTTGGAAGATGCAGCACGGCTGATGGTCTTCGGACAAACATGGAAACAGGAATAGGATAGCCGTGAAAATTCCTTATGCTATGCCAAAATTGTTGCGAATCAGTTAACGCCTCATCAATTATAAAAGACCTCAAGACTCCCCATTTGTTATCATTGAATCGGAACGGACTGTATCTGAAAGCTTGCTTATTTCGTGAACTACACGGCATCTTAATGTAAATATTCAAAATGCCATATCGCTCCCATATTAGCCGTAAAATATTCTCCAGATCTTCGTCTGATTGATCTGCCGGTGATACGAACACTATCATATACGACCCTCGTGGATTTTCTATCATGTTCAAAGTGGTTTCTTGTAAAAAATCGTACAAATCTTTCACGTCCCACATAATGGATAAGAACGCATATTCCGGATCTCCAGAATATCGTCTCAACTTTTGCAAATAGTGAAACTCCCCGTACGAACTGAACAGAAATACTTCAGAAGGGTCCAGCGATTTATCGTGATTGTAAACGAAATTCATGTCATTATATGCAACATCGTTATCGCTCGATTTCCTCGCCAAATGAATGTTATAAGTAGATATACGAACCGATCTTTTGTACCGATTTTGACCGTAGAGATATTGTAGAATGTGCGATAAATATTGTTCAATACAGTCGGGCTTTGTCCGTAGAAACAGTCTTACATTTACCAATGTTGCATTTCCAAAATGCCAATTGTACAATCTCCAAAAGTCGATATCGGCAATCTGACATGTTATCGTTGTAGATCTTTCCGAATTTCCATCGTAAAACTGGCATATTCCGTTCACCGTTAAGAGCGATATTAGTAATATTATTTTGAAAATTGTTGCCATTTTCCTGAATAAAACAATGTGCCTCGCGTTAGTTGAATTCACATAATTTTTCTTGAAAGAAGTATTTAGAAGGTGGATACAAAAAGCAGTATTTTTCTTTGTTGAAAGTTGTAAATTTAATTATGGAATATTTCCCTGAAACAAATGAGAATAAAACAAATCAGTAAGAATTATCAATAGATATACATACTTCAAGTGTCTAACTATTTAGTTCAATTTGAAGCCTATTCAAAGTAAGTATATTATTGTTATTTTTGTGAAACTAAAATTTCTCTAAATGAAATATTGTAGCGGGTTCGTAGGCCCCAGATACAGAGCCTAGTGCCTTCTGGTGGATATAACAACATAAGTTATTTTCAGAATACGCTAAGTATTTTTTATTAATTAATTCTGACATTTATAATAAGACATGTTTGATTTAAGGTAATCAGGCGATATTCAAAATACGAAATTATTCTTTGAATGAACTATTACATCGATAAATTGAAAACTACCTACTAGAATTCCGCGATACTCAAATATTGAAATCCCAGATTTTTAAATTTTGTGCTTCTATTAAATTAATATTTAACATAGTAATAGTTATTTATATGGGTGCTTCAACTGGCCTTTGAAGTTTAATTTTAATTAGTTTTATAATTATTTACTGAACGTAATTAATAGTTGCAAATTGCAAAAATTAAAACAGTCACGAGCTGCAATGTCACTTCACTTTCAATATTGTTAAATATTAGAAATAATTAAAAAAAAACTAACCGTTTCAACAAAACTGTTTCTGTCCACAAGCGATCACATTTGATTTTCCATTTCAGATACGTTCATTTCAAACATCTATTTGACGAAGTACATTAATTGTTGTCTTTACAAGAACCAGCTGCTATTTAAAATAATATTTAAGTATCGCAGTCTGAGACATAATAAGAATAATAACTTCATAGTAACCCTTGAAACACAGTGAAAAAACAAACAAAAATCGGGTAACTAGTATGAAAATTATTGGTCGTAGCATTAAGACCAAAAACAAGTGATTTGTCACTGTCGAAATATGGTAAAACGTGAGTGTCTGTGCAGTTAGCCCCCCCCCCCCTATATCAGATATATAATTTAATATTAATGGCATTCGATTATTGTTCTTAATTGTTCACCGAATAGTTTTGTTTGTTCCTCTGTAATAATGAAGCATCCTAATCAATGGAACATAGCCCATGCCATATATAAAATACAGTCGAACCTCTACTTACGAGTGTCTCCACTAACGAGTGTTTCGAGATACGAGCATTCTCTCGGCCGCAATTTTTGTTTCCAGTTACGAGCTAAAATTCGAGTTACGAGAGAGGCCGCTTAAAAGACACATGGATTTATGGAAAGACCATATTTTCTACGATTTTACTTTCGTACTTGTGCGCATGCGTAGTAGACCACGTGATCATGTAATTGCAGGAAACTGGAACGAAACCACGTCCTGTGTTAGTTGTTGTCAGTATTGCCATTATTGTTTTCTTTATATTGCACTTGTCTCTTATTAGCTGTTTTTCACCTTAGATACGAAATAATGACTTTTACGCCCGGTAATCATTAACTTTATTTTCCAAATTGCAGGCTTTTTTCATAAATTGCCTTCGATTTCGTGTGTAATAAATCTTCAGTAGCCTTCTTCGCTCAGGTTAAAATATCTTATGACATTTCATCAAAAACAGGTGATGCAGTCGATGCGATTTGCAAGAATAAACCAATTGAATCAAAAATCACAGTCATGGGCAACGCATTTGTCGTAATTATTTTGAACTGTCACTGGCAATTTATTTTTCGTACAAATAATAGGAAAGTGTATAAAGTCTTGTATACATAATCATCGTCATAACAGCCTCGGTACATAAATAACTATTACGGTATTCAGGTTATATCAGTACTTTTAGAAATTAGATATCAAGGTATAATGAAGAACCATTTACCTAATGCTTGTATTGCTGAAGGGATAACTGTTTTTGAAATTTGAACAAATAAGCATTCATATTAGTGGCACACGTAAACAATTCGTGCATTTATAATTTATGTATTGATTATTAGTTACAAAACAAAACATCACCAATATATACTGGTGTTTATTGTGACATATTAAAGGATAATATCGGTGTATAAATATTTGTTCACGAATGTAAACTACTCTAAAATTTATAAAATTTAACATTTCCCTTGACCAGTGAATCATTGTTTTATTTTCAATTTCGCGAAAGTTACACCTTCTTGTATGACAAGAACTGGACTGAAACAGACTTTTGTTTAAAGTGATTTTATTCAACAGATACATGCATGTGGACACAAATAATCCGAGTATGTATGTATCATCTAATATTATATTCATTTGCATTTGTTACACATTGTTTTGTAGTGTAGATTTGCAAGCTACATACATGGAATTAGTACGTAGACAATAGTTATTATCGCTATAAACTGCAATTAATGTTATCTAATTTTGTAGCTACCTACTGTATATTAAAACAAAATTTCCTAGGTTAAATTTAAAATATCGCAATGCCGTTGTTGCAACGTATAAACCTAGTAAATAATAGAGTACATATTCCATTTGTGTCCCATAAAATAATGTTTACAACAGTCTCTGTCCATGAATTAACAAAAGACGTTAGTTGTCCTACAAAACAAAATAAACCTAGTAGGCTATTCTGCGGTGGACTGAGAGCTCAAAGCTTCAACCATTGTTTGTCAGTACTGTGAAGTGTGACATGGAGTGGTGCTTGCAAGGACAAACGCCTACACACACACACACAAGGACGGACATAGTACCTTGGTTGTTCAAACACACAAGTCATGTTTCCATCTAGTGGCAAATATTTACACTAGAACAATAATTAATGACAGTGCACAACGCTATAAGCAATATTTAACACCAGCAGCCAATCAGCAGTCAGACCGTTAACGGTTATCACACCAGAGGCATCTAGTATGAATTTTTAAAATTAAATTACCGGCTGTTAATCTGTTTAATCTTCAACTACTCGACTTTGTTTTGCTGCGGAATGTAAACAAATGAAGAGAATTATCATTAAAAGTAGTCTTGTATTATAGCTATCTATGAACAAAGATCGGTACTCAGGAATTAGTATTTTTAGAATTCATTATTTATTAAGTAGCAAGAAACATACACGGTGGATTTCTGTAAGTTTCAAGACGCTGATAAAATATGTGCAGTTCTCGAAAAAATTAAACACATATTTGTGTATAGAAACTAATATTACGTATAGTTCAAATATTCAAACATTAAACTTCAGGAATCAATATACAAATCGGTCGGAAAACAAGAATTTCTAAACAAAACCATCAGAATGTTATTCTTAAGGAATAAACATAAAGGATCAACAATGTCAGATTTATATTTGATAATTGTACTAGTGTTTGTCATTTCCTTTGGCAAGACAGAAATACCAGATCCAGCGACTCAAATTCTTCACAACAGTTGTAACCTGCAGGATAAGGACTTCTGGCGAGCGTATACGTGGAACTTTAAGAACTCATCGCAAGTGACAATGATTAAACTAATTACAAACTACAGTAAACCACTGGTCGAAGAATTCGTAACGGAAATGTTACATTCCCAGATCAAGAAGCAGTTCGGTAAATTGTCCATTTTCATCACGGGTTTCAAAATAACTTACCTGATGCCACCAACACTATCAAAAACCTATCCGCACAAGATATGTAACCGAAGTGAACCAGGTGAGGACAATGAAGTAGAAAAGCAAAATAACATCCCTCCGCGGAAGCAAGAGCGGACAGAACAGGCCAACACGCTAAAGAAACGCATGAGAACATTTTCTGGTGACAAGAATTACGCGTTTCAAATCATCGTTTGGGACGTTGAAGATCTTTTGGTGCTTGTGGCGAAGAAATTCAAGAACTTATTTCCGAATCCCCGTGGAATCTATATGGTCACTTTCATTTCATCCCAGGACGTTCCTTTCAGCCTGTGGCAACATGCTTTACGACGGATTTGGACGGATTTTGGCGTTCTGAATATCGTGTTTCATTTGCCGTGTTCCTGTAAACGCACAAATCTGTTCATGTTGGATCCATTTGCTCCGAATGGCACGGGCTGGGGCATTGTACGTGCGTTCAGTATCGACGATGCCGAGCAAAATGATGAACACTACAGGAATACGTTGCACAACTTGAATGGATATCCACTGCGAGTATCGGTATTTGAGCGAACACCAACCAATATGCCATATGTTCCGCGAAATCTTCAAGATAATCGTCTTTATAAAAACCTGACATATTCCAAGGGATATGTTGGACTGGACGGACTTATGATGGGAACTCTAGCGGAACGGATAAATTTCAATCCATTGATAAATACCGAAGAATTAGACTATGGTTTCGCAGCTAATGGCACCTATTACGGCACTTTTGGCTTGGTAGCTTATCGCAAAGTGGATATAAGCTTCAATAGTCGATTTGTGGATGGCTTTGGTGGTGAAGTGGTCGAATATTTGACACCTGTCATCAATGATAAGTTTTGTTTAGTCGTTCCAAAGGCTTCGCGGATTCCACAATCGATGTCGTTGTTCAGATGTTTCGATTTAAATAGTTGGTTGTTGATTTTGCTTACGTATATGTTAGCGTCAGTGTATTGGTACGCTGTTCAGCGGGCAGATTTCATTCATTTGCACGTAAATCGTACGAAGAACATCGTGGATACGTTCCTTGAAATCTTTTGTTTGTTTATTTCGGTTCCCATTCGTCTGGCATCCACCGCAAATCATAGAATGTTCTTGTTTGCATGTATGTCGTTTAATATCATCATAATCGGGTCTTTCCAAGGTCAGTTAATTACTTCCTTCAGCAAACATTCATACTACCCCGACATTAACACGTTACAAGAATTCGAAAAGTCAGGATTGTTAGTCGAAACTCCTACCAATTCAACGGTGAATATTTTTAACGATGATAATACAATGCTGATGAGACATTTGAGCAAAAGGGTGGTTGTTAGAAATCGAAAGAATTTAATTAAGGCCATTGTGGAGGGTGACAAGATCGCTATGTTTGAGCGACGTGCAGATGCTCTGTTGAGAATAACGATTTATGATGGCGAAGACAAGGTACACATCGTATCCGAGTGTCCACGTTCCTTGTATTTTACGTACATTGTACCCAGAGGATCACCCTACACTCATGTATTCAATATTCTGATAACAATCATTCGAGAATCAGGACTAGTAAACAAATGGTCAAAGGATATCACTGACTCGCTGGTGTTGACAGCCAGAATGAAAAGGAAACCCGTCTATGGAAATAACAAGTTCACAATGGATAACCTCCAAATACCGTTCTACTTTTTGATTGTCGGACATGTGATATGTATTCTTGTGTTTATTGGTGAGTGGTACAGTGCAAAGCGTATGGAATAAACGTGTTTTCAAAATGATTTAAATCTGCAATATCAGCTATAATAATTATTAATGTAATTGAACATGAAACCTCTCTAAGATTGGGCCAGGACTAATATAGTACGTACTGTGTAAACGTAGCCATAAATTAACTTGTGGTACGATGCAGGTTTAATTAAAATTCATTAGCAATATGTGTGTGTATTAGCCTGTATATGTATGTATGTTATAAATATTTATATATACTAATTGACGTTATGTATATTCCATAGTTTGAATAATATTATACCGCTCCTATATTCATGATAATTTGTGTAAGGCCGTGTTCGAATTCAAGATTTTAGTATTTTAGGCAACGAAATTAGAGAGATTTTTTGATCTTGGCGGTCAATTTAGGGTATGCAATTCATGGCGTAGTGTGCTTTTACAAATCCTAATGTCTATTTCTAAAATCCTAACGTTATTTAGTGCACAATTTAAATTATAAAACCAGTCACGTGGTACATTAGTGCACTAAATAGTTCAATTCGAACACAGCCTAAGTCGTTAGTTAGTAATGAAGAAATGTACGCTTCAAAACTGGGAAATAAATTGTACATTATAATAATGAATAAACTGATATGTACAGTAAGGCCTTGCTTATCTATACTTCGATTTAAGCTAATTCGATATGACGCGCTTTTTCTTGAACCCAAAATTTATGATTTATGATGATTCATTATAACTAATCCACATATTTGTGATTGTCATCAACGCACTCATTTATATATGAATTACATTTTTATATAATAATATACGCGAGCCGTCTGTTAAAATATTGGCAGCACGCCACTGATTATGGATATATTTCATGTGATCCAGAGTTTCTCAAACAATTAGCATGTCAGAGAAAAAGAAAATATTAGCACTTGGAATACAAATTGGACGGCAACAGAATTACTGAAAAGTAATGTTGGTTGCATTTTTTTGTTTTAGAAAAACGGTGAAGTAATTACAGTACAGCACTGGGTGACAAACGTTAAGATCTCATACATAATTAATAGCTTTTGATCGACAAGCACAACACACATAAGGTGCTTGGTCTACATATTTTTGTAATCGATTGACAGCTATTGACACGCTATTGTAAACCAAGGAATAATAAAAACAATAATAGTTAAACAGTACGAATTGATGTCATTTAGCCTTTTTCTTTTTTTAACTAATAAGTCAAAACATGGATACTAACTACACGACGCGTAGGCCATTGACTTTTCTTTCTTCATCTACCCGTGCCTTGTAACAGATCTCTTTCGTTTCAAAACACTTTCGCTTTTCTGGATACGTAAAATAGAAATCACATTTCTCTTCAATAAATGAAATGGAAACGAAGCGAAACGCTACCAGGAGACAAGTTTCAAGTCTATCTCGATATTGAACACGCATGACTAGCGAAAGATTACGTATATGTTACTTTTAGTTTCATCACTTTACGAAAAACCAGCTATAGTGATTTTTTTCAAAGACACAACTCAACTGAATGTGTTTCTTCGTCTGAAATCTCGTGTTAGATTTCTTTTATACAATCCATAATGCCAATGCGACTGATTTTCGATCGTTTGGAAATATATTTAGCTGATAAAACACAGGTTTTCACACCATGAGAACTTGTATGCATAAGACACGAGGATCTAGTGGGAATTCACAGTGCGCAATGGTTGTGCTTCTATAAATAAAGCAGCAGGTATAACATGACTGTTACGTTTGTTTTTATTCGTACTATTTACAATAATAATAAATATATTTCAATCTAAAACAAATTTGCAATTAAAACATAACAATGCACATCCTATATAATATATGTATGTGTATATAATATATTATAATCATTAGTTTAAGTTTACTGTTACACTAGCATATTCTGTGCTCTGGTTTTTTTCGATTAATTTCTTCTGCTAAAGTTTTGTAGTATGTGTGTGTAAGTATGTAGTATTTATTTATAGCAAGAGTAGTTCCTAATTATTACGATTAATATGTACGTACAAAATACTACCGTCTAATTTAGAATGCGTTTCAACACATTTTTACTCCTTATAAAGCTGTTTCTTTTTGAGTTGTTTTTGTTTGTGCAAAATAATTGTTTACTTTAGGTAAAATAAGGTTAGGATTAATATATATATATACACGGCAAATGATTCGAAAATCACATGCCGTATTGCAAACGACAGCGCAAATTTGAAATAGACTATATAATTTCAAATCGCTTGAAATTCCTAGCTGCTTACATTTTAATTCGGATTGAAACAGTGGCGCAGACAATTTCAAGTGACTTGAAAAACGTCAAACTCCATTCCGTTTTTTATATATAGCTGCGATATTATTGTTGATTAATTTGTTTTAATATACAAATGTTGTTTAGCATTCGTGTGAGCATTGTGTTTAAATATACTTTGAATTTATAAATATTTAAATAAAATATTATCGTAACTGTACAATTATCATCATCATCTTCGCTCCGTATCTAGTAATATATAGTTCTTAAGCTATACATTTTTTAAAGACGATCCTATACAACGATTTGTTAGTAAGAACAGTCCAGCAGTCTTCAGTTATTAATGTTAGATAAAGTGTAATCCATCTATAGTCCATGACACCCACGTTGTCAGTTCAAGGTCACAGTCTAGGCACACTCAATTGTACCCGCAACACATTGTTATCATTTAAATTCTTTGGTACAAATGAGGGTAAATTCCAAATGTAGAATAATTTCTAGAAGGAAAAATAAATCACATATATAAATATATACAGAGAGTGTTCCAAAACGATTGACTGACTTGAAAAAGCTCGTATTATGATCAAAACTGTCAAAAACTAGAATTAGGCGATTCGGTCGATCATTCTGGACCATTCTGTACAAAGCGGTGGGTTTAACCTTGAACTGACATGTGGTGGTGTGTCACATGTATATAATTCTCTCCTTTAGAACGAGTAATAACAGCTTTCTTGTATATATATGTTACTGTTCAAAGTGTCAACTTCAAGTACATAATATAAATAACGTTTCTATAATAAATTGTTAAATTCTCTCTCTTGTTTTCAACTGTAAAATTTCCTAAATGATACATTTATTTAGTGTGATATTGTTGTGTTACTGTAGTAGTGTCAACACGGCATAGTTTATAGGTTAAGGTACATGGTATCTGGTAGTGCTTGCTCTAATCTGATCAACAGTTGCATTCTGGGGCTGCAATGCTACCCTTTGGAAGTAACCTTCTGGTTTTTAAGATCTGTCAGCCGACCAAGTATATCCTCTGCTTGTTTAGACTTCTGTACAGTTTACTTTCTGCTACATTTACAATCACCTCGCCAGGTACATTGCATATTTCATTCTAATTTGGGGGTTAGGCTACATAGTCTACCCTGATTGGCCAGATTTGATCAATAAAACACTGACAAGGAATGCATCAGTCAATCAGATTACACAAAGCACAAGTTTCTGTCAAACCGCGTACCACGAAGTATAATACATACATGTATCCCTCGTATAAACGAAAACAAGTGAATATTTAGTTTCTAAAAGGCCCCTTCCATCAAATAGAAAATTAAATCCAAATATAAACGTGGAACGCAACACAAAATTTAACAAATAACAACAGTTACACACAGTAATATATAGTACATGATAGGAAACAAAAGTATATCGATAAATATATGTGTAGAACAATGAAATAATAGCGATAATATGTAATTAATAAAATATGCGCAGTGAAAATTGTATCGTATATACGTATTCATGTCTGGTTCAGATCTTCCGATTCACATACTACGTATATCAACATAAGCATTTCATTATCTCAGATATTTAACATCAGTTTCATTATCTTATCTTTGTACTATACTAGCTATAAAAATAATTACAAACAATAGTGTTTATCGTACGAAGCTCACCGTTATATTGAGGTTATGTTGCACGTGTGTAATCAATCTGTATGCAAGAAGGCTCTGGTTTCAGGACAGACATTTTGGTCATAGATTCAGCAGGTTTTTCAAATGATTGAAATCCGTCAATTACTCGGGCCGAACTAAATATTACATTTAGTATCTACGTCCATATTAGTAGGGAAAATATCGGCCATTAAACTAAATATCTTAATTCTGTTTGCATCCAGCGATAGTTTCAACGAATTTCCATCCACTGTTATTGATATTAACGAACAATCAACGGTATTTTTATATTATTGCACTATTTGCCAATAACACTACATCATTTCACACTAATGTTTTAACCCATACATTCTAAATATAAACAACAGTTATCTGTTAATATCAACAACGGTACAATACCATAGTGCGTTCAGGTCTCATACTGAACTAAATTCGATCTTAAAAATATCACGTGACCACATTCAGCCAAAGAATAATCTTGACAGATTCAGTTCAGATTCTCAATGTCAAGTCAATCTGACATTGAGCATGAAATCTCGTAGACAGGTGTCTAGTAGTGTTAATTTAAAGTGAAAGTTCATCCTAGACCCCAGCCATTCAAGTTAGGTTCGTTCTTAACGCTAACGTTCTTGTTTTTCTTAAAGATCTAGCAGATTTTTGTTAGTCATGTATGAGAACTGATCCAACACTTTAGATGTACGTAGGTGAGTTCAATAAACTCGTCTCACACGCCTGACACACGGCCAGCTCCTTGGGGTTGACGAGCGTGCACCTCGGACACTGTGACCCGCCCACAGCCATCACCACGTCCACCGGCTTCTTCGACTTACCGCAGATAACACAAATCTCCACCGTCGGACTATTGAGATACGTGCACGTATTACAGTTCCAGCCGCGACTGTCATCTTTCGACCGCACCTTCGGTTCTTTCAGCTTCAGCTTGTCCACGTCCTGCTGCCGGTACTTGCGCGAATCCAACGTAGCCAGGTGGTTCGGTTTGTCGGGTGACACCACGGTGATTCGTTCACGTGGTAGCGTCTTCGATGAGCTCCGCGCAATGCCATTGCTGACGGATTTCATCGGCGCCGTCGGCTGTTGTAGCTGTAGCGGTCGTGTCATCACAGAATCCTGTGACGTGATGTTATCGTACGAGCTGCTCTGCGCTACGCGCGCGTTATCCTCCACCTTAAGTTTCCTTGCGGTTGCCGCTGCCGTTGTCGTTGTCGCCTCGTGGTCTTTCAACATTTTCATCGCTTCGTTAATCTTCATCGGTTGCATTTGTGCCGTTGTATTCAAGTTAAGATTGTTAAAATCATCTTCCAGTTCAATGGGCGGTTTCGTCTTTTTCGCATCGCGCAAGCTATGTTTTCGTCGCGTCTCTGCAGACTGTTGCAACACGTCGGGCCGTTCACCCAGGTCTTTATTGTATCCTTGGCTCTCCAAATTTCTGTAAACGTAATCCCAACTCTCAAACGTTCCGGCTCCGTCTTCTTTGCTCTTGCTCAACGTCAACGAATCCAAGTTCGTCGACTTGGCCAGCTGTTTATGCGCATCCAGTTGATCATTTTGCCGTTTGGCCGCGCTGCTGTCGGTCGCTGTGACATCGTACAGGCCGTTATGTGGATTGTCCAGCTCTATGAGTTGTCCCGTCGGCACGGGGCACATATACGCTGGTTGTTGCGGTGGCGCGCAACCGTTAGGATAACAGTATCCGTTGCACGGTTGCGGCTGCTGTTTGGTTGCGCACTGCATAGGCGGTACAGAATGGTAGGATGGCACGGTGCCATATCGCGGTGGATACGAGTTCTGTGACGCAGGCGCATACGTAGAATAATTGTAGTAAGGATTACTGGAGTATATACACTGGGCGGGGCATTGCACACCGGTGATTGGCTGCACGCCGTAATGGTGGGTGTGAGGGGGCGGGAACGAATGCATACCGGGGATTGAAGGTGGGTGTGTCACGATGTGTTGTAGGGCGTGGTGGGGCGGTTGTGTTGCGGGATGTGTTGTGGGGACATTGTAACGCAACAGTGTCGAATAAGTGTCGGTCGGTTGAGCTGCATAGGAGCGGTGGGGCGGTTGCGCCGGCGGTTGAGGATGATGTTGCTCCTGGTATCGCCGCTCGTGGTAACGGTAGTTTAGAACGCGAACAGACTGCTCTGGACTGCATAAATGTGTTTCACGAAACTCCAACACATCCAGCCAACTTATTTTGAAATTATTCGATACCTCTTCCCAAATTGTTTTTAGAATCTGTACAAAAAAAATAGGTATTATAAGAGAAGTTTCAGAATTATGCACATATGTAGAAATAAAATGTTAATTTATAATAAATAGTTGTAATAATGCTCAGTAGTAAATGACCTAGTAGGTAAATAACGAGGTTAAAGTATTTATATGTCACAGTGCACAACTCAATGTCATTATATGTAACCTCAAACTATTTCTAATCTATCCTAGAAACTTGCTCTATATTTCAAAATAATTTTACTCGTTCACCTACACATTTTCCTATTAATATTTCGCATATTTTTCATGTTAAGAACACAATGTGTAACGGAATAATTCATGTTATTAACATACCTGACACTCAACGAAGGCAACAATTGAATCTTGTGACACATTCGCGACTCTATCGGGACAAACGGGGCCCTCCAACACTAGGATACCGTCGCCAGCATGTTTGTACCCCATCGCTTCGAACATGGCCTCCGCCCCAACTAAATTCGCTTCTATTTGATGCTTGTAGAAGCCACTATATGTCTGCAGATGTCCGTAACACGTAAGTACAAGTAATATGTTATATAATGTGTTGTATTTGTACCTTGATTGTGCGGTATTCCTTCCTCCAGGGCTGGCTGAGAAGGTTCCCGGCGTACATACTCACAGCATTCCATGCTAGGGCCGCTCGGTATCCGCTAAAATCCTTTTTGCTGCTCGCGGATCTATGCAGCACTTCTGCAGTTTCGGGACAGAAAAACTTTCTGTTGTGCGGAGTTATGCACAGGTATTCCCGTATACATGCTACGAAGAAATACATGTAAACTTGTTATACCGTTAATATTGTACCGTGTTTACCTTCCAATCTATTCCGCTGTTCAATTTTCTGCGGACTGTCTTCCGTATCAAGGTAGGTCAGGTGCAAATGATGTATCTGTTGCCATAACTCTTGTAGTCGATCTTGAACGAAGTATTCAGCCATCACCATAACTATTACTGCTTAACTGCAACGAATTATTCTAAGTAATTTCTCCTAAAATCAAAACGTCAAAGTTACTCCGACTGTATTCCCATCCTAACCTAAATTCACAGACATATGATTGTGTGAACGTGATACACGAACGTAGCGAACTTATTTATAACACGCATTGGCACTAACTTTGGAATCTTAGTTTATATTTATCTTACACACCAGGAAATAACATGCTAATATGACCACTACTCACACAAATACTTATTCAAATTAAACCAGATACATATAACCTCACACTAATTGTCATCAATTGCCAGCGAACAGGCAGAGTATCTACTTACACTTTAATGAACAGATATTTGTTTAGAAATCTGGAAAATGGTCGCACTTTTATAATTACACCCATATGATGCGGTTCTTGCACATTTGCTCAAAAACCACATTTCTTTATTTACGTCGCAAATTTTAGGACAGAGCTATCAAAATACAGAACGTGTACAGAACCATTTACACGATACTCGAGCTGTCGTGTCTGAATGTGTATATGTACAAGGATATGTGTTTTGTGCTGTAAAATGTTGGAAATAATACGTCTTTCACCAAATTTTTATCAAACCAAACAAAACCACTCTAAAAATAAATAATTTAGCTAGCTATTTTTAACGCAATGGCCTAATTAAATATTTATTAACAATGATCTATTGCTGCGAAATGAAAACTAGAATTATTTGCAGCTAGAAAGATTATTAATCGCATGATAATAAGATAACAATTTGCAAATTAGTTAATTATATCATTAAATATATACATTCTTTATCATACGTTCCTTACAAATTAATTATTATAAATGACAGAAATGAACAATCCATATGAATGTAAACAATAGTGTGCCATTGCACAAAAAATAACAATGACATAAATGTAAGAAAAAAATATTTTCATTTTCTTTCGGCGTTTAATCAAAATTTGCAGTAACATTCAAAATTAACAAGTAAATAATTAGCAATAGAAAATGAAGGGGAACGCAAATTTGTCAACAATACAAGCCACATATTTTCCACCCTCCATGCAACCCGTATTTATGGGAGCACATCCCCCCATTAAATCGGGATACGGATCGTTTGCGGAATCGGGAAATATTAATTATTTTCAAGATTACCGCAATGAAAATTTAGCGAAATTCCAGGTATTAATAAAATACAATATAAATTGTTACAATTTAGCAGATTTACAATTAGTAACTTGCTTTTTAGATGCCCCCTTACGAATGGGGGCTGATGAGTACATTGTACAGTCCCAGACCAGATTTAGTCGCAGCAAATAAGGCCGTTTTGGATAAAATATCAACGGAACCACGGTTTACAAATATTAATTTTCTCGATCCAATTCGGCAACAGGAAATGGACAACTTTTATCAGGTATACGATGCGGAATATTTACAGGGAAATTGCTGTGTGACTAATATGTTTGAATGTGTGGGCTTGTTATGATTCATACAATCGTATGTATGCATATATGTATATGCAAAGATATTTGAATATAAAACAATTTTAAAATTGTGAGGTTTCATGTGAAATTAACTACAGATTTTTTAATTCCATATTTTAGTACTTACATTGTTCGCAAGAAAGTTAAGAATGCATAACCGTTACGCCAACTTGATTCACATAATGAATAATTAAATATATTCTACTCACCTGAATATTTAGAAACTTTAATAATCTTGTAACTTTTTCCAAATGTCACTTTAATGCTATGCACTGAAAAATAACATGAAATATCTTTCAACAATTCTATAAAATATATTTCCCGTTTTTGAAGAAGTAAGTATGTAATTAATAACTATAATTAAACAGGCTTGTCAGATGCATCGTAACCAATATAAGGATCATTCTGGAAGATTGCATTCATTGGATTATTTCCAGAAGGGAAAATATCCATACTCGGATCCACCAGATTTAACGACGTATGTATTGACAAACAATATATATACAAGTAAATGTTCAATATGATATTATTTACAGTACATATCTGAAGTATCCCACAAAATTCACACAATATCGCAAACCGTTGGTCTTGCCCAGAACGCTGGAGAGGACGTCCAGATTTCCATCTTTGCCCGAGAGATCTTTGTATGGACGCTATTCTCGACATCCGGATAATAGTTATAATCGTTAATAATACTGTTTAATACTAAATAAAAATATACAGACAGACATAATTAAGTTTGTTTTATTATATACTAAAGGTAAATGTTTGTGCAAATTCCGACATTTTCCCTACTGCATGTTCAAATTCAAGATTATTGATGAAACCCGTGTTTTGTATATCCATAGTATCAAGTAACTGAAAGAAACACAAGTGTAATTAGGTAGCAATAATTGCAATACATTCACAATTACTCACTGTTTCAGCAATGTATCGTTTATCACTGTCTGTCATATCATGTCTGTTGTACCAAATCAATCTGTTTATCGCGACTATAATATCTTCTTCGTCAATTTTCTCATCATTATCAAAATCTAATGACAGTAAATGCATGAAAATGTGCTCTTAATGCAGATTAATGTACATGTGACATTGTTTATTTTTTTTGTACTTACCAAATATTTTAAAAGCCCACGAAGCTTTGATTGTATCCGGACAATTTTGAGACATCACAGAACAGAGATCTAACATGTCTTCAAACGAAAAACAACCGTCTTTTTGTGAGGAAAATACCATGTAAATTCGATCTTTGAATGGATTACACTACAATGAATATTCGTATATTAAAATAACAAATATACTACTGCATGTAACTGTATTTTATTTATTAATTATAATTACTTTAGTAATCCGTGCAAACAGGAAATGAGTATGTATTCGTTGTCTTATCGATGTATCAACAATAATTGTTTCTTTTAAATATTTTATCTATATTTACGTTTGCCTAAACTATCAAATAAACTGTATTACCTTTAAACTTGGTGCGATTTCTTCCATATACTGGCACGGGAAACGATGGTGAAAATTCTTATCCATTTCTAAATGGCCCAACGCGTAGAACTTTTTCAATAAACTAAAATATATTTTCCATTATTAAATAATATGGTGCATAGTATTTAACTTACCTCAAAATTTCCCGTTTACTTAAGTACGTCAATATAGCATAATCGTCTAACATTTCTTCTGACAGACCGGCAAAACTCGCACTATTCCCCATATTCCAATAATTCGCATGTATATATGTGATAATAATGAAATTATTCACACTAAAGAATAGCATATGTGCACAGCGATGGATACAATAATAATACAAAACCTTACGCGTTAATCTTTATTTATTTGCAACATTCTTATCTTGACATTCAAGTTCCAATTATCCTGGTCTAATCAAATTGTTTTTTGATAAGAGAATTTATATACGCGCACACGGACACGACATTGTAATTCAGTTCTAGTCCACAATAGAAACAAATATTATAAAGAGCAGCGAGACAAAAACACGGACTAAACAATATGTAACAATTTTTATTTTATTGAAAACTACATAACTTACATTATTTCAAAACGTTATTGCGATCTGTTCGTAAGGCACAACAGTCTATACGTACTAACAAATATACTTTAACTACCTAACTAGCAATCAACTATACGAAACTACTATTTACTAATACTTACAATCTAAACCTCAACATCAATAATAACCTACTGTACAAACTAAACGAACGATGTATGTATGTTGCTTAATGAAACGAATGTTTATTACGGTGACTGTACACGGAGTTTTGCAAATGATGAAATGAACATTATAATATATATGAACACGTATGTACGATTTATGATTGTATCACAATGTTGTACTGTCTGATTTCGAAATGTTTACTGATACTATTAAAACAAATATCCATATTACACTGTAGTGTTTATGTTTAATTAATACTGTAGGTTGCAAAATTATCACGACCTTCACGAAAACAGTGTAGTGTAATCTTAGACTGTACACCGGTACACTTTTAACATTTGTGATTAAAATCTGCGTAACTATTCGCTGTAAAATTAACAGAAGATTGGATCTGTATTTTTCTTATACCAGGGATTCACGAGGTCGTTGTACCTTGATTATAATTGTGATTGCGCGCATTCTCGTCGATTTATCGGAAATGTATTTTCGTGTACGACTGATTACGTTTCTTGATATTCCCCAGCATAGCCCCGCCGGTTAGTCATCTATGCGGATTACAACTTTTCGTAATCTCATTGTCATCGAACACAATCTGTCTGCGGATACTCCTCAACTTGTTATTCTCATCGATTTTAGTGTCAACTTTCACTTCCACGGGGGATCTCTTCTTCGCACTGTTCGTCTCTATGTTCATGACTTTATCCTGCAGCACATGCTTGACTTGTACAGCTCTGGCTTGTTCCACTGACACGTAGCCCGTTGGTGGTTTTAAGTTTCTCAAATTCGCAGATGATTCCTTGGCGAGTTGCATCACCTCTTCGAAAGATTTACCGCGCGTAACCGCGTAACAGTGTTGCCGTGCAATGCGCAACATCCGGTCACTAGTGCTGCCCGGTTGTCGCGGCCCGTTGGACACGAGGTCAGGCATAAGATGTTTGATGACTTTGCAGAGAACACTAGCGAAGGTACGGAACTGTGGATGCGACATTGAGATGTGTTGTGCACGCAAAGCCTCTGAGACCGCCCACAGGAGTTTCTATAACAGCGAATACAATTTATAAACAAGCACTAACTTAACTGAAATCCCCCAAATGTGAGAAGCTTACCTTGCGATGCAGATCGCTCAGTTCGCCTTTTGACGTATTAGGACGCAGGATAACCTCACTGTTTCGCCGTTGCAGTGACCCACCGTTGGCCGCCTCGTTCAGAGCGCTGGTGTGATGTACATCGAACGACAGACTGCGCGGGAACTTGCTCGCATGACACTCTTCATCCGCACGCTTCCGTTTCTTATCACAAGTCACAGTCTTCGACGGCGAGTTCTTGTTCGGCGACATGAACAGTGCCCGCTTTGATTTATTCTTTTGCAAGAATTGATCGCTGGACGAGATGGTTGAGCGCGTGTGATCGGGACTTTGGAACAGCGCTCGCTTTGTACTGCTAACCCTTGACGGGCCGGGTTTGGCATCGTCGTCTGCGCCCACCATGAGCCGACGGACCGCGCACTTCTTCGTCGAACTGTTGGGCGTCTTGACGCGTTTCTGTGGACTCTTCCGTGGGCTACGTTTCCACGGGCTCTTGCGGGGACTTTTGCGTTTTTGTAGCAACGCACTTTTCCTGTAACAATTCGTGTTAAACATGCATATAGAAGTAGGCTAAATGGAACAAATAGATACGAGAGAATAACGTCAAACAATATAGTCGGGTTTCTAAAACACAATCTAAATTCAATGTATGAGGAATGCAAGTGTATGGGGATTATGGTGGGCAATGTACCTTGCGTCAATCATCAGCTGTCTGGCTCCAGAGGAATTGCCAATCACCGACAAGCTGGTGCCCGCTTGCTGCAAATTAGAACTGGAGAATGTGATCCTCCGCCGAGCCAAGTGACTCAGCCGCCTGCCGGGAGACTTGATGCCCCACCGAAGTCGTGCGTTGCGCCGCTTAGTGGCGCTACTGGGGGCCATCGTGGACCACACCGTGCACGATGAAGCGGTCTCGGCACCTACACAACGCGCAGCGTACTTTGTACAATAGTGCTCGAAGTCTTCCGACACTTTGCTCCGATTATAACTAGAATAAAACGAATACAAATTGTTAGTATCATTTTAATTGTATCTTCTGGCAAATAAAATTATTATTAATATTCTTATTCTAATGTTAATCTTCTAATTCACAAGTAATTATTTTAGTGAAACATTTTTAACTTGTTTACGTCAATAATTTCCAATCACAAATTTGATAGTCTTCATTACGACATTCAACTATGTACACATATTATCATAAAAATGATAAGAGCACATGCTAATTTTATCACAGCTTTTCGAAAAGTTATTTGAACTGAATGTAAATTTATTAATACAAAAAAAGCGAATTAACATATTTACGTGAATATATTTATATGCATACATATTAACTTAAAGAATACTTACTGTAAACCATGATATCTATATGTTAATGTATCAGGCCAAACACTGTTGTCCACTTCATCCTTAGAATTAACAATCAACAACGATCTATCACACTTGTTCTCACTTTTCTCTCTATCCATTAAAAGCAAATGTCGGTTATTGTTTATTTTGTTTAACATATCCGCTGCTGTTAACTGTAAAATTGTAACTGACGGAGGCGGTGGTACACCAGAGAGATTTTCCTGAAGACGTTTCAATAGTTTACGATCATTCTTCATCATATCCTCATCCTGAGTGAAACTTTTCTGCGTTATAGACAAATTTTCCGTTGCAACTGACGTTTCGCTTAGCGGTTCGTCGTCGTCATCGTCGGAAAATAATTCAGGAGACAGATCCGGATTAACTGTGTTTATGTACGTTTTCGTTGGTGTACAATTCACTAACTTGGAACTAAAACTACACGTTGCATTCGACTCGGACTGTTCAAACACTGTACTTTGACTAGTATCGGGCGTATTACTGCTGTTAATATTCTCCGGTGAACACAAAGTTGTATTGCTACTTTCGTTAAATGTATGTTCACTGGTCGTTTCATTATTCTGCGAAATACTAATGGTTAAACACTGTTCCACAGCTTGCGAAATAATACTCTGCCGATCGTGAACGGCGGAAACACAAATTGATTGACTCGGATTCAAAGAACTGTAACTACTTAAGCTATCTGTATTTAAATATTGTAAAATTGTTGTGGACTCTTCCTCTTTCGATGCTATTTTCTCTGAAACTCTGTCATTTGTATAATCGCCAAAATCGTTCGAATATTTACTCTCATCCCGCAAATAAGCATCGTTCGTGATGTAACTACTCGACGTGTCTTCAAGCGAGAATTTTATCAAACTACTAAATTCCTCGTAATTGTTGCTATTGTCGCACAACAGGGCGGGTCCTTCGAGTTTTGGTTCGTCAAAAACTGCATCTTCGCAAAAATAAACACTACTTGTGGTGTGCAACGTCGCTGGAGGCTCACCCTGGCGTGAATGAAGAGACACCTCCTCCGACGCTTCCATCGATGGTTCAGAGTTCGTGCTGAGAGACTGTGTCTCATGGTTAATATGCGTAATGTACCCACTGTCGTTATATATCAACGATGAACTAGAAGGATTACTATCGGGGCTAGAACTTTGCATTTTAAACTCCTGGCGTCCACAATGGTCCAATGTGTTTGAAATGTATTTCATATCCATTATCATACTAAATGTTCTTGCACAGTTCCCTTCGAACATACACCAATCACTGTATTTTCATTTTACACATAAACTAACAATAGAAAATAAATAACTACACTGAATATTTAGTTTAACCAGAAACATACCACACACCAACATACGTGGCGTCACAAAAAAAACTGTAAAACTCCATTTATAAACAATATTTACGGGCTACCCGGTGTTGTGCACGTTTAGAACATTTATTTGATCGTTTTCATAGCTAAATTGTCAGTTTTATTTTAAGAAAAACCAGACACCACGCACAAACACAAGTACCGCTAAAATAACCGACTTCTATCATTCTTGAATACGAAGTAACCAGTCAGTTGCTCAGCTGATTATACCAGTAGTCGTGAACAGTTGCATGCATATATGAATGTTATATTTACATATTTAGCAACAGATTCCGTCTAAACACATAAAGCAGAATACTTTAATGTTTTTTGTAACCAAATAAAGTAATATGTTTCAACGTATAACTTATATTATGACGTTTACATGCGAAATAAATGTTACATACTAATGAAGAGCCACTGATATGACAGGTACTTTTTGTTTGGTATTTGGCGCTGCATTTAAAGTACATAACCTAAAAGATATTTCAAAATACCTTCGTTGCAAAACGTTCAATAATTCTAAATAATAATTGTTTTATTAGGTTTAAATTGAAGAAAAAAAAACGTCAAAATACAATGAAATTATAATATTTTATTTCTTAACAATCTAATACATACTAATTTCACATACATAGAGTTGTAATATTTAATAATCAATAATAAAACTAGTTGTTTCAAACACATGTACATTAATAGAACAGGAAATATGTTAAATCTTATATAACCATATTATACAACTCTATATACAGGGTGATTCAATCAATCTAAACAGTCGTCTGAATAGAAATATTATTTAAACCACCCCGTATACACATTATTAGTAACAAGTCTTGTCGTTTGAAATAAAACTTAAAAGTTAACTTCTGCAATTCTAAACAAATAAAAGTCTACGTAACGAAATCTGAATATTACTGATGTTGCGCGTTTAACTATTGTCATAAAATATAAGCCATATTATATCCAACATGTTTGATACTTGTATAACACACATGTTACCGTTGTTTTAAGGTAATGCGTCTAATTCTATGCACCGGTATACATGGTTCTCCAGTGCTTGATAATCGTAGAACGCGAAATTGCACTTGGGGCACGAATACAACGTGGGCTGAAATCAAAATACCCAAAAAGTGTTATACCATAAACATATAGATACTGTAGAAGCGTGTATTGACTGTATGTAACGCACTGTTTCATGCAGAATTTTGTAAACAAGTATCGACGTGTTCCTCGAGAGTTCGCAACGTTCGATATCTGCTGTTGCACAGCGGACACGTGAACGTAGCCAGCGGCGGTGATTGCTGCACAAATAATCAAATAAATTTCACATTGCAGTCAATTATGTACACGGCTTCAAGTTAAATCCACGAATCAGAACGAACAAAACCGAATTTGTGTCATGGGGACATGTAATGGTACATGATTCGATATTGTTAGTATTAATTTGTGGATTTAACCCGCGTCAAAACCAACAAAAATAATAAAAACTAAACCAATTATTCAGATAAATCAACATCCAGAAGTTTAATCAATAATATTAGACATATAGTTCTTATTAAAGAGAAAGTAGTTTAGAAGAATTGTTAAACAATTGTTTAATGCCCAATAGAAGAATAGAAATATACATAAAACAGTGTCTCATACAACAATGTGTGTTAGTGTGAAGAAACATATGAAATGTCATGATTGTACCTCACGTGATTGTTGATTGATCGACGCTTGCTGTGCTTGCTGTTGGCTTTGCACGTGTACGAAACCTTCCTGATATTTTTCAACTTCTTCCAGCAATTGTTGATTGCGTCTTTGCAAATGACGCAGATCATCGGCAATACGTTCCTTCTCTTCCTTGAGTTGATTACGCGCGTCGCGTTCTTGATTGAAATCAGCTTGATACACGTCAACCTGTCAAATGGTGCATTAACTCACTTCGTTGTCAAGTCACAATGTTTGCTTACAACGTACCTGTGTTTTCAGTATCGGTATAGTTTCATTGTCAATTTTCAACTGGCTGATTTGCTCGTGCAAACTATCGATCAGTTCCGTCTTTTCCAGCAGAACTTTGTTCTTCAACAACAACTCCGTCGCAAACTCTTTGTTCTGTCGTTTGTTCACTTCGGCTTCACGCATATCCTGGTCGCTCGGCATCTTCGCACTAACGTCCACAAGTTTCTGTTGTGTGGCTACCAGTTGTTCCTCCACGGTGCGCAGTTGTGCTTTTAAACTGTCAACGACGACGTTCAACTTGGTGATGTCCTGTTGCTTGGCTTCCTCGTAAGCGGCGAGTTTAATTTGACAGTCCGCGGTTAGTTTGGCGAGTTCTTCTTGCTTTGAATTCTCCGTTTGCGTGATTTTAATCTCCAGATCCTGCACTAACTTGGCCTGATTCTGTTTGTACTTGATGTTTGCTTGCCGGAGCGTGTCTAGCTCAAATTCAAGCGCAGATATTTTCGATTTCAATCCTAGCAGATCGTCAGAAGAGTTTGTGACGGAAAGCGTTGAAGCCGCGGGTAAACTTACGGATTTTTTCAATTCTGTATTCTCGGCACGCAACTATAAACAGTGTTCTCACAGCACAAATCAAAAATAAAACACGTGAAGCTATGGAACTTACATGCGAAATCAACTTTTTCGTTTCTTCAAACTTCTCTTTATGACTTTGGTGTACTTTCATCACATCTTCTTGCCACATCACCAGCGTATTGAATTGTTTCTTCATGGCGAGATTGTTTTGATGTAGTGTTTCTGAAATAGACTTAGCTAAGCATACTACCATTCACTACGGGATATTTCAATATGCACAGCACGCTAAACACATATAATTATGTGCGAATGTGAGATGAAATACCTTTGAGCTGTACATTTTCTTGATACAAACTCTCAAGTTTCGAATGAATCTCTTCGTGCGTCATTTCAGAAGTTGAACTGACTGTCATGGCTCCCATAGACTGCCCAACCTGTCATGCGAGTATGTATCATATATATTTTAGCCCCTGTTATATTTATTAGTAGTGGATAGGAATTATTGTACATTAATACTACAACGCAATAAACTGTTAATTATGCTATTACATATATATGTAATCACGTTATTAAAAATCGAACGAGGTTAATTAATATTCGGATCATACATTACCCATTGTTTTGATTTAATGATTTTTTAACTTTCTAATTAAAGATTATAATGACATTTACCTGATCTGTCACAGGCACCGAGGGCATAGGAATAAAGGAGGCAGAGGTCGCTGCTAAAGACGAATGTGCACTCATAGCTTGATCCGTTATATCGGGCCCCAACGAATTGCTAAGTACCACAAACGATTCTTCGGAATCGTCATTGCTCAAACTTGTAGGCGAGCGCATACTAACACCACCAGTCATTGTTAACGAAGCCATTTTTGTGCTGTAAGATAACAAAAGTACAATGTAATACTCATTTATCCAAATAAATAATGAGTCATCTGGATTTTTTTAATTGCACATTTTTGTAATTTTTCTATTGCTAAATATGATAAAAACGATGGCACATGTAAGCGTAATGCTTCTAATATAGATTTGTGGGTAAAGATTTAAAAATAAACATACCTTATCAAAATTATCACGAAATGAAATGTCAAGGATGAGTAAAGAAAACAAGGAAAACAAACATATGCTGAGCATGTGCAATGATGTGCATGGGGAAAATTGGAGAAAGGGAAAAAAATTAAAGTACGTTTACACAATCATTTTAAACTTTCTTCTACTATAAATCTAATCAAAACAACTGATATTATCATTCAATAATTTACTCAATTATCTTTAAATCTAGATATTAGAATGTAACGAATTTATGTTATCATTAAAATACAAATCATAAAATTATCACATAACTCGCAAGTGTAAATCAAACTTTAGTAGTGGTGGGGATAGAATGACAGTACAAAAATATGTATACTTAAACTTATGTACTTTAAATTTAGGAGGTTTAATACCTGTGCGAATTTAATCATTCCTTAATGTACCTTTTGTCCCTAATCAACAAAGTTAATATAATTAATTATGGTTCTTATAGTAGGCTTCGGTAATCCTCTGCTGGACATAACAGTCAACATTGAAAACAATCAACTGCTAAAAAAATACAAACTAAACGAAGATGATCAAAAAGAAATCTCGGAGGATGAAATATCATCATTATATAATGATATTTGCAAGTCAGTAATATGTGTTTTAGTGTAGGAATACCAATAATTTCATTTGTTTAGGTATCCTAACCAAATGAGTGCCGGTGGGTGCGTTCAAAATACACTGCGGGTGTTACAATGGTTAATAAAAATACCGAAAGCAACAATGTACTTTGGTGCTATCGGTGATGATACACAAGGAAAACAACTAACTGAACTGGTAAACGCAGCGGATGTAACAACTAGGTTTGTTTCTTTGCTAATATTCTTGTAAATGATATTAAACAGTTTGTGTGCATCTTTTCAGATATATGATCCATCCAGATAAACCTACGGGCGTTTGTATAGCCTTAATTAAAGGCGCCAATCGATCTTTAGTTGCTAATTTAGGCGCCGCCGAATTCTATAATATCGATACCTTAAACAGTGCTGACAATTTGAAGATATTAAAGTCCGTACAACTGACATATATGGAGGGATTTTTTCTGACAAATCGTTTAGAAGTAGGCATGTATGTTAGGAACGTTTGTATGGTGAATGAAACAGTGTTAGCATTTAATTTATGTGGCAAATATTTGTTCGATATGTACCCGGATGATATGGTAGATTTCGCAAAGTCTAGTCAGATATTGTTTGGTAACAAAGCTGAGTATTTAGCGCTTGGTAAGATACTCAGTATGACTGATCTGGAAGACATAGTTGTCATGTTAAGTAAGACTAGTGGCAAATCGGAGAATACATTATTACGATATCAAAAAATAGTTATAGTTACTAACGGACCAAAAAATGTTCTGTGTGCCTATAACGGGGGACAGATTTTAGAATCACCTGTACCGCTTTTGGATTCCGAGAAAGTCCGTGATACCACGGGAGCAGGCGACTCATTTGTTGCGGGATTTTTAACGGGTCTATTGAAAGGTTTCGAGTTGGAAAAATGTTTGAAATTAGGCTCATGGACAGCCGGCCAAATTATTCAACAAATCGGATGCACAATCCCGAATTTTGCACCCAATTTAGAGACGATTGATGAATATCTAGTGACATGATCTGACAGATAAATTTTTCTCTATATGCGCTTGATTTTAGAGCATAATTTTGGTACCTAAATACACGTAAAGTGTGCATTGCAGTATTATATTTTATTATTTTAATAAATGGTTTTGTTACTTAACGTATTGTTCTATTTCTGTGAGTATGTATCTATAAAATAAATTTAAATATAGAACAATGAAAACAATTCTGGTGATATATATATATCTTAGTGTCCTATTTTGAAACATGTGCATTTTGTTTATCAAGTTACAATCCTGACGTAGCATTGTTTGAGATTCACTGTTCTGTGATCTTGTGCGGAGATCACGTTGGCATATGTCAAAAATTTCTTGTTTTCTAGTTCGATTGTTTCGTTCCTGTATTAAACAATATCGTAGATAAAATTATCAACAAAAATGGTCAGTGTTTGTGTGGGAAGTAAACTGCATGAACAATGTGTGAAATTGATGACTTGCAGTCTGTTGCAGAATTTCTGAAGGGATTACCTTCGTATAATGAAACCAATTTTTCCCGATTCCACAGTGACAATAATATACGAACAGGCGTGAAACGACCCTCTGTATATATACCTACGAAAGAATACCCGTCAGAACAAAGTAAGTATGTGATCAATAAACATATTTAGTACGCAATTCACACCAGGTGTAACGCTTGTGCTTTTTGTTTACAGTCATTGTTACAGAGAAAACCAGCATATTACTCAGATACCTGCACCAAGTATGGGACAAAAAGGTAAATACATACACACTTGCTATTTTATTCTGTTTAACCTAATTTTATTTGTATGCTTTATTTTAGTGATGTATTCTGATACTGAAATACACACATGCAATAATCCATAATTTTAGTTACAAATCGTCAAACTAATCTGTAGTATATTAATGTTAATCTATTCAATAAATACACTTATTATACTTATATTTATGGTGCTTGGTTTTATCATTTTCATATTAAAAAAAGATTAAAATATTTTCACCGAAACATAATAAAATGGCCGTCATCTCTTTGACATTTAATGAATGGTGTGTGTATATCTGGATTTTATTGCAGAGCGCACAGAAGAAGCGGGATCACATGCTGTTGGAGGGCGGTAATGAAGAACAGAATACAACGTCGAGGAAACGGGCTCGTATAGACTATCGTACATCGCCCTGAAAATGTGTCGTATCGTGAATATCCCTCGTCATTTGTCAGAACCTCACACAAACACACCGGTACCGATAATATCAGTGTACAAACAGTTGTTCATCATTATAAGAATCAGTCGATCAATACAGTGACTTGTGTTTCTTTAACAATCATTTGTAATAGTGTTTTCTTGAATTATTATTATAATATCGTATAACTTTGGTCAGAACCAATTCATTTCTGGATGGTACAATTAGATTCGCATATGAATTATTCATTGTTCATTTTTTTTATATATATATACAAAATGTTTATTGTACTACAAATAAATCCGTAATATAATTTAACAGTGTTTGTGATTATGTACCGAAACAAGATTTACTTTCCATTTTGATTTTAATTAAAAACGCATCTTCGCAGATGTTAACGACGGTGCATGAATTACGAGAGCAGTTGTATGAGCGAGGGATCGGTGGGGACGAGAATCAGGTACTGCTAGATAGCCGCTGGAGTACCAGGGGAGCCCACCACATCAATGATCTCTGCATTGGCCGCTTGTTTGCTTGTGTCTGTCTCGGTGCCAGCTGATATAGATGACGGTATCGCCAATGTCTAAACACAAACAGTATACAACCATCCACAGTATACTGATGTATAAATGCTATAACTATTACCTTGCCCGGATTCAAAGCCTCGTACTGATGCCGCAACGCTTGCAGTTCAAACTCGCACGTGGACAACGCGCTCTTCAGTTCAAACAGCAACACTATATCGCTCCGGAGTTCGTTGAAATTCTGACATATTTCTTCTGTCGGCGTTGGATTCAATTCTTCACACAATCATATAAATATAAGCAGAGTTATACAGTAAAATATCACGCTATCAGGAGAATTTTCACTAGCAAAAACAAAATACATCTTCTCGTGCCAGGACACTTGTCACAGACTGTTTAGATACCGATTTGAATGTGTCTCCATGGTTATTAACTAACAACTCACCGATTTCCAGTTCCTGTAGCATTTGTTCAATGCCTTTCGACTTCTTTTGTCCAACATTCGCGGGTAACTTGATCCGTTGGGACCGTAAGCTGACGCCTGTTGTTTTGTTATCGGGGAACTTAATGCCAGCAGTTTCCACTGCCTGTAAAATATGCTGCCAAGGTGAAAACATAAACAATACAATACAGTTGTCATAGCAACGCTGGTTTCTAACACTAGCACATCGCATTTAAAACATAAACGAAATGTAATGAAAACAATAGCCTACTGTTGTATCCACTTTCGAGGGTCGTGACGGATGATTTAGTTTCTTTTTCGGTAATTTCTTATCCGTTTTCCGCGGTGTTTCCGTCTGTCCGTCAGCCTGGCTGATTAATTTCTGCAGATCTTGTGTCTTACGTTCTCGTTCCTTCTTGCGTGCTTCGATTTTCTTCAGTTCGTTCAACAGAAACTGTTCTTCTTCGATCTACAGATGCAGAAAGAGGTTAAGATATTTAAGGGGATTGGTATATAGTTATCTACCTGCTCCGGAGTACGTTCGTAAAGCCTTTTGAGTTGCTCTTTGCGTCTCCGTTCGTGATCGGCATCAAAAGTGTAGATTTTTTTTTCACCTCTTAACTAAAAGTTATCACAATTATTTGTGGTGTTTAGATTTAGAAAACCGTAGAATTATCAAAGTTAATTTGCAATAAACATTTGTTCACCTTGCCCAATACACCGCATATTTTGTAATATCGTTCCTTCAGATCTTCCACGGATCGCGTTGAAAATGTTTCCTTATTCCATCTGTCCGCCATAACGACGAATCGGAGATCGAATCTCTTTGCCAGATCCATCAGATGATCAGTCTCAGGCTGCGACCAGCTATCCGTTCGCAGATGTGCGTTGTATTCAATATCAGAGTATGAAGCGATATCAACTTGCTGCAAAATATACAACATTCACTATTCCTTTTCTTATGCCAGGTGTCCATCAAAATCGACATGAAACTAAACATAAATGGATCTAAACAATTATTCACCTTGTTAAACTTCGCAAATGGATATTCTTTGGGTTCGTCAGCTGTCCGTCTCCAGTGATAGAAGACAGCCTCATCAGTACGCGCCGGATTCTTGAACGGCATCCATTGCCAAGATCGAACTTTACGCATTCCCAGCTTAGCTTTAGTAGATTTGTAGCCTTTGCCCGTGTCGGTAGGAAACAGAGGCGGCACATCTTTGTTATCGTTGTACAACAGTGCGAACACTTCACGATGCATGCCCTCCGGCCGCTTCTGTTGTTTGGTGACATTCGCAACGAATTTCTTTTTCTGTTTATCGGTACCCAAGAATGTTTCACGGGTTAGTTCGGGAGTTGGAGCACGCTCCAAGTCCAGAATATCACGGACATCCGCCATAATTTTAGAACTATTCACAAACTAAAACTAAACGTAGTGTTTTCACAGGTTAGAAAATTTGTACACCCGAAATAAAGCTTCGCGTAATTCAAAAGCACCTTATTTAACAAAATCAATGATTAGTATGTAGTGATTACATTATTTCTTTGAATACCTTACTACTTATAAACCTATTAACTAATTTGTCAAGATAGAAGCCAACTTCAAGAGAACTGTCAAACTTACGACTTGTTTTTATTCGGTGGCGCTATCGTACGACTAAACTAAGTATTATTATTACGTCAACCAACAACACACTCTTGTACGACGGGTTGCATAGTGAATTATGAATCATATCTGAATAAAACATTATTTCCAATTATTTCCATACATAATTCTTAATATTTCCTTGGTTAGCTATTGAAGTAACATATTTTTAAGCCAACGAATATTAATTACGGTAATTTCGATGCTAAATTAAATTATTCATTTTCCATGTCTAAATTAAATTAGAAAACTAATTTTAATATTCGTGTGAAATACAGTTGCATTCGTTATAAATACAAGTATATGTATATTGGGCAAAACAAGTCTAGTAATTTCGATGTTGGATAACGCGAGACATCCATTTTCTCCCAGATTCTAAACGAATCTGAAGTTATATTTAAATATAAACATAAACAACTGACTATCCTTCTTTATGTGTCACGAGTTATTTTTATACCAGGTACCATGACAAATCTTCTACATTGTGGGTTTGTTTTTCATTTAGAACAAACCGCCAATGGTAAATTCATTAATTGCAGTATTTTGTTTTCAATTTATTACACCTATCTCTATGTAGTCTATGCATATGTGTACGATTGGTATGCAAACGAGAAGAGAGCGCGAGTACGGAATTTCGATCAGTGCCATTGCAGCGTGGTTGAGCGTGGTGCGGGGCGAGGTGGGAACGAAGGGAAGGTACCTACTAGCTGACAGGTGTACTAGCTAACATCGTACACCGTCGGCTACACTCGGGAGATTGTCGGAAATAGCAAGCAGAGTAAAGATTTCAATGAGCAGTCAAGAACGTATTAAAAGATTTCGATGATAGATTAAGCTAGCAACTAAAATATTTACAACTGAATGTTAAAATATATCAGTAGGTACATGAAACGTTTAAAGATTAATCCATAATGTTTATCAAACTTTTCACACATTATTAATAACCATATGTATACAGCTTTTGTTCTTAACTGTCATTCATTGAAATATATTTCTCACACGTTATTATTTAATAAAAAATACCGTTAACGAACTGAAAACAAAGGCCATGGACCCAGAACTTACAATTTTAATTGTCATTAAAGTTAATTCTGATAAGAATTTAATATGAATTCCAATTTGAACAACGTTTCTTCTCTGTCTATTCAGAATCCGAAGTGTTCGTTTCTTCATCTGTCCACAGCAGGTGATATCTGTGGCGGATTATTCTATATATAGGTAGAGGGGGGGGCCCCATACTGTGTAGAGGGGGCACAGGCTCTCAGGTAAGCGCTGTTGTCGCAAGCGACAGTCAGTGAAACGTGTACACTAAACATACGAACACGCGTGACAGACATAAATACACATATCATCGTGCTGTTCAATATGGCCAGGCTACTGTACTGAAAAGTACAGAAACAACCTTAAAACGGGCCTGGAACAAGTGTCAAAAACGCGTATCTACATCTGCATTTAGTGACCTGTTCAGTGTGCGAGAACACGGCGAATCTGTATTCGAAATGAAGTGGGTGTTAGTATAATTGTGCGTGGTATTAATATAGTTTAGAGAAATCTCGTAACTACACTTAGAATTTAACGAAATAGAAATACATTTGCACAAGAGTCGATATAGAGATATAACGGTTTAATTAAGGTAGTGTTCGCCCGATAGACTGTGTTATGTTTGGTTAGAGAACAATGTCAATGCATTAGTAACGAAACTATTGCAAGAGTATTCGCGTAATACTTAAAACATTGTTGTTCATATCGCTGATTGTGAAATGTTACAAAACTCGTATAAAGCCATGTACAGACCGAACTTTTACGAGAGTACGTGCCTGCGTTGTAACGACACGGTGTACCAAGTGGACAGG
The DNA here is from genome assembly GCA_963422195.1 of Carabus problematicus. Classification (NCBI taxonomy): domain Eukaryota; kingdom Metazoa; phylum Arthropoda; class Insecta; order Coleoptera; family Carabidae; genus Carabus; species Carabus problematicus. The sequence continues at coordinate 13,607,878 of OY728589.1, read as the reverse complement.
GTCGGACCGTTGAAAGATTTCACGTTCTTCCACAGTGGCTGTTTTAAGTGTTCGGTTTGCGGTACAAAGCTGACGTTAAAGACTTATTACAACAACCAGCATCGACAGGAGGATAAGGAGGTATACTGTAGCAGTCATGTGCCCAAAATTGGCCCGGGACACCTGGATGGATCGTCGGTGGGAATCCGGTCGGCCTTGAACGTTCCCAGGTCGCAGAATTTTGTGAATGAGCAGATACGCGGACCTGGTCGAGGCACTTTCGATGCAGATGGTATGTTAGAATATTATACACATATGTCAGATTGTTATTATACCAATGCGAAACAGAAAATGAATAGTATACTGATCCTGTAATATATAAAAAGTTTTTGCACTTGACCCAATATTGAAATCTCCACGTCAACATGCCTGTACACGTAATTAACGTTTATACGTTGTAGAAGAGTATGTAAATCTGTACGTCATGTAATTTTACACTAATTATGATAATAACACATACATGCACGGCACTCTTGACCAAGACCCCGAAAAATGTCACAAACAATACATAAACAATGAATTTATTATACCTCGTAATTGTACCAGCCTACCTATAGTATTTTATGATCTATTCTAATCTCTTACGTGCATAAACAGTAGGTGAGCGGGAATGAAATGAATAGTGACCTTTTGACATTTTGGTCATATGTCATGGTCGCACACTACCTAGGTTTAAAAATACAGCACCGTCAATAATATGTTCACGGTTAGATGTTGATAAACAATAGTTGTGTTATTAATAATTCCATTTTACAATAGTTAATGCATGCATTATTGTATTCTAAGAATTATTGTCAATGAATATCTTCCTAGATTATTTTAATAATCGCATTTATAAGATGAAGTTATATCCGCGTATCAAAATATCGCATCTATTTTCATAATATTGATGTTATGTAACACGTAAACAACATCAGTTATTACCTATCAACATTGTCACAGTGTTGTGTGATTAAATGATCAAGTTTATGACTATATATGTATGTGTTTCTATCAAAAATATTGTGGAGATTTCAATGCTGAATCACGAACGAAACTTTCGTCTAATATGATTATTTAAAAAAAAGATATCATTTAGAAAATTAGGTACCAGTCTAGCGTTATTTAAATTGCGTTACAATTTTCACACCGTTTCATGTGAAAACACACACACACATGTATGCACAAATGAGGAGCGGTGTCTTTAGAAAGCCATACACCGTTGTGTGAGAATAACAGCCGGCGAATGAACTATGCCGGTATTCGAACTCAGTTTGTTTCCAGTACAGTGAAAATTCACATTGTTTTCTCTCCGACTGTACATATATATGTATGGAATGTATATATGTATATATATATATATATATATATATATATATATATATATATATATACATACATATATACATATATATATACATATATATATATATATATATATATATATATATATACATATGTATATTGTGATTATATGTACCGGTACGGTTAATTCCAAGTAAAAATGTCATTAAACTTAATTATTCTTTTGACATATCATTCCGAGAGAGTCGATGGTGATAGATATACCTGTAGGTATCAAGTATGCGCATGTGTGTTTCATCTGCAAACGGCCATTGATCTGATTCTCTGACACTGTGTGCGAAAAAGAAAGAGAATTTTAAATCACTTTCTCGCATCCGTCCGCACTAGCACACAGTTGTGAATTAAAAAGAAACTCTTTTTTTATTGTATGGCTTCTTATAATAAAATGACATGTCATTAACATATACATACATGCATTAGATGCCGTGGAAATGATAAGTAGGTACATGATACCCAAATGAAAACACAACAATGTCAACGAATGTGTATGAATATTCAATTGCGTCTAAGGACGAGATTCAATTCAAATCCGCGAAAAAAAATCGAATAGTGACGAATAGCATGCTTACTTGTCAAATACGACTATCTTCAGGATATGTTCGGTTATGATTTAAAATTCTAAACTGAATCACATCCTGCAAGCTCGACGTTGGAGTATTTTTTACTAGAAATTCATAATAACTAACGTGTGTATTTCAAATAAATTAATTCATTTATAATTATTCCTGAAGATAACGTAATGTTGTTTGAAATATGTCAATTTTAAAAATATAAAATAACTTGGTAAAAACATTTTTTATTAATATCTGTATTTATTATTGTTTTTTCATTTACTTTATGGTTCATTATTAAAAATACTCCAAATCGTTTATTGCGTTCTACTGCTTTACATTTAATTATGTAATTCTTGGAACACAATATCCATATTTGTATAAAATAAGTGAAGGTAATTCCTATATTTGTACTTTTTAATAAACATATGCTTATACGGATTGAAACAAAGTAGAATTGTACATTCTTATCGACGCATTCTAAGATCTGTACATGTTTCTTTTACGTTCGAATAATAAGAAAATTCCGTACGCTTCGCTTTGGTTTTATTAAATAATTATCGTGTTTTGTTACCTTTTCACTAAACACCATATTTGCTGCGATTGTATATTACAACAATCACAGTCACATCAACATTTTATGCTTTCACTTTCATATTTATATTGATTAACTGAAATGTGTACACGCAGACGAGCGGCGATAAATACTTCTCTCGATATTCATATATAGTTTCACTTGGAATTAATTTCCAGAAAATATGAAACACTTTCTTTTACTCCAGTTGTGATTGTAAGAATCTATGGAGATTATTTAGTATTATTGTGAAAGTATGTGTTTATACACACATCTGTATATTAAAAAATGTAATAAATAATATGCAGTGGTAATACAAAAAGACACAGTATCATATATGAGCCATGCTGATAAAAATGTAACATTTCAAGGAAGAATTAGTTCATAGTTTCTCCTACAAATCGAGTAATGAATACCTATATCCTTTTATAGACATGATAATATCATGATGACGAAACACTGAATACATGTAAAGTTATTCACTAAAGTCTGCATATTGATTAGTGACTTCAATGCTTGTATAAGAACGAGACAATATATTATTATCGCAAAACAAGTTGATTATTTCATCGAATTAATTGTCAATATATCTGATTACAGCGCTGAATATTCGGACCCATTTGAATGGCAATGCACACCATCATCATCAGTCATCAGTGTCGCCGACAGGGGGTCATGGTGTGCCGGATAGGGGCAGCAGCCCCCATACTAATCATTCGAACAATGTATACGGTACTCACAACGATACGTCGCCTGGCTACCAGTATGGCAGATTTGATGCTAGCGCATTGCATATTGCGCATGCGCTACGACAAACCGAATTACAGAAGGCGTACAGACAGCATAGGGAGAAACCAATAGACTGCTATTTGGTAAGTGTCAACTCATAATAACCTTTATTAGAATTATATTTCACTCAACTATCACAAAACTTGTCATCTTGAAGATACGTTTTTGTTGTTTTTGGAATACAGTGAATTCTAGTATAGCACACTACCTACAAATAAGGGTACGAAATACGTTAGGCTCATATTTGTAATCACCGGTTGTCCGGTTGTAACACTTAATTAAATTAACGGTCTAACTGTGGGAGGGGCGGGGGTAAAATTATACTAAACTGGTTCCGGCAACGTGTATTAGGTAATACGTGTGTGTGTGTGCGTGTGCGTGTACGCACGCTATTCTGTTGATGACATGTGTTTTCACCGTTGAATTCTGGGTAATTCTGTGCATTTCGAGTTCGCTGTTCTGTTAACATTTCTCAAGATATTCTCGACATAAACGCGTCAAGAGAGATTTGCATGTAAAATATTTTTCTCTTGATATTTCTTCTTAGATATATATATATATATATATATATATATATATATATATATATATATATATATATATATATATACCGGGTGGTGACCGCGACACCGGAACATAGGACTTTAACATGTAAAATCATATTTTTATAATTTCCTGCTTCCCTTATTATTTTAGAGAATAAAGCTTCAAATAAATGTTGTAGAGCATAAAATTCAAAGCAATAAACAGAATTAATTTTGCATGCTTTATAACGGCAGAAATTAAACTCAAATTATATATATATATATATATATATATATATATATATATATATATATATATATATATATATATATATATATATATCAGTCGCCTAGAAGCAAAACCCGACAAGTCACACTTTTGTTGAAAATTAGTTTGATACGTCATTGGATTCGGAATGCAAAGGCCAACATTTTAAAACTGAATTTAAGGTTGAAATGTCAACTAGTCCAATGTAATTGGCCGGTAAATATTCACCTCAGATGCAAAAACCGACATGTCCTTTGAGATGTTGTGTGCAAAATCCGACATTTCCACACAGCCAATAACGGCAACGCACTTTTATCATGTGACCATGTTTGAATTAATAATTACTGTCAGTCTCGTCTGTGTTGATCTAGACTAGACAGTGTTGCTAATAGTTGCTTTTATAAAACGTTTGTAATGGAATTACTGGAAAAACTAAATAACCCAGGTCAATTGACAAATATTCAGCAGTGTGATAGCAATCTGGGTCGAAAGAGAACTAAAGGACAAATAAAACGCGAGAAGGCAAAACGTGCAAGGTATGTTATATACATGTATTACGTTATAGCAAAGGTGGAAGATTTAAATTAATTAATAACTCAATTGTTGTCGAAAAAAAAATTGAACGTGATTTTACGCGAATTACCTTTCAGGTATGCTCCATCGTCATTTGCTTTTAATAACTTGAGACTAGCCAATTATTACCTGCAGAAGGAGGTAACTGTGAAGAGGAAAGCATAGAATTTGGAATATGAAAATAGTTGACATTCTTACACATATTGTTTTGAATAGTAAGATTATAATAAGAAATAAATAGATTTTGTTGAAATAAAACGCGTTTTTTTAGTAAAAAATATACAATTTAGGTGCAAAAACAGACATGTCCATATTAAAGTGCAATTTTTCAGGTAAACTGTGTATCCCTGATTTCTAAATTGTAGTTGATTGCTATTTATTATCAAATTAAAGCTTATATCCAAAATTCTACAGATGTTTTAAGCCAAATAAAGGTTTGGGAGGTTTTTAACGTATATCTCAAATTCGATATAAGAGGACTTGTCGGGTTTTGCATCTAGGCGACTGATATATATTTATATACATATATATACATATATTTCTACGGCTGTGTGTATCTGTGTTCTGTCAACCATAACCAAGAAATAACACTGCAGATTTTGTGAAAAAATCTATCGTACATTCCCTGGTATTTGAGGAAGTACACTTATGCACGTCTTGGAATACAAAATGAAATCTTGTTTATTTGAATATTCCTCCTATGCACGCACGTACGCACAAATGAACGTGTGTATAATTGAAAATCTTTTTCTCTGTGTCTGTTCGTGTGTAATAAATTTTAATAGCTCGTGTAGCATTGATAATAACTACACTCATACACACAGACAGACAGACAGACAGATGCCTGGGCCATACTTTCCATTTGATACGAGAGCATGCATGTATGTACAAGCAATTATTATACTACTGTATTTCAACACTAGCTATATAATTATATATGTTCACCAGTAGAGTATCATCATTTGTTTTTAAATTGTACATTGGTATTTGATTCTAATTGGTAATTGTTTTATGCATTTATTTCACAATATCTCAACTATATATATATATATATATATATATATATATATATATATATATATATATATATATATATATATATATATATATGTATATATTTATATTAATAAATAATAATTTAACCCCAATACCTGCTTATATTATAATATATATATATATATATATATATATATATATATATATATATATATATATACATATAAATAAATAATAATTTAATTCCATTAATTGCTTATATTACAATATGTATTATGGTACAATTTATATAACACTATAGTTATTTACCTAAAAATACAAGGTACGACAATAAAACGATAGACTGTTGGTAAAATCAAGGAAATAACGATGCATAACTCCAATTACAATTGGCCAATGTGAGTAGTATGCATGGATATAAGGTTAGAGCAGGTTGGAGTATTCATCTGGACGGGTGTACAGAACACTTGCCTGTTACCGTGACGACAAACAACTGTATTTTTATTCCCCGTTTTTTGTTTATAATACCCGTTTATTATACACTGACTTAACATAATTAGTGAACAGTTTGGATACAATTCCACATGGAAATACGGAACCCAGAGATGTGTCACGTTGAAATCAGAGCTCACAAGAAACGTTTGTTATTTGTATTAAACAAGATATTTACCTTATATAAAATACTCGGATTTGTTTTTAGAATTAGTAAGAAAACCCGCTACAATATCGGCGCTATTTTTTAATATTATAGGAATTCATAGTAGATTGATTTAAGTCAACAATTGGTATTAAAGGTAATATTATAGGAAGTAATGTTTCAATGATATCCAACATATAAGTTGAAATGCTATGCTAGAAGGTATTTTAATTTAAGACGGATATACACTATTGTTCCGTCCGCTTACTGAGGATTAGCGAGACGGATATAGCACACTTGATCCGTGTAACGGATGCACGAATAATACGTATGTGTGTACATGTACAGGTAGATCCTGGTAGCCAGCGTATGGGATGGTATAGGTCAGTATTACACACACGTCGCATTCGTCTATGAATATAAATCACACACTGAATACAATTCCCATCAATAGTACTCTTTAAATTCGTTCCCATTCATGTCATATGTATTACAAACCGTAGTACACAATTCATAGATAATAATTAATAATTTCAACCAGTGTCGTACCCAGAATAGTAGCTTGTATATGAAGGAAGCGTGGAAAATTCTGATGAGCCTCCAGAAAAGCACGGCACTGTTTTCAAAAACTATTACAGTATAATACGTACTTATTTACACATTTTAATCCACAAAAAATGGGCGTATACACAAAAAACGTACTTTTAAACATTGAACAAACGAACATACATTTTACTCTGGCGGGATCTTACAAATGGCATCAATAATTATGACATTTTTGGCGAAAATATGGCGTCATATGAAACATTAGTATTCTACTCAAGATTTTACAGTAATTCCTAAGGAATACCACAGTGAACAGATTAATTATCTGCAATTAGCACTAGTAATAAATAAGATAAAGTAATTATTAAAATAGATAAATATATAATAAAATAACATTATATCTACGGTTTGTTGATAAAATAAAAAACTATACGTTTGAAATGAAGAAAGTATTTCTAGGAAATCCTATATGCGAGTTTCCTTTCTTAATCTATCATTAAAATCTCTGTAACATCTTGAATGTGCACGTGATTTATGATATCTAAACAGTGATATGTTTGTACGAGAATATTTATGACAAAACTTTCATCCATAAAAAAAATAACCGTACATGATATGATGAAGTAATAGAATGTCGCGAAAGTTGTTCAAAACAAACACATTCGTACACACCCTATATAATGTAAGGTATGACAGACTTATTGCTCTAAAACTAAACAGGAAAATCTGTAACGACAAATACTACCAGTTCGTTCTATCAAAAATTGTTACTTAGTACTGAAAGGTATTAGAACTTTGACTGTAGGAATTAGTCAGATAGATGTGAGACATTTTATCTTTTACAAATAGCATGAGAATTCACCGTTACGGTATAAATTAATACAAATAAGGATTTGAGAAGGTTTATTAGAAATTTATATAAATTTTCATTGATTTCTCAGAACTACATCGTAGTATGTTCTGACATTTTAAATTCACAACATGTCCAGTGTGTACATACAAATGTATGTAACTAGTACAGAAAAAGAAGCACACTTGAGGAAGTTGCGTCTTGCATATGCAATTCAAGAGTTTTTTTTTCTTTTCTAGGTAAAAATGAAACCGGAACTTTCAGTGTTCCATATTTATGCTTGATGAATATTTCCTGCAAAGATAGAAATTTGAAGATACATGTATAAGTATATTCATGTTATCTGCGCAAAAAGTTATGCAAAATTGAGTTGTAAAAACACGGAAATGTTTCTTCTGCATCTAACAATAAGATCAAGACGAAATATTGAAACAATCTCTTAATATTTCAAACATATACAGTGCAGCGTAAATAATAATAAAAATCATGTTAAATATATAACGTATCCAGTGAACAGAATACTGTTACAGATGATATAGGTCAATGTAGCTGTCTAAAGTTTATCTAGAAACCATTCTTCTGTTGTTCTCAGTTAATTATTTGCACTGAAGGCTTCTGGATTCTCACATTATATGCCTACATTTAATTAAATGAAACAATACAAAGTACATCACAGTTCCCTGTACCTGTCACTTTGCCTTCAATATATATCCGGTTACTCATTTATATCTCTTTCTCTTTCTGTTCAATGAAATAATCAATTTCATTTCTATTTAAATTTACGAACTGTCTACTGTAACATTTTAAATAAACTCCTTGAAATAGATATTTGTTTAAAATGGATAATGTGTATACAACTGTACGAAACACTAGATTTAGTATATTTTAAGTACATTTATAACAGTGATGTACGCAACCATCATTTCAGCTAAAACAACTTTTTCAAATAACACAAATTGAAAGAGAAAAATAGTCATTCATTGGTAAATTACTTAAGAAGCCACAGCGCTGTTGTCTCTTGATTATTCAGCATTGGTATCTGATTAAGTGTGCTCAATGACAATATATATATATATATATATATATATATATATATATATATATATATATATATATATAAATTAGAAAGCATAGTTTTGTTCTTCGTTAAGATAATAATTATCTTTTTAAATCGTCTATTTTTTTCATATGTGGTTCATATTATTCCTACTGATATTGGAAGGAAGATTAATGTCTGAATAAATTATTAATTACTACATAATGGTGTATCACACCAATGTATCTGCACATAATTCGTATAATATTTCTAGTTAAATTTTATTTAACAAATACCTAGATTATTAGATGCAGGAATCTGCATAACACACAGTGACAATAACAACAGTCGATTGAATGACCCGTCAGAGAGTCTGGGCTATTTTAATTGGAGCAGCCCAGCCCAGCCCGCGGTCATGTGTCAGTCGCCATGTTTGTTCGACTTGTCGTGGAATTTCCTATACGCACGCGTTACAACAAACAACTGCAGCAGCAGCAACCAGCACCAGTAGTGAAATCCCGACAGGCCGTGGAACAAAAGCAAGACTGAAATAAATGCGAAACGATATCACATTCATGTTTTACCGGCTTGTTACACAAAATACCCAGGCGACTAGACTTTCAAATACACACGTTGCGTGTACGAGTATATGGTTACATGTAATGCATTCTGGGCCAAGAGAAATGCGCAAGAATCCACTAAAATGAGGATATGGGATGGGCATGGCCGGAAACGGGATCTTTCAATCTTACATATCGGTAAATATTTCTACATCTGTGGGTATTTTTAATATACTCAAGTCAAGAAAAATATTCTATATGCTATAATCATATATTTTTAAATTGTCATTAGATATAATCTTGTAATCCACAATCGTCAATGAACTGTTGTTAATTGTTTTATTTTCTCTCTGTTAGTTCCATATAGAGTTATAATAACGTATGTTACAACTTATAAGTATGACTGACACAGGTATAGGCGAGTATGTACTGAATATTTAGGTCAAACAAACAAGATAATGGCTGGATTACAACCTCGCCTTAAAGATAATTAATATACCTGGCCATTATGTGCGAATGTATTGAGATAGTACTTACCCACATATTCACGTGACATACTGGTCTCTAGATACCAACAAACTATGCCAATATATCACCATAAACCATGAAAATATCATTTAATCGACATTATTCATGGCATCTGTGTTACGAATCTTTGAATAATATTTTGCTTCTTAAATACAGTAGATTCCTGGTCTACATCTCACCAAGTTAAAAGATAGACTCCAGATATGTCGAATTACAATTTTCCTAGTCTTGCGTTCGAGTTTATAGTTGTTTGAATGTACAGTTTTACACAAAAATGTACTTAAATGCGATATAATGTATGCTTAAAATGTTAAAACATACCACATCACTGGGAATGAATGAAACAACAAAATATATTATTTATGAGTCTAACAGTAATATGTGATGCATGGCTGCGTGTTCACAGAGCTAATTAAGTGCCTCCCCTCCACGTCCTGACCCTTTAGATATCCCTGGTTGTACGTCTATGAGAGTTCCGTAAACGTTGAACTTAGATAACTCACACAGACATCGGCTCATAGACGCACAAAAATGTGTAAATTAATGTTAATATCTGTTATGCGTTTATTCAAACTGGTCTATTTTAATTAGCCAACGAATTAATTGATTCACTTTTAATTATTATAATTAATAAGAACATAAAATTCTGCGGTGAAATTTAAAAGTTAGGTTAATTTTGGGAAAAGATTGCATGCCTGAAGAATCTGTATAATAAGAGTAATTTTTTTACAGCAATTGTTTTGACCTGTGTCTTGATAAAAACAAACATTACTGCCAGATGTCCTTTGCAAGGTCACGTCCTTGTGTGTTCAAGCATATGTAATCACGTATTTCATACAATTACAAAATGATGTAATTGTCATATTGAACAGTCCTACTTCCTACTGTTAGATTTGAATGTACCCACACGTGAATCAGATATGAACAATTTCAAATTTCGGGTCACTACCTACAGTGTTTGAAACTTATTAATTACGTGTAATAGTATCAGCTGCTAACTGTATTATTATTTGAACAAAACATCAGGATAAAACTGAATTAGTGTAAAATTATCAATAAGAGAACAACAGAACATTATAAATTTGTACAGGTGTTTGTAATTTTTTAAAATCATGTATTTTCAATCACGGATTTTTGAATGTAAATATGAGCAATTTTTAAAAAGAGTTCTACACAACCCTACGTAAACAACGAAATGTCTCGAAACTTATATTGATAGAAACCAGGGACCCGGAACGAAACGAAAACGGAAACGATAAAACGAAATAACGAAATATTTTTGAGGAACAGAATTGAAAACGGAACGAAATTTAAAAATCTTGATTTTGAGCAGAAACGAAATTTTGCAAAAATAAAAACCGGTTATAACCGTTATTATATCGTTCCTCACATAATATTATATATAGCGCCAAACAGCATACCAACGTACTTGTAGACTGATACAATAGATAAAAGTATAGTTAGATATGTAGTTGATAGTTATTTGACATTTATAAAGACCGTTTAAAAAGATTTATTTTATTTCGGATTTTAATATTTAATTATTTTATTCACAGTAGTTTACATGAAAGTAGGTACACAAGGTAATAATTTCTCAACAAAAATAAAAAAATCAATGTGTAATTGTCAAAATAATATTTTAAATTATATTTTGTTAAAATTCGTAATCGCGCGCGCAATTTTGCCTTAGCGTATTACACAGCTCATTATTTTATTTTACTATACTCTATATTTTCTAATTTTGATTATATACAGGTACTATTTGTGCTCCGCTGTGTGTGTATGCAAAGAGAAACACTGGCGGAGAGGTTGCGCATTTGAGCGATATCTCATGCGCTTTAGTGAGTATTTGTTCCTTCCCCCTATCACCCTTCATGAACGAAACGAAAAACCGGTATTTTTATTTCGTTCAACGAAAACGTAATTTTTAAAGAACAGAAACAAAAAAAGAACGGAACAAAATTGAGTATAAGGAACAGAAACGGACCCGGAACAAAAAAAACATTTCGTTCCGGGTCCCTGATAGAAACATATGGTACATGTATTACATGTTTTTTGTGTAAATAGTTAAATAAGTGAAATTTCTGTCTTGACATCTAATTTGTGATTTTTTTTTGTATCATCTTTTTTCACATGGCTCAACTGAGGAACAACTTTCCTTTTTACGTTATACAACGCTATGCTTTCAATGTGTGACAAGCAGTTACGATAAGTTAATACTCAAACGTGTCACTGAATAATTAATATCTGTTTTTTTTTCGCAACATTCACAATACACCGTTAAACGACTGTGATGAAATATAGAAACTACTGTATCTAGTAAACCCTCGATTTTGTTGATCTCAATTTGACGGATTTGAAAAGAAAACTGACAAATTTTTCAGTTAATTTAACAGGTCGTAAACAAAGATCACATAACCTGAAATGTTTTTGCGGTATTAAACTTTTCAAGCATAGTTAATTTTAGTTACGCAAACATATCAGATTAAGAAGAAACAGATAAAATAATTTGTTAAATTTTTAACATAGTTATTCACAAAACTTTTCTTCGACAATTTTTAAAATCGATCGAAAATATCTAAAATATTACAGAAGTCTCGAAATATTACCTATACATTTTAGTTTTTTTAAACCTTTTAGCAAGATTATCGCAAGAAGATCTAAAAAGAATTATCGTTTAATGTCAACAACAAAGTTGCTTATGAAATTTTCTAAAAATACTCCTAATCAGTGGCAATAAAAAGTTGCGTTGAAAGATGACATTTGGCCGCGTGGATGTCTGTCGGTGTGTGCAGTTCTCCGCAACTCCGTAGTCAAGGTGAGCAAGTGTGGTATGTAGGTAGCACAGTTATGTGTCGTTTTACGGCAGATGTCAACGATTATCTTTTTACTGCATACACACATGCGTACATACATATCGAGAAGATCACTGTAGCGAAATTTTACAAACATTATCCTGACCTTGTTCCTAGATGGAACTATAAATGAAGCAGTACGTGTTACTCGTGCCGAGATTGTAGGATGAGATTGATTCGTGAATCGGAATTAATAATATCGAACTATGAAACTACGTTTGTTTACTTGTTAAACAACATTAAAAACATATTTAATACTGTTCGTTTTCGATTTAAGCTGAACTTCGTTATAGAAAGCAGGCATTATACTAAACAAAGCTACCCGATATACAGAGCTTTATATGGCTATCAATATTTGATCTATTTCTATAAAAAAAATTAATACAAATATAGTAAATAAAGACCGTATTATATATTTAACAACCGATTTGTTATTTTGAATAGATAAATTTACGTATAAAAATATATAAATCTGGTTTTTTTTTGTACTAATAAATTCTACATTTATTCCAAACGAAATGCTAAACAATTACTGCAATAATTCTGTAAAAATATTGTACCAATTTGGTCACACCCAAATGGAGAATGTTATGGTGTAACGTGCAACTTTCATTAAACATTTCACCAAAATTTTACTAAAAGTATGCGGGTTCACAAGCAATCGCAAATGGGAAATGCTAAATTAGATAAGATATTGCAAACGTAGAAATGACAAATGGTGTGAGTCTTTCAAAAACTTTTACTTATCACATACTCGTATGCATCTAAGTTCTGTCGTAATTTATTGCTTGTGCATTTGCCGTCGATTCCAATATTCGACCGTTTAATGTGTTCTTAATCTTGCATAACTTTCACTTTCTAAGCACAAATATTCGACAATTCAGTGTTGATGCATCTCGCATTAATGTTTATGCGAAATTATTATTCTACAGTCCCACAGAAAGGAATAATTATTACTATAAACACATTATTATAATATATAAATATTATAAATAAAATAATTGAAAATGTACTTCAATACCTATCTATCGAAATAAACAAAAGTAATTTTAAATAAACATAAAAATAAATTATGTACATATAGGAAATTATCTGGTAGTATCTTTGAATGGACTTCTGAATGTTGAACGAGAATGTGTTGTACAGTAAATCCTTGATAATTTTATGTGAAGATAACTGTACAGATGTAAGTATTTTGTTACAATAGATGCTGATTTTTATACCTCATTCGGCTAGGTTCAAATGGTTCTGCAGTAATGAACATTTACGAAATAGATTATAGAAACAAACATCCAACTTTTGCTACATACAATTGCAGATTAATGGCTTGTAAAATAGATTAAAAACAGACGTTTACTATTTTTTGTTGAGACTAGATTATATATATTGCTTTCATGATTCAAATAGCAGTTACTAAAAAAAATCTACATATATAATTTGCCCATATATACAAGTATCGTTTCTGTGTTGACGTATGTACCTACATATCTTCAGAGGAAATTAAATATTGACGTTAAACCTATACTATTTCTTCTTCTTTCTGTCCAAACAAAACTAATATTTATGTAGGTTATAAGCGTGACATTTCTATACATTTGTATCATATTGTTTTACCTATCAGTAATACATGCTATGTAAATGGTGTGAGGTGTCAAAGTGTTGGCGGGCGCATCCTGGACTTGGCGCACATGTCTGTGTGGGTGGCAAGTGTTATGTAAATCGTAGTTCACACACACAGATACTCGTGCGTGTATCTCAGATGTATATATGTAAGGTTATTCGTATTGAGGGATGTCAGGTGTTATAATCAATGTATGTACTTGTGTGTGTGTGTGTGTGTGTGTGTGTGTGTGTGTGTGTGTGTATGTGTTGTGGGCGCCTTCCAGGTGGGTCGGACGGCCTTTACAACCCACAGCCCGTGCGCTTGCGAATATCCACCTAGACAGAGCCGTATCCACACATTCATACACCCATAGTTATACATGGATAGGAGTATTTGGCGAGCAATTGTTAGAAAATAGAGAATGAAAGGCAGTTTTCTATATAATATATAATATTAAATTTTTTGAGTGATTGTAGGGATTAAAGGGCCTGCCACCCCAGTAATGGGAAAGGCGTGATGTTATGTATGTATGTATATACCCATGCACATGTTAACAAGCACTTATAATCAATTTGCACGTATTTATTTGAATACCTACTACTAAGAACATACTATTTGATTGTTTGTTTACAAATGTCATATAATGTAGTTGATAACTAATTCGAAATGCGAGTACAGTTGTATTAAAACAACAACAGTCTATTGCATGATATACTTTCAAACTAGAAGCTTTTAAGATAAATACACATTAATCTGCACATGAAGCTTGCAATCTACAACATGTAATTCTCAACGAACGATTAGCAATTTAAGTATTATTAGTTATTGGATCGCTAGGATCGTTAGTTAATCAAAACTACTTTGTCTGTACATATATATATATATATATATATATATATATATATATATATATATATATATATATATATATATATATATGGCTAGCGGTATATGTATACAGTGTAAAAATCTACTGAATCCGGCCTAGATCAGGTGAAACAAAAACATTTTCTCCCACACTGGATTGCGAACGTCCTACATTCACATCATACCTGTATGTATATATACCTGCACGTGAATATATGTGTGTGTATGTGTTTCGTAAGAAATCTCACAAGCCGTAACAAACACACACACACAGAGAGAGACAGTAAGACTAGCTTGACATGGCCCGGTAAGGAAATGCCCCGCTAATTCCTATCTGACGTCACTATACGTCATCAATCTACAACGAAACATACATAATAGTAACTATACTAAGAAACTAATGTAATAGCAAATCACAAAAAAATTAATCAAGTATCAACATCGTACTCGGAGCCGCTAAGATTGGGAAAATAGTTTTTCTTTTGCTAATTTTCATCCGACTGAGGTTTTGTAGCTCATATTTTCATATTTACCAGAAACAATCCGGTTCAAAGTCTGTAGCTCAACATATCATTGACGGATGCACAAATGCGACAATACGCCAATTGATAAAATGCCAATACGGCACTTTAACGCATCGTTGAAGTGTCCATCCGGTTCCGAAGGACCAATACTACTTTTTTTTTCTTTTTCTGATAAATTGCAACAATTTTGCCACAAAGTAGTACTAAATGGTCAATTCTTTTGTACAATATATATATTGTCGAATTGTGCATTGTTCTCGCCGGTGTGCCCCTGTTGTACCGCCACTGAACTATGACTCTGCCACCGCAAGATCCGTTGGAGCATGTCAGTGTTGTGGTTTCATCATTCGGCTACCATATTTAGCGAGATTCCGTCGACACTGCTGACAGCTATTTCTTTGTTTTTTCACACTACGCCTTCTAGCCTGGCGCCAATGCAACGAACAAGTGAATTCGACGAACTTGTTGACATAATATACAGTTGGAAAAAGCCAATTGAATATAGGGATTCAAAAAAGAGACGAAAAGAAGTATATATTCTTATGTAGATTCTGCAGTAGGAGTCTGTAACAAAAACTGTATCTTTACAGTTGTCCGAAAAGATTGTCGTGTTGACTTTCTTTCGATTTTTAGACATTTTTTTGAGGTTATATCTTACTTTGCCGTTGAAGTCCACGTTCTAAATAAAAATATCTTCAAAAAGATAAAAAGATATAGCGATGCGACTGCACGAAACAAAACTGTACATATATATTGCAATTATTGTGGATATGCGTGTGCACCTGTTGTTTGACACGTTCGTGCGTTCGCCTCTTAATACAAGGTCGCCATCTGTGTACATAATGGTACACTGCAATGAAAAATAAACGTCAAACTAGATCGACACAGTTTTAACACATAATTTCCTGTTTCACTTTTATACATTTATAAAAGTATTAGTTAATAAACATATAAGTATGACACACCACATTCAAGCCAATGAATTAATCTTCAAAACCTTGTTTATCCAAATATATATTTTTGCCGTTCAAGAGTGCTATACATGAAATCACTTTCTTTTTAATCTGCAACTATTAAAATGAAATGTTTCCCGAATTCGACTCAATAAATATAACAGTATTCGTAGTTCAGTAATGTACTGGAATTAGGTAAAGATTATAAATTAAATGTATAACATTATGTTCAAATAGTACTGTTTTTTAAAACTCTTCTGTTTATTACAATTACTTCTCAATTAGAAAATAAAATACTTTCTAAAGCGTATTACATGCACGAATTCGAAAGAAAAATATACTTCGAGATGAAAGCAAATGAATAACAATCTTACGACAGTTATATTCCCGATTTATTCCTAAAACTCGGTCTAAGATAAAATGTCCTGCAATCCTATCAATAATTACCACAGTCTGGAGAGGATATATATATATATATATATATATATATATATATATATATATATATATATATATATATATATATATCGCCGCAATGTTCATTATAAATATATAAATATTTTGTTTAATTATTTCTGTGTTTTACTGTTTACAGGACAGAGACGAACAAACGCAACTCGAGATGAAACATCGGAAAGAAGAGGACGACTTGTACCGGAAGTTCGCCAGGCAGAGAGAAGAAGAAGATCGGCGTATCCGAGATGAGATACGGGTAAATTATTCATAGGCATTGGTTATTTATTCAGTACAAATTATGATCAACATATACTAATATATAAGTATAAACTATGTGCAAAGACAGCTTCTTACCTTCAACATGCAAACTTTCTTTTTGATTAGCGAGCTCTAATTTCTAATCCGTTCGTTAATAACTCACTA
Source organism: Carabus problematicus (assembly GCA_963422195.1). NCBI lineage: Eukaryota > Metazoa > Arthropoda > Insecta > Coleoptera > Carabidae > Carabus > Carabus problematicus. The sequence goes on along the minus strand of OY728589.1, from coordinate 13,590,382 downwards.
TGTAATTATTGAAGAAATCCTATCACGTCCTGTAAGAAAAAAAGTGGCATTTCCGAGACATTTTCAATAAGATTGGAAGACACATATAATAATTTATTACTTATACTTTCACACTACGTATACATTTTATTTGTGTCTCAAAATCATTCGAGTTCGTTTCTGTGCTAACAATATTATTAATACGAGAATACCTTGTGCGATATCGGGTATCTAGTTTTACATTACTATAAAAATTCCGTATCGGCAGTGTTGACCTTGATCAGTGTGGTTGCTGGATATTTTTCAGAGTGGAAATTTCAATTAGTGAAGATGGATATTATATTCTTGCGTTCTAACGAGTCGTGAACAATGGCTGCACAATTATAATGCAATATAGTATGGTTCGCTGTGGCCAATTACAAACGAGACACACACACATACACTAATATATATATATATATATATATACAGTGCGAATAACGTAAGACTATACATTGGCGACTTTATTTTAGCTTTAATCAATTTGCCCATGTCAGTAACAACTGAAATTACAATGACGTTTGTTTTGGTAAATGTCACTATTTTCAATATTGTGTTACTGATATCTCACGAGTTTGCGTAATAATTAGTGCAAAAAATGTACATCACAGAAGAAAAGTTTAAGATGTATTCCTGGTATTTAGAAGGGGCGTCTTTGCGAGAAATTTCTGATTATTTCAGCTTTGAATTCCCGGGCAGGGCACATCACATGTCATCAAACGATGACAAATTTAGTTATCACCCCCAAGTGATTTTGGAAATGTACTGATACCAATTACAATTTCAGTACTTGAAGTGTACTTTTAATTCAATAACATGTAATAGATTTAATAAAATATTGGAATAAATTCTGTAAATGATTTAAATAAATATAGTAGTCTGTGGACTGGTGTCTAATTTTACATTATTCAACCATAATAAATTGGAGTTTTTGTATGATATCACCATGGTAACATTAAGTAAATGCCCTATGTCTAATTTTAAATTATTCAACGAGTTGATACTAGCATGGGCAAATTGATTAACGCTAAAATAAAGTTGCCAATGTATAGCCTTACATTATTCGCACTGTATATATATATATATATATATATATATATATATATATATATATATATATATATATATACATATATATATATATATATATATATATATATATATATATATATATATATATATACATACCCAGATATATTCCATGTACAGATGCATAGAAACATCGATGTCAGAGAAAATATGTGACCATACTTAACAGACACATAAAACACAATTCCCATATGAAAATTACAAAAACAGCCGTCGTTTCCTTCACCAAAAGTATAGTTTGAACTAGCAAAAAATCTGTCGTGTAGAGTCACCACGCAACTTTCGTATACACATGTATTTCAAAACTCAATTTACATTGACACATGTCTGACATTTCAAATGCAAAAGTACATATTTTTGAATAAAGACGGAATAAAACTATTACTAGAAAATTTTCCTACAAAATATTAATATTTCGACTTGTAGATATTTTGAGTTATGGCAGTTTGACTGTATTTCCATTAAAATATCGCAATCGAAATTGTTCATAATTGTTATACGTACGCTGTGTATAAGAAAGTAAAAATACTATCATTCACTACTTTATGTCTATTCGGTCAGCATTTTTTTACATGTTTATTGTGCTATTAATGTGTAGGTTTCCAACTGATTACGTGTAAAATTGATTAAATATAATTAATATAACAATGTAATTGTTTGACCAATACATGTTTGGATTTCAAGGAGCTTACTGTACCTTAAACGTGTAATTATTACCGTACTATGTAGATATGTTTACTTGATAATAAATTATTGCGTCGGTAATGTAGGTCCCGGCAAGAATGCGCGTCCAATGTTAGCGCATTACATCACAACATTATATCTAAACACATGTATTTCTAATATACAACAATATACAGCATTAATTTAAACTCTAATTCAAAATACATCTTTTATTTGCCTTCTCTAAGTTAAAATAAGCTTCAGTATTAAATAACAATCATTTTTGTGCCGATATAGAAATGTAAAATAATACTGTTTCATATTATTCATTCTGTACAGGACGAATGGGAGAAAGAACTGGAACGATTAACGAATCGCTTTGAACGGGAAATGCAGGTGAAACGGAAACGGGATGAACAAAATGTCTTGACGTTGAGACACCAACAAGACCGCGAAGATCTCGAGAAGAACATGACACTGCGACGAGACAAGAAGAAAGAATCGCTTACAAGAAAAATGTTGGAACATGAAAGGTTTGCTACTAATTTCCTATATTTTCAGTTGTATATCTGTAGTTTTTTTATTGATTTAATAAAAACATTGTTACTATAGCAATAAGGGTAAAGAAATGGACAGGTAAAATCTATAAAATGGGGCGTATTTTCAATTATATTTCAGAGCTGCAACCGCCGCATTGGTTGAAAAACAATCACACGAGATGTTGGAACTGATCAACGAGAAACGTAGCGAGTACATGATGGCCGAATCGTTATACCTAGACGACGGAGCCGTGACCGAGGAGGTATCGCCGTATCCAAGCCATGCACCGGCTCCAGCACCACCTGCGTTAGCCAAGTTTCAGATCTACAATGACCCGACGGAATTTGCACATGTGGATCAGATAGCTATATCGGTATATGACCACTTCTAGCATACATTCATACATTTCACCAAGAAAATTGGTGTTTTTATATTTAGAATATAATACACTGACTGGGAGTTAAACAATACCTGTTCTAGGTTGCTCAAGAAGATCAGAAAACCTTCACAGACCTCGTAAGACAATTAGTGGGGCGTTGTGGCTCAGACATAGAAAAGGCAAGGTAAGAATGACAATATCTTCTCGCGATATTCACAAATCCGCTACAGTCTGATAGAAAAACCAATGTACATCTTTGCTAAGTTCAAATACTGTTTCTATTCTGATTCAAATTAGTTATCAAAAGGTTACTTTGGTTTTCAGAACGATATTCCGATGGATTACTGTCAAGAACCTTAACACTATGCAGTTTGACGAAAATTTACGGGGAGATACGCCTATGGGGTTGTTGCGGGGCATTAAACACGGGACGGAGAGTTACCACGTGCTGTTCAAGCGGTTATGCAGGTAATATATCAAATAATTCTACAAATGCTGGGTTTCTAGAACGAGGTTTGATTTAAATCAACGCAAAATATGAAATGTGTCCAGCCACAACTAAAGATTTCCGTGCAAGACAGCAACTCAAATGAGTGTATTACCATTATTCATTGTACTCATTGCTTATTAGTTGTTATGGAAACAGATGAGCAACGTACTTTCGCGTTGTTAATAATTGTGACAGAACATAATTACAAAACACGGAAACAGAAATATTATCATTTCCGTTCGATTGTGAATCTCTAAAACGAACACTGTCAATTTGTTTTAAATGAGCAATTTGTTTCAGTTATGCAGGATTGCATTGTGTTGTAATCAAAGGCTATTCGAAATCAGCCGGATACCAGCCGGGTGTAAGGTTTGAGGACAACAGATTCAGAAACTCGTGGAACGCAGTGTATGTGGCTGGAGCCTGGCGATTTGTTCAGTGTAACTGGGGCGCCCGGCATCTGGTCAATGCGAAGGAAGCACCCAAAGCAGGCAATAAGACCAAGTCGGACAGCCTAAGGTAGATTTATCAAACTCAGTAGCCGATCCATTTATTTGCTAAGCAGGAAGCATGTATTCTTATAAGTATTAAAACGAATATTTGTAAGATGTTTCATCAGTATTTTACAGTGCATTCGGTGTCAGTTGCTATTATTGGCATCTTTTAAAAACCATATTTAAAGAAAAACTTGTACGAAAATAATAAACGTCAAAGCATTAACCTGACTCTGTCGCCTATGTCAATGTTAGTTGAATCTTTGGTAATACTTACGTGTTGTTTTTATCACTGTACAGATACGAATATGATGATCACTATTTCTTAACCGATCCCCGTGAATTTATTTACGAATTCTTCCCATTGCAAGCGGAATGGCAGTTGCTGAAAAACCCAATCACACTGCAGGAGTTTGAAGAACTACCGTTTGTTCGGTCGTTGTTCTTCCGATATGGACTGTATTTCTCGGACAGTAATACCAAAGCTGTCATGTACACAGACTCGACAGGTAAACATCTAAAAATATCAAACACAGTTTAGGCATTCTAAGAAATTAGAAATGAAAATGAACCGTGTTGAATCTATGTCAGTTGTACCTCGTCCTACGGATTAGCGAACGTTATTTGTGAAATCAGAACATTAAGCTGTCACGAATCAAATGGTTTGTTTCAGGGGCTGCAACTGTCAAAATAGCAATGCCCGCACATATGCAAGGTACACTTATTTTCCACTATAACCTTAAGTTTTACAACAGCGATGGCGATGGATTTGACGGAGTGTCATTGAAGAGATTTGTGATGCAAGTAAGCACAGTAAAACTATATTTTAAACTCCGAAACCTCAAGGTAATAATACACTATTTGTTTTGGTGTTTGGTTACTTTTTAGTCTGTGGTTGGTAACACTGTTGCGTTCCGTGTACACGCCCCCTGCAGTGGTGCGTTCTTACTAGACATCTTCGCCAATGCTGTCACACCCAAGGAATATTTGACAGGCGAACCGATGAAATTTAAGAGTGTGTGCAAGTTCAAGATATGCTGTGAAGAGTTGCAGACTGTTATGGTACCGTTACCCGACTGTGCTAGCGGGGAATGGGGCCCGACGAAAGCGACTAGGTTATTTGGTCTTGTACCGATCACACATCAGGTAATTCAAACATTCGTGTGTCCATATATGCTCTCGTATTTATCAAATATTTCTTTTAGGACGCGCTAATTTTTGCCGGTCGCGAACTGGAGATCCAGTTTAGAATGTCCAGACAACTGACAGATTTCATGGCAACGTTGCACAAAAATGGCGTCGAAGAGAAACGATTGTCGAAATTTGTCACGCACAATGTGTCAGAGGATATTGTTACGTTCACAATCAGTTTCCCGGAAGAAGGCCAGTACGGTTTGGACATATATACAAGAGAATTAGCGGCACAACACGAGACTACCGGCGAGAAACATTTGTTGACGCATTGTTGTAAATATCTGATTAATTCGTCGAAACGCAACTAGAGACATTTACAATTACACGTGTTAAATCTCCGCAGACAGAAACCAACATCATGTATCTGATATAGTGTCGGTGAAACGAAACTAAAGATCAAGAAGTTTACATTTTAAATGTAACTTTGACAGATTGTCGAATGTGTCTCTTCAATCTATAACATTAATATCGAAAGAGTGTTTTAAACAATTAAGATATCTTCAAAGTAAGATCGTACAAGTCTTCCACTACAAATAAAATATTTGACGAGTCCATTTTTCACTGCAGAACGAAGTAACGCATTGAATTATTTGAATAAATTACTGCATATAGCTATTTAAAGATGTATTTAAGCAGCCGAAATAGTATATTTTTGATACAATATGAATGGCTATAACCAATAATGCGCTTTAAAATTTGTTATTTTTTTATAAAAATCGATGCTAATAGTTTATTGCTCTCTTGAAATTAAAATACACACGGAAAAGTGTCTAACAATTCTTAAAATGAATAAAAAACCCCCAAGAATCGAATCGTGCTTGTTCATAATTGGTGCAATAATCGTAGCTAACGCAAAGATGAATCGAGAGGACAGAGAGAATGGTAGTATATAGATAATATATTATACATAATGTTTAAATTTTAATATTTGTTGATATTTAAAAACGACAAGGCAACCATGCAATGGTTGCAAAATATTTTTACCAAGTTAAATAATTAATATATGCACATATACAAATTTTATTAGTTTATTTTTATTTATATATATAAATATTTGTTAATATATTTTTTCAATAACACACACACACACAACATGCCCGTATGTATGTATCATAAACAAGAACAAATAATTAATTATAGAATTGACATTTGTTCTTATATTTCATCATCATTGTATTGTATTATTATTGTACGTAATCTAATAAGAGAAATAATTATAAAAAATACATTAAAACATACATGCATTGTTTTGATTATTCGCTGTTCCGAATTTATTTTGAAATATTTTCAGTACTAGAATTGAACAAATTTATCAATTAGGTATTTGAAATACTGATATGTTATTACTAGGCCCTATTTTGTTCATTTTCAATTATTTCAAACAGTCAATGGCTTAACTCATAAACTTGAATAAAAAAATCGAATGCCGATTATAGCATTTTAAAATGAAATATGACGAAATGTTTAAGAAACAGTGATTATGCCGTATTTACCCTAAAATTTCTCCTACAGCATCACTTAAAATAAACAATATTTTAATCTGATGGCTTACCGGTGAAATTAAGGCAAAAAAAATGGCATAACCAAAATAGTACATAATGATTTACTTCAATTTGAATCTAAATCAGAATGCAATATAGGTTATTTAACAATATTCCCGAAACAGTGATCATACTTCAACTTATTTCTAACCTAAAACAATATTGTAAAAATTTGCCATAATAATATTTGATGGATCTTTGCTTTCAAAATTGCACAAAGTTGTTTTCTTCGGAAAGAATATTCAAAATCTCTTAAATTATTACGTAAAATACTTGATTATTACTGAATGTTTAGCACGAGAAGCACCTGTCATGGCTGCCAATCACATGACAGTTGGCTCTACTTGAACCTGTCAGAACAGAGGATTGTTTTTCTTGTTTTCTTCATTTTAAAATAATATAAAACCTTCTTAATAATACTGTAACCTAAAAATCTCAAGGCGAATTAGAATCTACTGTTGGTGTAATTATCAAGAGCGGATCACGTATTTAATTATTGACTATCTATTTCATTGTTAATATATTTTAGAATCGTCTTGGGTTATTTAGAATTGCTATTTGGAATAATTACTACCAATATTTTTTTAAACTTATGTAAAACCATTAGTTGGTTGTCTGAATATCATTAAATGCTAGTCTAATTATAGAAATGCAATGTTGATAACATTAAATCACTATGATAATCGATGATTTCTTGAGAACTATATCTAGTAAAATGGAATGAATCTATGTTTATCATAATTGCACTTTATCTAAAATCAAAGTAAGTAAGAACCAATAACGGTATTCATAATTCTCTACGCTTAAATACTAATGGACGCAATGATTAAATGATTATGTATAAAAATGCATTAAAATATCATGGAATATTATTAACCTTATGCAGTGTTTCAAAACAACAGTGTTTCTCGGTCAGGTGTAAATGAATTCAGCGCCGAGGTGGCACGTGACGTTTCAACGCCATCTATGAGCGAGGTGAGCATACCTTCCATTTCAGACACGGCCTCTTGTAGCTGGTCGTTGTCGGCTGAACTTAACGAGTCTATAAGAACGTTTATAGCGTTTATTGAAACATAATATCTACGCATGACGGTGACACGGGATCAGAGAACAAGTAACTCACCGTCTAGCGAGAAGTTATTGGCCAGAATCTGTTGTAACTTGTCGAGCACCGCGTCTAAATCATGTTGCATTTCTCTGACATGTCCCTTGGTCGCATTCTGCATGCCACTGATATTGTTTGCTATGTAGGTGGAGGCCGTAGCACCCGTGGCGCTGCTCGAGGACGTAGCGGGACGTTCTGTAACCAAGTGCACTCGTAATATCACATGTAAACCTTGTCATTGTTCTAAATCATCACTAACCTCCGATCCAAGTACTTATGTCCCGGATAGAATACGGAGCGCTTGTCTCCTGCGTGTCATTCTTGAATACACACTCTGTCTGTCCCCATTCCCCGTTGGAGGAGCCTTCCGGGATAGGGGAGAAGTCAGGCTGCTTTATAATCGGGCTGAACATGTCCAAATTTGTGCCTCGAGCATTGACGCGACTATTCTTGATCATAGGCGTGGATTCCAAGGGATTCAGTTCAATCTTCTGACAGTTTTGTAAATAATCCTAGCGGGGGAATTAAATATGTTGGAATTATGTAACACTATAGTTACCTATCAACGGATATAACATTATAATAAGCTCAAATAATCTTTACTTTCAACAATTTTAACTTCTGTACTTGGGTCGCAATGTGTAGTCGGTGTTCTTCCAAGTATCGTTTCATTTCCTTGTCATTTCTGCCGTGTAATTGGGCCATTTGTGATTGTAACTCCCTGTAATAGAACACGAATCAATTACAGCTGACCTTCAGAACAAGTATCTTTGATTGTATACCTATTTTGTAATTCCAATTGTCGTATAACAACTTGCAACTGCACTTGTGGACACGATAGTGGAGTTACGTTGCATTCGACATTGGCTTCAGTAGATTTGAGTAAACATTCCTTGTCAGTTCTGTCAATAATTAGTATATTAATAGTTTTCGTATTGATTCTTACCTTTCCAAACTTACGAATTACATTTTATTTAACTCACCTGAGTGATCTGGATTCGATAAAATCGGGCGGATGTGTAGGTAACTTCAAAGTACACCTTAATATGCCACATAACCTCTTAATAAACGCATGTGACATTTCTTTGGAGCATTTCTGGAAAAACAGTCATGTTATATAGGCACTAATAATACTGTATAAAGGTATTTATTGTATACTTCGGTGCAATATTCTCGCATCGGATGTCCCACTTTATGTGAGTTGCTTGTACGGGCGGATAAGAAACATTTCTGACACTGAGTGTAGCGGGTACAACGCATACAACGGTACCGCAGTCCCATCAGTGGAGTTGTTTTGCATACAGAACATCTAGCGTTGTGAATAACTAGGAATTTACAATTTACAATTTCAGATTTCACATCAAGAGATATTAATTTTCAATAATTACCACTTTCCGCGGCTCTCATTCGATACAACGTTGGAATAAACGATAAAATTTGCGGTCCAGTTTCCAACCAAGTCAAAAATCCTCGTTCAGTGATACCAACAGTTCCTGGAGACTAAAACACGCCAAATATCCCTGTGTCACATGACGTTCTTACACGCACGCACACACACAATCACACATACGTACATCTTTAAAACAATTTTCCAATGACGCTTGTATAAGCTGTGGTCCAAAGTGCATTTCTTCGTGCAGAAAACTAGCGATACTCGTCAAATGTGTTAAAATATTTTGCAACCGGAATCGTGTGACAGTGTTATTGTAATCGGCACAGAGCATGTAGATGTACCGGTAAAGTTCCGATAGTTTAGCGGAACTAAGCAGACCCAGGGCTACTTTAGCGGAAATCACTTGAAGCGTACCTTTACGCTGTCTGTCAGAAAGATTAATTACAAATAATTTCACACATCAGTAAGCTGATTATTCATTTTAATCTAGTTGCTTACCTGTCATAAACGTTATATAGAAAATTTTGCATCAATTCTGTTGCAAAGTCAATATCTGTATTCGTATGATTCTGTTTGTTGCCAGCGAAATAAATGTCAGCCAAAATGGCTTCCAAATCATAGCTTTCTAGATGCAAAGATGCTTCGTTCGCACCCAGCCGATGTTTCTCGAATATTCCATTTATCATTGATATCGGAATTTCATCCACTTCAAAGAGAACATTTAAATGCGGTTTTACTGATGACTCAGAATTGTACTTACTATAAAATGCCCTCTGCAACACACGTACTTTCGATGCCACTCGATACGAGGAGAATTTTATGAAATTACACTCATCTATTGTCTGTTTGACATCCGCAAACTTCGGATGATCCCATTGTTTGGAGTTTGTGTTTTCACTAAAACCAAATTCGATGAAAGATAAGCACATACTCTACATTGTATACGATGTGTAATGTATTACTTGAAATAACTTGGATACCCGTTTTCGTTTTCAACTTTTCTCCAAAATCCGGACATTGTGTGACCTGGTTAGATTGTTTTAAATTAAGTTACCCCATAAATTAAATAAACAATGCAGACATATTCGGCATAACCTCTTTGTCATACATATAAAGAAATCTATGCGAAATTCACATTGTATCACAAACTACACATAAATATAAGGGTTTGCGGAATATATTTTATACTTACAACTGATTTTTAAGTCATGAATAATCGGTCTTTAGATACAGATACATACAGCGTCTGAACGTCAGTTGTCAAATTCAAATATTGATGCGTGCGCACCTGTTCAACGGATTATCTGTCCATCTTCCTTACACAAGCACCTGTTTTATTTGTTTTTCTTATCTTGGGAAAACAGCATTTTTACCTCATTAAATATGGAAAAATCAAAATCGTACATTTGTAATACTATTCTGGAAAGAAAAAAAAACCCTCGAAATAATATATCATTAAAATATGTAACTAATACTTTATTTTAAAATCAGATTGTTCCAATATAATTGTTAAGTATTTAATTAGACCAATACCATTATCCAAAGTAATAATTGTTACTTTCCAAATATTTCAACGCAAAATGTAATTTAAAAGTATTACTCGCAGAAAATACTGTACGAATATTTTTGTGATTTTATGAAAAGTTTTCAGACCGGAAATAGAAATCACTAAATATATATTTTGTTAATTCATTAAAACTACATTATTGTTTTCCAATTTGTAATATGCAGAAAGAAGTTTACTATTATACACAACAAAATACAATGTTAAAAATTTTCATTTGTTTATCAGTACTGCTGAATAAACAATATAGTATACTTACATATAAAAAAGTGGTTCTTAATTGGAGTTGGTGTTAAATGCCGAGGTAAATTTCACTTCTTTCCCATCGCCGAATGCATGATTAATTATTTCGCGTCCGCACTATGACATTACGAACAATAAGAGTTATTGTTTGACGTTCTGAATCCACTTTTCCTTACAGAGTTTGGCCGGGGTGTGAAGACAGGAAAGCAATGTTGTCCCGTCATACTGTAGGAAATTTCTATTTTAATATTCGTGTTTTGCATGTGTTATACCATTGTTTGCATGCCGAACAGGACCGCACTGTAGGTAATTTCACAATGAACCGCTAACCATACGTGTATAGATGTGATTGTGGACGCGAAGAGATTTGTAGAGCCCACAAAGACCGTAAAATTATGTAATATACCCACATTAACAGGTTAAAATCTTGAAAGTAAGTTTGAAACTCTCCAGAACGCCGTTCCGGTAAAGGATTTGAAAACAGAACGGCCGTTCCGCTTTAAAACAAAGGCAAATAAAAAATAATACTACGCTAATTTGTAAAAATTATTAAATTACTATTATTTATGTAAACTTTTCGGTGAAATATGTATTTTTAAACTTCATTTAAACATCGTTTACAATACAATTATGATTCGATTTATTTTAAGTGCTCAACCAATTGCGTTTCGGCTGGGATAAAATGCACATTAATTTAACATTGTTTTGTTTAGTACAGAACTGAATTGAAAGCGTAAATTCTTTGCTGAAATATACATTCGTGTTCAGAATGTCTAGGAATAAATTTCATACAGCTCTGTTTTGAGTAAATACAGGATGCACGCAATTTTACGAGTTTTCTTCGAAAAAAATGATATTTGCACTCGCGATAACATTTAAATAACATCACGTTTCTACAAATATATGACTTACTTTATTACAAAAATTAAAATACTGTTTTAAATAATTTACCTAAACGTATAATATTTATTGCATGTGTGTACAGGCTGATTCTGGAGAAATAGCAAATATTAGGGTGATAGTAGGGGTTATAGAATCGATTATGCTAAGTAAAAAAGTCATGTGTCAATTTTCAGTGGATGTGTAGAGACGGTTATTTGAAAGCAATGCACGCTAAGCCATTATAAGAGATATACCAGAATGTTAAAATGACATTTGTATTAATTTGAATGATACAAACCACAATTATTCACGTTGTTCTAAGTTCTTTTGTCAAAAACTTCGTATTTCCTCAAATACAAGCAATAAATTAATTCGGACGTTCCTGTTGCTTAATAATATTAATTTTAGATCGATTTATTCGAACTGATTCTATATTTACATTGTACTTCATTTTAGGTCTAAGCGGTCGAATCGCTGTATCCATAGAAAATTGCATATATGTTTATATAAACATTTTCGCTCAAAATCTTCTTCGCGATTACTCCTAAATCAGCCGGTATATGCAGCCAGCAAAACACACGTGTATTTCAAACCAACACATTCATGATCTTGTTTTGTCAAAGATGAGTGTTATATTATGAATTAAATAGTGTTAGATGTATCAGAATATTGTTGACCAGTGCCAAGCATGTACGATAAGTGTTTCAAGCGACAATTAAAAGGTTAACACTTTGCTTGATATGCACTTCATGTGTGATATTCTAATACTTTCTCATTTCTCATATGACCTACCAAACGACATTGTTGAACAAATATAGGTCTAATCGAAAGCTAAAATGATGTATTTCACTTTAATTACTGTTATTAACGATGCCAGTTGTTAATAATTAATTACCGAAGCGTGGAAGATCCTAATTCGGTATTTTACCAAGTTGCAATTTGAAAATGAAACGAGATATGCAAATTGCAAGTGCAACGATCGCACTAATTACTTAAAAATTATTTAACAAAAATTACAATCACTATCATTAAAAGAGTGACATATACCGACAACCCCCCTCTATTTTTCACAATTTAACAAGCTCCAATTCAAAATTGAATTAATTTATGATTAATATCAAGTACATTTCAACACCTAATATTTTTTTAAAAATTTATGCAGTATAATTTTCTTCGGTTCAATTTATAACAAACTTTACACAGTCGCCAATTACATATGTTGTAATTATCTATAGAATTCAATTTATCAATCCCATAAACTGGAACGGAAAAATGTTATTTATTGCTTAAAGCGTAATTATTTGTTTCAACACGGAAACAAAGTTGGATAATTATTATGACCGTTGAAAAATGATTTTCACAGATACAATAATAGCTAAAAGCACATTTTGCAATATTAATCATGCACTTTCGTAATAAAAAACGTAATTAAAATTTACACACATTCATATTGTTGCACAGGAAATTTCCGTATATGGTGTAAATTTATCAAATGTTTATATAACAGAAGATTTCTACAAAAAAAAAGTAAATTTGTTTTGTTAAATCGATGTTACTATAGCAACAGTGTTAATTTCAGAGTACAAAATACGAGATTTCTTACTGAATATTTACGTACATTTTGTTGAAGAATTATGAAGGAGATTGTTGTTGTAGCTTTTGCTTTCACAGTTATACGGTATACAGGTTTATAGAGAGAGATATATATACCTGTATCATAACAGATATTGAAAGTGGTATGAAAAACAGTCCAAGATATTTATTTCTTTAGAAAATTAACATATGTTGTTCAGCCGAATCAACTATAAGATAATATGCATCGAAATTTAGTTCCATGATTTTAGCCTAATTAAGAAAATAATATTAATCACTGTAGCTTGGTAGTTACATTGTCAACTACGATTATATTATTCGAAAAATCTGAAAATTAAGGTCTTTGTCGGACTGTGGATCGTATTTAGATGTAATTATATCCTATCGGGAGTCTTGCAAGTCGCAAGCATTTTACTGTATGTGTGATTCTGGTTCTTTCTTTGAAAGTTCAATAACGATTTCTCTAACAATGACAGTTTGTTTAAATCATTGCCGTAATTGGCAGCACTGATGCTCGTGTTCATTAGTTCAACGAGTAGCTAATAATTTCTAACACATTCAGCAAGGAAGATACGCATCATGTGGTCTCTGTGTGTAACTGAATTTTCTCTTTCCGCTTTTCATTTTTAAACATATAAACTGTCCAATTTATTTACGATCATCTTTTCTGACAGCTGATAGATTCTGCACCAGCACCGTATGTGTGTTTCACTTCATCTGTTCTCGATGATAATTCACTGGTATTCAGATTGTACATCTAAATTAATGTAATTTTAGTTTAATCTTGCATTGAAAAACCGGAATCGTTGCCCCATTAACCTTTAGAAGAGTTATGTTTTAACGAATTGTATGATATTGCCTAATATCTAGTGTTAGATTACAGCAATTATGTACAAACGTAGGTAGAATTAATACGATATTTGGCATTTACAAATTGCAGTTAATTTAAATCATATACTACAGTCTTTGAAGAATATTTGCTAAATTCGTACAACAGTAAAAATATTTTTCTCAGCTTGTATTATTCACAAAACGTTATTAATTGTTCTTAGACATGTATTAGAACATTTTAAACTAAACAATGTTCTTTAATATGCAATTAATCGTACTAATAGCGGCGTTCTAGAACGCGGTTTAAAAATTCAATCAATTCGAACAATATCGGAACGAAACTACATTGGGTATCTATTAAATAATACAGTACTACTAGATAGATTCGTTATTGTTTGATTTAAATCAAAATTTAGAGGGATTTCCCTGTATTTATAATAACATAGTTTCATTATTTAAATGCACTTGAATGCAATTCATTCAATCGATTTCAAAACAAATGACGAACATAACAAAGTTTCTCCAATATTGACAGTTGAAAATACTAACCTCACAAACTAAGTACGTCAGTGTGTATGTATGTACGTACGAGTACATACATGTACAGTGTCATTCAATATAGAAGCCAAGAACAGTTGTTGACGAGTTCTTTCACTGAAGTAAGAATTTGATCACATACACACAAGGTTAGCAAGTGGATCGTTGTTCTAGATACGCGTCTAACTAAGCCTACTTTCTTCACACAAGTGCAAATATCTGACAGATGGCTCACGACAAAAGACATACGGCGTCGTCACTGCACAACTTTGAAAATCAACAAATGTTCTTCTTATTCGTTAAATATGTTATTAATTACGGATAAATCTGTAATCTTCTGCTGAGAAAAAGTGTGCTATATCCGTCTAAATTATTTCCCACAGTCGGACAAAAACCAACAACAATGTACATCTCGGTAAATTAAAATACCCGTCCGTGTCAAATCATAATTTTTGTAGTACGTTTCAATTTTGCAGATAGTGTCATACTGTCATACGAATGCTAACTACAAGTAAATGTAGAGAGTTAGAATTGAATAACCACATCAATCTAACCGCAGTCTAAGAACAAAATACTTTTCCAGAATACAATTGCAAAAAAATAAACGAATCGTTTTCACTAGCAACTAAAAACTGTGCTCAACTAACGTTCTGTCAACGACTGAAACGAGTACATCTTTACTCGACTTGATACTTTAATTGATAGAAAAAGGTTTGCAGTTCTGCGATTAACGAATGAACCAGTGAATTGGATTCGTATCAAAGTATATAGAGCACAGCGAAATATGTAAAATATGGTACGGTGAAAAGTTCTAATAACATAGAACAAATACTCCGTGACATGAAGAGTACTAACAATATTATTGTAAACGTCTTTGGTAATATGAAAGACGTGATGTATAGATGCTTTTTGGAAGATATAAACAGAGCTAGAAATTCATATTTTCGCAGTAATTTAATAAATTATCTGTGGAGATTTCAATGATACGATAAGCTTCGAACTTTTACATAAACATTTCAGCAAAATAATATATATGGATATATATATATATATATATATATATATATATATATATATATATCTAATAGTCAGAAGACATATTTCAATTCCTTTGCGACAAACAATAATACATATATTAAGAAATAAACATCGGAGACTTTAACGATACCTCAAGAATCTATCAATATACATTCTCATTGCTTCGACTTCAAATTTAATCTTTAATATCTCCATTACAGACTTGATACGTCAAGAAGCAATTATTGTAATTTCTTATTACTTCCTCAATAATGAAAAAAACGAATAGTACATTAACATCTATAGTGGAGATTTCAACGTAACGTCAAGTAAAGAACCTGTCAATATTTTTCATTTCATGACTATGTATGTATGTCTGGACATAATTTCTTCTACTAGCCATTTACGTGCCGGCATAATGCAGTCAAGTGTAAACTAATATTTGCCAGCCCATACCAGTTATTGACCCGGTATTAGTGTTTTTGGATCACGAATTTCTAGAAATCTAATTTATAAACACATGCATTGTGTACACATACTTTCACCGTCCATATGTACGATTGTCCATTTATGTTTTATTATTGTTATTATTTGATATAATCCAGTGGTGTACGGCTATTTTATATACAGGGGGGTTTATTGAACATATACCGACAATATCAGTTATTATTTTTTTAAATATTTTTACTTCATAAAACAGTAATGTTCTTATTAATAGATTATTTCAACCTTCCTCCTCTGTAGGACAATACTAGATATAAATTATACTTTACTCTAATTTTTTAGAATTTGTTCTTCTAATTCAAAGCAGCTCATTTTGACTGGTCATTATAAATTTATACTCCAACGAACACCAGCATTTAAAATACTGCAAAACGATATTGAAAAATAATTGATTTTATACTTTCTGTGTATGATGAAATTTGACAGTATGTAAGCAAAAAAATAATTATAATGTGAAGTAAATTTATGATACGATATAATAATAAATTTTCTGTTTATATAACAACATTGCTTCATGTTATTTATTAGAATATTAATTAAATGAGTTCATAGAAAAATACTACAGAAATCTACAGAGTATATGAAAATCTAAAGGAACTGATAATTATGAAATTGATTAGATATTTCAACTTATCGAGATCTGTTTTATTTTTATTCCACCAGACTGTGAGTATTTGCGATTAGAGGCTTGTTATTTTAAAATTCTTTGTTATATTATAACACAAATTTTATATAATACATTTTATCGTATTTAAAAATACACATTTTGTGGATCTTATAAAACAATATCCTGTTCCTTTGTACATATTTATTCTTAACAAATATACACATGGTCAGGAGAGTATTTTTTCCTGTTGAACACAATAAAATACACCATGAAATCTTATCAACCATTGATGATCTTAAACTATCTGATAAACATGGTTGTCAAAACAAATCTTGTCAATGTTCGGCTACCGGAACTAGCTAGAAGAAATTAAATACACATGTGCACAGGAGACGACCGCGGCATGGTCGCGTGCCCGTAGCAGGAGAAAGGGGGGCCGTAGAAAAATGGGGGGAGAGGGCACATCTTTCACGACAAACACACATTAGTACAAACAACTGCAAGAATCCACGGCAGTCTTTGATCAGAGCGTGCATCGGTAACAAGTAAAGTGCATATGTATTTAAAAGTGCAGTTGGTAAAAAGTGTTGTTAGTTGTGAACGAGCCACACATACCTACATACAGGGAGACTAAATATTAGTGAAACTGGTGTAAAGTTCGTTTGAACAGTAGAAGGTAGGAATATTGTTAAATAATACAATTTTGTTTATTATTAATATTTTGTTTAGACATAGTATAGTAAATAAATGTGTTATCTATATATGTATGTAGCATATTTCTTTTAAATGATGCATAATAAAATACAGTACGTATTATAATATATTTACATAAATTCGTATTTAAAAACATTCTCGCTTTAATTTTAGAGAAAAAACATAAATTATTTATAGTTTCTGAATTGCAAAACGTTCTCTTGTATTAATAAATATAATTAAAGAAATAAATCTTATAGATTTTTATAAAACATACAATTACACACTACAAAAGGTGTTACTATGAATTTTGAAATATGTTATTTCCTGCGTTAAGTTCACCTTGATCTGATTTACAAAAACGGAAATTAAATGTTATTGGCATGTAAAAATACCTACTAGCTTTCTGCTAAACCGGATGTATAGTTAATTAAAAATTCATAAATAGTATTTCTGAAAAGCTGTGTTATCAGGTATTAGTCCTTACAAAGTAAGTTCCTTAAAAATTACTAATAATTAAATTCACCAAAGAAATTATCTTAATATCAGATCGACAATAGTTAATATTCTTTAATTAATAATTTAAACTTCACACAATATCATTCTTAATTAACAAAAATTTGCTCACAAAAGCATAATAAAATAAGATTTTTACGATACATTTGAATGTTTCATTCATAATGGCTTAATTAGACGCAGTGTATATGTGTGCTTATTAATTATACAATACGTATTTGGTCACCTGAGTGAACGGTGAACTCTATAGTGACCTTGTGACCTTTATTTGCTATTTACAAACAATACGAGTCACATACCGAATTTTCTCATCATCATCTGTAATTACAAAGATAAAAGTATTCAAAGATCAGGTACTTTGCAATATAATGCAATACATTTTGTAATAAAAGTTAATATTCAATAAAACTATATCACATAGAATGTATTTTTCAACAATGCAGCCAAAAATATATTTTGTTTTTCATTTTTTTCTACGTTGATATTATTTTGTGATCTTAATGCTCAGAATTATATATTTCAATATATTATTGAAGCAATGTAAAGAAATAGAAATAACTTTATATACATGCATAGTGTGTTCCATTTTATTTTCTTGACTTTTTGCCAATAATCATATGCATTACAATAAAATTGTACATGTTTATTTCTCACAAGAATATATTGGATCGAGAGTAGCTACTGTAGACTGTCCAACAAATAAATATAAATAATTTTTTCGTTGCATTTCATAACTGTATTAGACCGAATACAGTTAATAAATTAAAAAACATTTCTGTGAAAGTTTATGTATCGATATAATACAAAATATGTTGCAAGTGAAGTGTTGAAGTGCGTACATTTTGGCATGAAACAGATTGTTTTAAGAAGTAGGTTAGGTTGTTCTAACATAACGTTACGAACATTCAAATGAGACCAACACGTCGTCATATATCCTGTAATTTGTTTAATACTGCGTTAAAAGAATTACGAATTATGTTGCATACAAAATTAGACACAATTTACAAAAACATATTATGTACCCGTTATGTCATTTTTCTGAAAGATTCTCCTCTCTTTAATGTCACAAATAAACTTGATACGAAATGAACAATATATTACTAAATTCAATTCAGTACTAGCACTCTATATTCTCATAAATATTTTACAAAAATTAATTATCTACTCCTTTAAACAATGTTTATAATAAACTCAGTAAATGAAATTCAACGAAATTGTATAGTTTCTAAATATATTGTTAAGAATTTCTCCTAAAAAAAACCTAATTTCCATCTTAACGGAATACCAGCTGACAACACAATAAAACAAATTTACAGCGTGCCAACACAACAACAAAAAACTACTAAAACATAATAATACGTTTCGTAAACTCATTTCGTATCCGGTTAAATTATGATAATAATAACAGATTCACACTCACATAACCTTACGATAATGACCTGTCAAGTAACGCCATTAGGTGCACGAATGCTGAACTACCAATGAACTGTTTAATTGTGAATTTACACACGCGCTCCTAAAAGTTATAGTCGCTACTTATTAACGGAAACAGAAAAAAAAACTTTCATAATTAAAACGTAGTTCTATTATTCGTAATGTAAACCGTGGTTTTGGATGGAAACAAGACATTAAAGATGGTGATATTAAGTAGGCCACTTTTAGGATATTGACTATTGTTTCAAGTTTGACATTGGGAAATGGAGTACATATTATAACAATAGTGTGATAATATTCATGTGTGTATGTTTGACACAAGAATATCATGCTTTTTTTCTCAACCACACATCAACTTGTTACGAAATAAGAAATGGTTAGAACAGACAAAAAATATTACTACATATTTGGAACAATGCATTCTCGAATTTTTTCGACTAGAAATGTCTATTTTGCCGACAGTAAATGTACTCTAATTCTGTGTTATACAAAAAGACTATAATGCTTGTTACAAAATTACATATTTTAATGTAAACTAAATTGTTTAAAAAAAATGTACATTACGTAACAGTACTGTTACGTAATAATGTACCAAAAATTGTAGTTTTTAACATACCATATTTAAATAGAAAATGTTATACATCGTCTTCAGTGCACACGCTGTATATCTATTTCAAGTTTGCTTATGTATGTACATATTTACTATTGTCTAACTAAACGTACTCATTATAAAAGTAAATAACTAGAAATATCTTCAATCGCTTATTGGCGAAAAAAGCTCCTGTAGGTGGCAGCACAAAATGGCGGCGAGTCGAGGATAACAAATAGAAGTTTACATGTGATTTGCTTGGGAGACGTTTTATTTAGTGGTTTATTCAAATAATATTACGATTTGTGTTGTGTTGTTTAGTTTAATATTATTTATCTGTGTAATATGGTAGCTGTAAAAGTCAATTTAGTGGATATATTTCAATATATAAGCTCACCGAGACCTATTAAAGAAGGTGAAGCAGTTTTCCACGCGGGTCATGTTACTATGTGTGGCTGTAAAGAACACAATACAAATGAAATTGTAGCGTTTTGTATACAAACAAGCAATTTAAATGGTGTATCCCATCAAAGTGGAAATAAAAATGCACGAAAATGTTTTATTTGTCATTGTAATAGTGAGCTAACCCTAAAACAGAAATTATTAATTTGCTTGTCATTTGAATTTACACAAGTTTCACACGAAAGTGTTTTTCTTATAATGATGACGGATTACTAATATCTTAATTTTAATATAATATTTATAATAAAACTCAGTAATAATTCCATAATTGATATGATTAAAAATTTAATTCATGTATTTACATGCTAACCTGTTTCTGTTATCCTCGACTCGAAACTTTTATTTTAGGCCACCAGATGTCAGCTACTTTGACTTTTTTCGCCAATTGTTCAATGCAATAACTTTCCACAAATCATGGAATTCCATTGTATGGATTTATGCGCGCGTGTGTGTACGTAATATATTTTTAGAAAACTGCTAGAGACGTATAATAAAATTAGTCCTAATTTCACACTGACCAGGCTACATGCACTGATTGTTAAGGAGCAATTGTATCTACTGAGCACAAACATAGAGATCTTCATATCAACTGTCAAAACGACAGTTAGTTTCATGTTGTTCACTTGTTGTACTTGCTACGAACAATTAATCCAGCGTTCACTTGATTATCCTTGTATTTATTTAAACGACAAAGATAAAAGAACATCAAATATTGTAAATCGTTAAAGACAAATTGTTGAAAACAAAATTTTAAAACAATTACTGAAGGAAATAGGCGTAAACTAGATTAATAGAAATAAAAGTCAGAAAGAATAAAGAATTCATTGGCGAAATGATACTTTATTGAAGCTATTTGGTACAGTTTTGAAAAGTCCTATAAATTAATAATAATCGCTCATCACTTTTAGTGCGTAACTTGAATGTTGGATGGAATAAAATTCTCTACAAATCCAAAGAAAGTCATAGTGAACTCGTGTCGAATGTAGTTTCTGAATTATTACTTTCATTTATGACACTACTTTCTTATGATCTACCGGCAACTCTGATAATTCTAACTGGATAATCTGACGTGCGCAAATAATTTTGATTTGTTTTGGAGGACAATCTAATTCTTTTTTTAGGCCAAATTAGTAAATTGTATGTTTATAGAGCAAGCTAATTCACAGATTCTAAAACCGAAGCCAACCGAAGCAGTAGGCATTTATGTATTACGGTATATCAAACACTTTCGGTCATATTCTTCGTGAAGTTTTTTTTTTAATTTGAACTAATTGCAATATATTAATATGAAATAATAAAAAATAGGATAATTTACTAATGAACGAGAGTTCGAAACGCGTCGAGATCTTAGCAAAAATTCACGAGTTCATAAAACGAACATATTACTTCTAATTAAAAATATTGGCGATGAACTTTATATTAAATGAAATAGACTACTACACGTTGTTATTGAAATTATAGTCTGTGCTACAATTACAAAAGATTGCTGACTTCGGCTCAGTTAATTATAAAATAAGTCATAAATAAACAAATACACAGCGTCATATTTTTTTCCCATTAAAATTTACAATTTCTTTTTACAGCACACTGTTTAAAACATTTATTTAATGTCTCGAATTAATTTACACTAAATATAAATATACATACACTATATCCTGTGTCATTTATTTTAAATAACAAAAATTACTGTTGTCATGACGACATCCTTACTGTGGAGCAAGTGAAGCATTAAATGCGACAATACATTAAACCTCATAATAACAGTAATGAAAACATATGTGAAATACAAACTTAGAGCATTGGTGTATAGTATTTTTCATTTCCGCAGTTTCTCTGCACCAGCTCAGGATCTATACGGGAAGCACAGCTTGAAATTTATGAAGCCAAACTTGTTGTTGTTATGTAACATTGTATTTATTTGTACAGAGCATGGCCGGCTACGATGCAAGGTGCACTTCTTCCGCATTCATTGTGCAATATTCATGCTAATCACCGTGCTGTTTGTTATTGTTTGTGAATACGCCCTAAATGGTCTGTTAATTTAAAAATTGCATTGTTTAAACTTTTTGCGCAATAAAAGACAGAATGTGTGGAAAAAAGTAGATTTTGTTTTTGGAAAAAAGAAATTGTTTAATTTTCGTATAGTTTTATAGGAACAAATATGGGATTTTTAACGGGATAATTAATTTTTAGCGATTGGAAAATAATGTATTTGTATTTTTGTTACAGATAAACCGGAAGTAATATGCCGTCTACAAGATGGCTACTTCTAGCAGGTAACATATATTAAAACTATATACGTATTTTAGTGAATATGTATGTTCAGAAATTGAAATACCTACAGGTAGGACAGAAAGAGTAGGAAATCTTTTGGAACAGTATAATATCGATAATTCTGAGTCCAAACTAATTCATCTCAGTAGCCATTGGGAATTAGCCAGATATTTATATATACTCAGAATGATCAATATTATAACCTTCAAAAATATTTACTATTTCTTCTCAGTCAAAGTCATTGTTCGTTCATAATGGCTTTGTGTACCCCAGTTCCGAAGAATTGTGTAAACTTTTTACTCGAAATCATCGATACCATAATCCTCCAAAATATTTACTATTCCTTCTAAACTAGCTATATATAAAAGTGTACATGTTTAAATATTATTTACCTATTTTTCTTGTTTCCTAGTTATTGCTATTTATTCAACACCATGGATAAAATCAGTGATAGCTGCCGAAATTCACGTAAGTACACAAAAAACCCCATCGCTTCATTATATTAGACTCTTGCCTACATAAAGCCCCGTTGCTATCATAACAAATTAGAACGTTGTAATGTAAAGATATTAATTATTAACTTATTTTGCAGGATTCATTGCCACTGGCGTCGAATGGCTGGCGACCAATCATAGGAACACACGAAGTCAAATCGTACATTACCGTAGAGCAGTCTAAACACTCTCAGTCAAACACGAAACAGACTCAATTATTGCCTGGTGATAAACAAGAGCATAATCGTGACAAGAACAAACAATTAACACAGAATCAGAAGGCTAACAGTGGCGGATCACCAGTTCACGTTAATCATCACGGTAAGAGACAAAAATAAAAATAATTTTTAAATAAAAATATCATTTGACCAGGTATCGAACTTGTACTTATTATTTTTAAGGTTGGCTACTCCAACCTACAGTAGCTAATATTTCTTTCTTGCTTTTAAATATGAATCTTATGGTTCGTCAAGATATGATGATAATGTAATACGAATTGTAGGTTCTACCGGACATAGAAACAAATTGCAACCACCACCACTACTGAATAAGCAACCGTATAAAACTACAGGTCATGGTAATATGCATGTGGTCACGGGGAAGCCCGCGCACAGACACCCGGTGATGAACAAGTTACACGCACATATGACGCACAGTGCTAGTAACAAACGACACAAGTCCAACAACAAACAACAAGCACGGCCGCAACACACTGGATCACTACGAGATGAAATAATGGCACCTGCACCATCCTCTGCCATAGGTAAGTCTTACACAGACTTGGACATGTTCAGAATCTTTTGGGCTACGTTTGAATATAGGACAATCCTCTCTCGAACTATGTCCCAGTTACTCGTCGGATAGACATTCCTAGATCTAGGACCAGTTATACTGTATAATGTGTTTTCTAGGTTCATACGCTTTCTTCAATCAAGGTCCACTGCACATCCAAAACCATCCACTAGGAAACCAACCGTTCCACTCGCAGAGTCACATCGACTACAGCAACCATTTTGCATTTAGTAACGTGAATAGCGAACCGGTTATACCCCAGCAACAACAGCACTTTACCACATTCACCAAACATCCAAGTCAGAACGAACTACAGTCAAATCATTACGTGTACTTCAACCAGCAGAATGACGATTTCACCCGCAATTTGGTACCACCACCGCCAATATACAAACCGCAGGGGGAAAAAGAAGTTATCAAAGACATGCCCAAGCAAATAGATCAGTCCACCAGCATTAACAACCCACAACTGGTGCACGGGAAAGTCAGAGATGTGCCGGGCACTTTGTTAGTGCAACTACAACCGGGCTACAATCCTTACCAACACCAAAAACCCATATTGGATCTTGAAATTACCAAGGAAAATTTCAAAGAGTATCATACAACGCTGGCACCCGTGAATTATAAGCCTAGCACGGAACCGTTCCACAGTGTGTCGAAGTTCACCAAACCAAAACCACATTACACGAAATCAGCGTACGAAGTCACTGAGGAGAAGGAATGGTTGGATCATTTACCGGCCTTCAAACCACTTTACTCAACGGTTAATCCATTGGTGAGCGCGTCGAAACCGTACAACACTCAGTTCTCTACCACTGTGCCACAAATACAAAAGTACCAGTACCAACAACAGCAGCAAGTGGTGTTGCCTAAACATCCCACTATCGAGCAATTCTTACCAACACCTTATAATCCAGAAAGCACGTATCCTACATCTGCCACGCAGACAGATGTATCGACCATTTACGCAGAAGTTAGTCAGATCAATCGTAAGAAACCCACGAACCCATACCAACAGTTACAAACTCCTGAACCAACCAGATACAACATCAAAGAAGTGGCTACCCATTTTCCCATTTACGAGGAACAGAAACCAGATACGCAAATCTCAGTTCCAGTAGGACAAAAAGAGACAGTGGATTATGAGAATGAAGTGACTACGAAGACTGCCGAAGTTCTAGAGACAGAGACCACAGTTGAGTATGTTAAACCAACGCAACAGACTACGTTACCAACTAGAGGAACTGCCTGGAATCAACGACGACCTGGACAGCGTCGTCGACGACCCTCACGACCAACAACGACTACAACCGAAGCGTACGAAGCTGCCAATGACGACGTTTACGAGAATTACCGAACGCAGGAAGCAGAAACCGAACGACCAACGCGACGACCCTACCACCAGCATCGTAGACGACGACCAACGAAATACCGTACGACGGAACCACCTCCAACGGAGTTGGTAACCATCAGTGAACCTACAACCAAAGCCACGTACTACATCCGGCGGAAACCGCAGCGTAGTCAACCGCAGACAATCACGGAGGAGGCATTTGTAACAACGAAGCAACATAAACATCACAAGTATGAACAAGAGGAAGTCTATCAAGAACCACAACGAGAATACGAACAGGAATACACTACTAAACAACACACAAGACTCACGCGACCAAAGGACAATTACAGAGCAACTTATAGGACACCTGAAGAGACCACGACACCGTACCAATATGAGCAGAATGTCGAATCTGAAACACCAACAACGGAATACATCCGGCCGTACACAGACTTCAAATACCCCGAGGAAACCGTACCAGAAACGACCGAACAAACGGTTAGTGTCAAGCCGAAACGTAGACGATTAAGGCCTACCACTACTACAACGGAACTTCTGCCAACTACGAACATAAAAATCCCTGAAAATGAACTAGACTATACTACGATGCCGGCAGAAGATGATGAATCGCAAGAAACTGTGACTATACGGGAAGTTTATGACTTTGAAACGGAACGAGAACCCACTACAATACTGATTACTTCCACGGAAACTACTTCGCCGAGTACCACTACAACTGAGGCGCCTACGACAACGACAAAATCCAATAGGATCCGACCACGGCCAATGAAATACGACGTGCAGAGACCTAGATTCAGTGTGAAGGATTACAGACAACGATTGAGTCAGTATATGTCCTCAAGTACGAGTACGGAATCTTCGAAACCCAGTTCGGAAACACCACGAATTCGTTACCCCAACCGTTTCAAGATCGCCACCACAAATATAGAGGAAGAATCCACGGAACCTGTACGTCAGAAGTTTATTCCCAAGGATCCTCGACACAGATTGGCTGGCGGTGAATCGAATGTGGAAATAAGTCCCAGTACTACGGAGAAATACATACGCGGTGTCAATACTCGTATTCGGCCATTCGGTAGATACCGTTCGACCACGGAATTACCGTCTACAACTACTCCTCACAAAGTGTCAATTAAGCCTTATATGTTTAACAACCTGAAAAGACCACAACAACTGAGTTTACGTAACCGTATCTTGAACAAGAAACGAAACAGCACTCAATCCACCACGGAAGCTGTACCTCTGGACTACGATAGTAACGAACTGATTACGAATACGGAGAAAACCGAGGTGACATTGCAATTTGAACCAGCCGAGAGTAAGTTAGAGGTTACGACACAACTGTATGAGGTTAGGAGAACAACAGACAGGCCAACGACTAGTACGCCAACTGAAATGACATATGCGAATACATTTAAAACAAATGATGTACTTCGCGATGATGAAATAGTGACACCTGACGAAGCTGAAGCATTCCTACAGTTGCAGAGAATATCCGATTTGACTTCGTCCGCGCACAAACAGTACAATACACCTGGCATGTTCAAATCAGTGTCGCCAACCTCGCGTAGAGTACCCAGTTATTTCACTATAGCCACCGAAGACCCGATACTACCGATTGAAGCGTTCTTTCCGAATTTAAACCACAAAAACAGCGATAAATAGTGAGCGAATTGATTTGGGAAAAAGGAGGTACACTTTGAATAGAAAGAACTAAAAATGTCGCTTACATTTTTTTTTCAATCTACACAAGATTGTGACAAAAAAAAAAAACAGTAACAATTAGAAGGGTTCCATTTGCAAACATTTTGAGTGTAACTCCGTAACTAGCGAACAAGGTATGAAAATACAAGAAATTATTTATTTTTTACTAACATTATGTGAACGAACTGTGGATTATGAAAGACTGGTAAAAGTTAATTATTACGTAGCTTTAAGGTACTAATTAAGTTAAACTTCCTAAGTTATGTATAAAGTGATCCATTTCAATGTCTGTAACACATATTTAAATAACTTCTGTTGATAAAATATTTGTACTAGTTTAATTTATTTATAAATATATATTAAACATAAATGGTTTCGATTTTCTATTTGTATATGAAAAGAAATACAAAACGTAATGAAAATTATCATATTTCAAGGTAAGAGAAATATCATAAATAAAAAAAAGTTAAAAAAAAACAATATAATATTAACAATTCTAGTGATTCTAAATGTTCTCCATAAGTTTCTACTAGTGCTAAGACTACAATTAAATGGTAACAATATGTGATTTGCCAATGCAGATAATCAAACTAGTGTCACATTAGTTGAAGTGTGCAAATTGTACACATATTTGAACTACAATAGTAACAGTAAATGACCAGAATACAATAATTTCCATATTTACTACACTACTAACAACGAGTCTAGTCATTATGGTTCTTCAACGTGCATACGTTGAAGTATAGCTACGTATGACACTGAAGTTTTGCAGATCTGAAAATGTACAACAGTCTCCTTGTAATCTGCAAGTAGATATACTTGTATATTTATCATTGGACCGATACTTAACCGTGAAGAATGTCTGCACATTTACTGGCATTATTTTGTAGGCTGTAAAGGTGACAGGTCGATTACACTGAGCCATGTAGAATTTGACATCCTTCTGATAAGATACAGGAGCATTGTACCAAGCATTCTGGTGCCAGTTTACTCCTAACCTTTCGAACTAAAAAGGAATACAACAAACATTTGCTGGTCTTATAATATTTGAAAATGTTTAGTTCATATTATCCGAATATTTATTAACAAGAACGATATAATATATTAATATTACAAACTTGATTTTCAAGAAGTTGTCCAAATGAGCAGTAAATAAACAATTGGGAGAACAAGCTGAGTAGACAGAAGAAAAATTTTATCTTAATTTTTATATCGCTGTCTCCCTATGAACATAAAAATATATATTATTTTGAAAATCGGAAGCAGACTTTCTTGTACCGACCTCCATGAGTAAAAAACAGATCGTGCATATGAATATGGTACTGCTCAGAAATTGTACAATTAAACTGAAACTGTACAAATCCTGTAACATCTTACAGACCCTGCAAATTTATTACAAGCATATATGAACTATCTGTAGTATTTTCATAATGGAATACACTTACTTCAGTATTTTCTTATGATATTCCAAACATATGCCGAACAGTCGTGTTGTTTTCTTCTCTGTAATCGCATCTTCTGTGGCCGCTTCAATGCCGTATTGCAGAAGTTCAACACGAGAACACACAAACATAATAACGGAAAAGAAAAACGATTCGGCGCCCAAAAATACAAACACAATGCCAAGGTTGACGTAGCCCTCGATAATAAACGTCGGTACAAAGTACTTCAGCTTTGTGACATCGTACGGAAATTTACTGGGAAATGGTAACTCTTTGACACCTTGGAAAGCGCGTAATATTGGAAAGATTAGCAACAGTAAAGAAGTTATTATGTACAACGACAAGAGTAATTTTGAGGTTATATGTGTACGTCGTTTCCATTTCAACGTTGACGCTGTAACTCGCTCGTCCATATTTGACAGCGGTACATTTTCGTATAAATCTTCAATTGTCGCGAGTAATTTTCGTACAAAATCTCTTCGGTATAGAAATGTGGCATTTTTCAAAAGTGTTATCGTGTGTGTACTTAGAATAACCATGGTCTCAGCGATGAGTACAATATCGCCAAAACAATCGACAATTTGGTTTATTTCAGCCGTTATCAGACATGCTGTGAATAAATTGTATGTATGGAATATGACGATTTTCCGAAATTCTATTAGCGGCCTATTCAGTAACGACCACAATCCGAATGGTGTCATTCCTATTATGGTCCAACGGAAAAAATCTTCCATTTTTTTTTTTAACCAGTACTAAAAGTTGATACCATTATAAAAACAATATTACAACATTGCATACCTATATAGAAATTGTGAATACATTTTCCAGTATTACTCAATTTATAATTTCTTTAGAATGAATAAATGAAGAGAATAAGTTATGCAATTACACAACGAAATATTAGTAAATCAAATTAATAAACGTTATTATGCATTATTTTGAATACAGCTTTTTAGTTTAGTGTATTTTTAGGAAAAATAAAATCAATACCTAATTTACAGTAATTGTTCAAAGTTATCACCATTCACATGTTCTAATACTTCAATTCGACACATAATTGTTCCGAAATATGTTTCTATGCGTGCACATAAGCACATATCCAAACATCTTGAAAAATGTATGATGATATTTCATCTGTATGGAAATAATTTTATGTAAATAATTACAATGAATATCGTTATCTTCTTGGTTGACTCGACTGGGAGGATTGATTTCTATCACCAGATCATGCCACTTTTCTTCTGTTATATATACAGTGTACAGTTTTCACGGATTTATAAAGAGAACAGTCATTTTAATAAAATTACTTCAAACGGAAATAAACATGTTTCAGTTAAATAATAGGCTACATGTTACAACAAATGAATTTGATTTGTTCCCTTTGCTTTACAAATTCAATCTTTAATTAAGCCATATATGTTTGTGTGAAAGTGTATCTATAATTTATTTCC
This sequence comes from Carabus problematicus, assembly GCA_963422195.1. NCBI lineage: Eukaryota > Metazoa > Arthropoda > Insecta > Coleoptera > Carabidae > Carabus > Carabus problematicus. Next base: position 13,560,490 of record OY728589.1, on the reverse strand, counting down.
TAAAGTACATATTACATTTCAGTATAATGACAATGTAGTGAACATTCACACTTGTGCCGGTATTTATTATTCAGTATGTGATTATAAAGCACAGATCACAGTAAACGAAATGTCAAACGAGTTTTTAAATTACTCTTCTCTCTACTAAATATGTTTGTACATATTGTTACTTTAATTACTAGGTTTGTCAAAGCATCTCTTTCATTATTAATATTCATAATTAAAAATAAAATAATATTTTTTTCCGTTATGGATAGCTTAGTGCAACCAAGTGCAACCGCGTCCTTTATATCATTTCTTCCAATGATTTAAAAATCTCAAGATGTTTTTTTTTTATCCTTTAACATTATTATTTTCTACACAATTTAAGAAATACTTTAGTTTCTTCGGTTCACCAATTTACACTATTATTTTGTTTTTCATCTCCTCACACATAATAGTTAACCAATCTTTAACCTTCTAAACCAAAACCTAACACAAAATGTCAAACCAGTTGATGTCTATTTCGGAAATAATGACATCTACTGAAAATTTTTATAACCAAAGTATTTGACGATTTACATTACACCGTTGAAATAATCGTTTAAACAGATAAAATGGGTAATATATTAGGATTTAAGGAAGATTGACGTTCAATTACATTAATAATTATTATACCTGATATTGCGGATTTAAATTACTTTGAAATAACCTTTATTCCATACGCTTTGCACTGTACAACTCACCAACAAACACAAGAATACATATCACATGTCCGACAATCAGAAAATAGAACGGTATTTGCAGCTTATCCAGTGTGAATTTGGTATTTTCATAGACGGGTTTCCTTTTCATTCTGGCTGTCAATACCAGCGAATCAATGATATCGTTTGACCATTTGTTTAGCAGCCCTGATTCTCGAATAATTGTTATCAGCATATTGAATACATGAGTGTACGGCGATCCTCTGGGTACAATGTATGAAAAATACAAGGAACGCGGAGACTCGGACACGACATGTACCTTGTCTTCGCCATCATACATGATTATTTTCAACAGAGCATCTGTTCGTCGCTCAAACATAGCGATTTTGTCACCCTGTACAATGGTCGTAATTAAATTTCTTCGATCCACAACAACCACCCTTTTGCTCAATTGTCTCATCAGTGTTGTATTACCATCGTCAAAAATATCCACCGTTGAATTGGTAGAGGTTTTTATTAACAATCCTGATTTTTCGAATTCTTCTAACGTGTTAATGTCGGGGTAGTATGAATGTTTGCTGAAGGAAGTAATTAACTGACCCTGGAAAGATCCGATTATGATGATATTAAACACCATACAAGCACACAAGAACATTCTATGATTTGCGGTGGATGCCAGACGAATGGGAACCGAAATAAATAAACAAAAGATATCAAGGAACGTATCCACGATGTTCTTCGTACGATTTACATGCAAACGACTGAAATCTGCCCGCTGAACAGCGTACCAATACACTGACGCTAACATATACGTAAGCAAAATCAACAACCAACTATTTAAATCGAAACATCTGAACAATGACATGGATTGTGGAATCTGCGAAGCCTTTGGAACGACTAAAGAAAACTTATCATTGATGACAGGTGACAAATATTCGACTACTTCATCACCAAAGTCATCAACAAATCGACTATTGAAGCTTATATCCACTTTGCGATAAGCTACCAAGCCAAAAGTGCCGTAATAGGTGCCATTAGCTGCGAAACCATAGTCTGATTCATCGGTATTTATCACTGGATTGAAATTTATCCGTTCCGCTAGAGTTATCATCATCAGCCCGTCCAGTCCAACATATCCCTTGGAATGAGTCAAGTTTTTATAAAGACGATTATCTTGAAGATTTGCTGGAACATATGGCATATTGGTTGGTGTTCGTTGAAATACTGATACTCGCAGTGGATATCCATTCAAGTTGTGCAACGTATTCCTGTAGTGTTCATCATTTTGCTCGGCATCGTCGATACTGAACGCACGTACAATGCCCCAGCCCGTGCCATTCGGAGCAAACGGATCCAACATGTAGAGATTCGTGCGTTTACAGGAACACGGCAAATGAAACACAATATTCAGAACGCCAAAATCCGTCCAAATCCGTCGTAAAGCATGTTGCCACAGGTGGAAAGGAACGTTCTGGGATGAAATGAAAGTGACCATATAGATTCCACGTGGATTCGGAAATAAGTTCTTGAATTTCTTCGCCACAAGCACCAAAAGATCTTCAACGTCCCAAACGATGATTTGAAACGCGTAATTCTTGTCACCAGAAAATGTTTTCATTCGTTTCTTTAGCGTGTTGGCCTGTTCTGTCTGCTCTTGCTTCCGCGGAGGGATGTTATTTTGCTTTACTGCTTCATTGTCCTCATCTGATTCGCTTCGGTTACATATTTTGTGCGGATAGGTTTTTGATAGTGTTGGTGTTAACATATAAGTTATTTTATAATCCGTGATGAAAATGGACAATTTACCGAACTGCTTCTTTATCTGGGAATGTAACATTTCCGTTACGAATTCTTCGATCAGTGGTTTACTGTAGTTTGTTATTAGTTTAATCATTGTCACTTGCGATGAGTTCTTAAAGTTCCACGTGTACGCTCGCCAGAAGTCCTTATCCTGCAGGTTACAACTGTTGTAAAGAATTTGAGTGGCTGGATCTGGTATTTCTGTCTTGCCAAAGGAAATGAGAAACACTATCACAATTATCAAATATAAATCTGACATAGTTGATCCTTTATGTTTATTATTTAAGAATAACATTCTGATGGTTTTGTTTAGAAATTCTTGTTTTCTGACCGATTTGTATATTGATTCTTGGAGTTTAATGTTTGAATATTTGAACTTTATTTTATCAGCGTTTTGAAATTACCATACATAATACTCGAATACTGATCTTTGTGCATAGATAGCTATAATACAAGACTACTTTTAATGATAATTCTATTCATTTGCTTATATTCCATAGCAAAACAAAGTCGAGTAGTTGAAGATTAACCAGATTAACAGCCGGTAATTTAATTTTAAAAATTCATACTAGATGCCTCTGGTGTGATAACCGTTACGGTCTGACTACTGATTGACTGCTGGTGTTAAATATTGCTTATAGCGTTGTGCACTGTCATTAGTTATTGTTCTAGTGTAAATATTTCATTCGATGGAAACATGACTTGTGTGTTTGAACAACCAAGGTACTATGTCCGTGTGCGTGTGCTTGTGTGTGTGTCCTTGAAAGCACAACTCCATGTCACACGGAAGTACTTTCAAACAATGGTTGAAGCTTTGAGCTTTCAGTTAAGCGCAGTATAGGCTGCTAGGTTTATTTTGTATTGCAGGACAAATAACGTCTTCTGTTAATTCGCGGACTGGGAATACTGCAGCGGTTCTCAATCTTTCGTATTGTCCGCCCTCCTTTTTACTTTGAATAATTTTTGCGTCCCCTGTATTTTTCGATTGTAGCTGCTTAAAAATCTAAATGTAGAAACAAACTTCAAATGTCCTTCGTAGACCAATTCTTGTTATACTAGAAGATACCAGGTGTAGCTCTCGCAAAATTGAAAATAAATTCAATTGAAATAATGTTTTTTTTTTTGTCAAGGGAAATTATACATTTTGCAGTAGTTTATAATAGATGAACAAATATTTATACAACGATATTATCCTTTAATATGTCACAATAAATACCATTACATATTGTTGATGTTTATTTTGTGAATAATAATCAATACATAAATTATAAATGCACGTAATGCTTACGTGTGCCACTAATACGAATGCCTATTTATTCAATTTTCAAAAACAGTTATCCCTCCCTTCTCTCTTTCTCTCTGGCTGTCTCTGTTGTCAAAAATATTCGTTTTGTACATTAAAATGCAATTTCGAGTTTATTCTGTTAGTATAATAACAACAATTTTAATTACTTTGAAGTTAACGTACTAGAACGAACTAAATTTAAAAGGGAATAATCGATAATTAATTCCAAACTACATAGATCAAATATAAAGATGCCGTTCTGTTTCTGTACATTTATTATTCTCTTTTTTCAAAATTATAATAGGAGAAAATTCGTATATTACAATCGCGGATAGTTCGAAAATCTATTATCATTTTTTTTCTCCAGAAAGTAAGTATTAAATTAATCTGCATAACAAATGCAGATAATATTAAGCTTCATAATGTAGAACTCCAGTATTTATAACAACACACAATTAATTTAACCAATCACAATTTATTCGCACAGAAATACAAGTATACATTTTCAATAATCTAATATTAAATATGTATATTAGAATCGTCTTCTTACAATTAAAGCATCACGAGCCATTTTGTGAATCTGCGATTTAAGTTTATCTGCACAAAGAAGAAAATAGTTAAAAAATAACGGATTCTGTGACATGTTACAGTGCGAATTTAGTGTTGATGAGAGATCGTAAGGCTACAGATACTGTACTTACATATTTTGTGTTCGCCTTGCATCGCATATACTACAGGTAACATTTGTGGATTCGTACAAATTAATACGAAAGGACTGTCACTCTCACCCGTTGGATGCTCCTCCCGGTACTCTTCCTGGCCGAGACAGTCCTGCACCAGGACACAGCCTAGCAGACATCCTGTGGGATAGTCTGCTGGGAATTCTATCCTATGACCTGCCATAGATAATATCCAAATACAGACACTGTGCGTTGCACGGAATAGATCATGAACTATGTTTAGAGTAATGTATAGACATTTGTAGATGCATTGTGTACCTTTATAATACTCTATATAGAACTTTTCAACCTCCGTCACCGTGTCTGGATCCAGTGGCTTGCTAGCAGCTGCTATCCAGAGTGTACCTCTATGCGGAGTGTACCAAGTACGACCCTCATGTCTGTACATACATTCAAATTGAACAGTACGACATACAATGATGGTATTTTATAGTTAAGTAACATCAATAACTCCACTAATTAAACATTAAATCGAATATTCGCATTCATTCTTCATAAACCGAAAGTATGAATAATTGTTTTGTAAATCGCAATATGGTAGATTCGCATAGCCAAAAATCTGACCATAGATTTAATTGTCAAATTCGCACGAACGGTATTGGAATTTCCAAAGTGTAACTTACTTTTTGATTCCTGTCAACAGCAGCGAAGCCCACGGTTGATGCATGCTCAAACACATGCCCATATCGCGCATTTCCAGGAACATTTTATCCTGAATCACATAATTGTTCCGCATCACATCCAAATGGCTGTCTTGTTTCTCATCGACCAGACCATACTTTTTCGGTTTTGGGCTGGGTTTCATTTGACTTAACTAGAAATCACAGTTGTATTGTGTAGTATAAAACAACTTAAGCCACCGAAACATGCAACATGTTGGTGATGATCACTAGTAATCCACAAACTAAAGTATTAAATACACTCCTATCATCCCTACCGATTGTAGTACACTTTCAATATCGGGTATTCTCGACTGGTACGCTATTTTCTCTTCCGTTTCCGTATCCGATTCATCCGTGTCCGCTTGCGTTATGTGTTCCTCGACAGCTTTCTGTCCCAGCAGGTCGAACGTGATGGTCCGTGCGCCCAGCCGTGATCCGTACTTTGCGTCGTGATCTTTCGCCAGTTTCTTTGCGGATTTCTCGCGTTCTTTCTTCGTCGCCCAGCGGTTATTCACATCGTACCAGTCGTGTTCATCGTCGATGATTTTCGTACGCTGTGCACTGATCAAATACATCGTACAAGTGGTTCAGTTTAAAACTACGTTTACAACTTACCAATTCTGATCGAATTCGAGCATTTTGTTACGTTGTTGCATCGCCTTACGCCAAGCGTCGGATTTTTTACGATCCATTAAAGTGTTATAGAGAGCACCTGCTTGTTTAGTGCCCGAATCGAGGACTTCCATTTCACCGTTAGTACAGACCTGTAGTAGAATGAATAGTATGTGTTATTATATGTTATTTAAACACATCTGATTTTACAAAAGAGATAATTGATTGTATATATTTATATTAATGAACGTCTACTAAATACCAAAAAGTGTAATATTGTACATATGTTTACGTACCATAGATTCACAGAAAAAGCAAGGACCAGATCCTTCTTGTTCGCACACAATACGACCACACTCCAAACAGTTACCAATCAATTTATGTCGGCTCGCCTGACAATTACAGGGAATTCGACCTAAAATTGACAAACATTATTAGCAATGTCCTGTCAGAAATGTTTCATAAAACTCACCTTCTTTCAAATAACCATTCTGTAATTCTTGCAATTGAAACTTAATGAATTTCTTAGAACTTCTCTGTAATAGAGCATAAATGTAAGTGAAGAATATTGCTATAAAATGCCATACGGTTTTACCTTTTTACCAGAATTCTCACCAGATGTAGTCGCAGGAGGCGGTGATTCTTGTTTGACAGTCTTTTTAAAATTCTCACTAATAGTTTTTGATGATTTCGACTTTTTCTTGTTAGACTTTTGGTTACCTAAATGTCAACGAATTAATCTATTCAAAATTGCAGTTTAGACAACACAACCTACCAAATTTAGCTGCCTTAATATTCTCATACGCTTCTGCGTGTGTCTGATTCGAAAAATCGAGCAAATTTCTCATGTATTCTTCGAAATCATTTTCGTTATCTATCGACAGCACATACCTAAGACGTTTCAGGTTAGCTTTGACAAATACAATTTCTTAATTACTTACTCAGTATATTCCGACATATCGTCTCCTAAAACTTGAATCAGCAACTCGGCAATCCAGTCACTCATTTTGAAACTTGCGATTTAATCAGCAACACGAGAAATGTAAAGAATGTAACAATTGCTATAGTTACTGTAATATTATTTTGACAAGCTGTCAGTGCTAATCACGTGACCGTATATACCAAGACCAAGTCGATATCGGATCACGTTGCCTTGGTATTTTGTACGTTCTGCGACAGTTGACAGTTACAGAATTTGAGTTGTGGAAAATTGAGTTTTATTATGAAATTTTGTCGTAATATCAAATTATGTAACATTTTTATGTGCAATTTAAATATTAATTTGCGTGTATTTTGTGAAAACTATGAAATAAACTTTCTTTCCACGTCCGGGAGTAGAAGTCAGTTTCCAAAATTGTGACAGAACTCAAGCATTTATTTCCAAGAGACGAAAACATTTTCGGTAAGTGAGTTTCTATAATAACAAAGGTTTTTGTAAATAAATGTCTGTTGTCCGTGGTACGCGTTGCATGGAAACATTCCCGAAGGCTTCTAAATATTGTAATGTCGCTCCGATTTATTATAATTCTTTATTTATGATATTAAGTGTTTCCACTGCCGATCGTGGATAAAATAGTATATACACCTCGAGAGAGGTGGTGTATAATGTACTAATTCTTACAAGAACGGTAAAAAAACACACAATCTTATATATAGTACTTTTATTTTCTTTGAAAAACATATTTATTTTCATATACGTTTTATTTTTGTTTCAATCTGACAGATTACAAATCTACAAGTTATATTAGCTAGAGAATTACATTATCTCATCACAATAGTATATAGTTCGTTTTGTTACATTTCAAATAAATTATTATTTACAGGTAATTATTGTTTGCAACTCGAAATAAAATATATTATCATAAATTATGTTTATTTTATCGAATTATATTAAAATATTTCTTTGAAATAGGTATTTTGCTAATAAATTTATAGGTATATATATTGTCAGCCGTAGGATGATTATCATTAAACTGGACAATTGACACTGGAACAGTAATTTGGTCAATAATTAGAAATATTTCTTCTCTATAATCAACGTCCTATGTTTACATATACGATTTTTCAATTAAAATAACTATAGCTTGTTTTTTTTTAATATTAAATGCAGGTAGATATTGTAGAATGAGTATTATAATTTATTGTATAACTTTATTATCTCAAATCATAATATGAAAATTTACAAAAACGAATATTTTATCCTTTTTTTTTTTGTAAATTTTCATGTATATTAATAAATAATAACTTTATTTAAATATAAAATAAATGGCCTTAAATATAAAACGAATGTTCCATAACAACTTATTTTTCCCCAAATATCCCTTAAACCATCTCTGACTAATATAATTTTAACTAATTACTAAGTTGTTACGAATTAATGAAATAAATCACAACTAATATTACGTCCTTAAAAAAAATCCTAATAAAATAAATTAAGTATTACGTACTATAATTTTTGTTTCAAACGTAAATAAATAAAGTTTTTTTTTTTCGGTAAATATGTCAAATAAATATATCTACATATACAATAGCAGTGTTGTGTTTCAAAACGTTAAAAATCGCATAGCGTAATCGTAAATTAAAAATTATCTACGAATAATTCTAACCTCTAATTGATTAGAGTTGAAACTTCGAGGCGACTGTCAAACACATCTAATAAACAGTATGAAATAATAACAGTAACTTTTATACTATATTATCATGTTGCCTTTTGATAAAATACCTTCTAAAATGGAAAAGATGATCAATGTGCGAGATCTTTTTTAGTATAAGATATTCTACCAAAGCAACATGCATATACGGTATTATTTTTTTTTATAAGGCTCAATTGCCAAATACCTTCTCTGTGCCTTCCCCAACAAAATAACGTACGGCCATTTCTATAAGTAGAATAACGGGTACAGTCGATTGTCAAAATGGTCGAATATTATTTTGCAGAAAGGCTGTGTGCTGTCCATTTTAAAAGTTATTTTCGTTCTCTTAATAATCTTAAATTATTGCGGGGTTATTCGTTATTACTTGGAATTATATTCTCTTAACTATTATATTTGACTAGTGCCGTTTCGATTTCGTGAAGACATTTCCGATTCGGACCCGTCCACTACCATGGGCAGTGATTCATGTTTTACTGTAAATAAATCTGATACGAATTTGACCTGGAAAAAATAACAAATTATAACATTAACAGATGGCGCAGTGCACAGTTAATGTGAATCTGAAACTTGATGGTATTTTAACGATGGAGTTTTTTAACCTTAGCCTGCTAGAAAATTTTGATCTGTAAGTCATAATACTGCTTTTATAATGATAAGACTAGCATCCAAAAAAATGTTCGGAGTTACATAAATAAGTATTTTCTGTGCGCAATTTCATTTGAAATTTGTCCATCTTATTTTATAAAATGAATACAGCTTCGTCCTATTGAAAAGGAGATTTGTTATACCAGTTTAGAGTATTTTACGTGAAAATACATCAAGTTTCAGGTATGATAAGATATGTGATGACATACACTGAGTTGCGAATACAACACTCACTATTCTACCATGCAACAATGTTACTGTGTTGTGTTGTGTGCGTGTGTTAGTCAAGTTTGCAACAGTGGACGGCGTTCTGACACTCCAGTTATCTGGGCTCGTCCTTTGAATACAAAACACCACTGGAAAGAAGAATCAAGCAGAACTACTAGTATAATTACACATTAACACATTTATGAAATATTATTAAACCTCACAAGACTAGACCAGCAATGTTTCCTAAATTCTAGAAGTCATTCAGGTGAATTAAACAATAATACACAACCTCTAGGATCTGAAAAACATGCCTTGTTATAATTACAGTTAGCAGTACGAAATAAATACGACAAAACTAACAGTAATCACAAAAAGATAGTAAATATTATGTAGTATTAGCACTGAAAATAAATTAACACACCTAAAAATTCGTTAGTTTTTTCTATATTATCCAAATCCCAAGAATAGAAAAAAAAATTATATAAAAGCACTTTAAAAATGTGCAAATGGCCAAAGGTACATGCTTGCCAGAATTTACTAAAAAATGTGATCCCAGTGGCGTAGTAAAGTGTTTTTGTCAGCAAGTACATGCCCATAAAATGCGTATATAAATGTTTAATAAATACTATTTAAAAAAATAACATTTAACAGGTTAGAGGGCGGGGTATGTAACTACTGGCTGTACCCTGTCTACGCCACTGGGTGCTCTTAGTGACCTTAACAGAGTTGCCGCATTCCACATACACAGACTTGAGAGAATGCCAAATAAATTGCAAAACTGTCACCAAACATTCACAGACTATTAAAGATACGAATTAGCAAAGGCTACATAGTGGCATGCTGCACACTAACAATGATCCCAACCCGAGAGACGAAAAAATCCCCAAACACGTAGCACATCTGGCAAACGAACAAACAAAAAAGTCCCCAACTAAGCGGTTACCGTGCGACAGACACGTGCTGGTGAGTTTTAGGTTGGCAACGGGGGGAATGAGCACATACCACCAGTACAGCGACAAACATCCCTAGGAGCAGGCCTGCCAACACATCGCTCCAGTGATGTTTGTAGTCGGATATTCTTGTCATCGCGGTGTAAACCGATAGCAGTATGAAAATATACTGGCAAAAGTGTCGTAGCAGTTTGGAGCCTTGCCAATTCCATCGAGCTTGCAAATACATCTATTGAAAATGAAACAAAAAAACAGTTAATTTTTACAAAAAAAAAAATCATTTTATTTTCGTATATACTAGTTTGTGTGCTTTGCATTCTTTTTTTGGTATATAGAGAAGTATTTACGAATTAGTGGACATTCGGGCTTCGGATGAAATGACAAACTGGGACTTAGACCTCATGGGATACACTGTATACGTGTAAAAATAACTTCATTACAGCAGAATTCGCAAAATTATAACTGCGACGATTGAATCATAAAGTGTCATATGCGGTGCGAAAATAAATGACAATAAAATTTTTCGCGCAAATGTTCTGGATAAAAAATTGCATAGCTTGAAAATAAGTTCATTAGGGAATTCTTAGAATTATGGGCCGTTACACACAGTGTCATCGGCAAAATGTATGTACAAATGTTGAGATATTACTTACGGCCAGATAGAACATGGTGTACATTGAAAATGACGAATGTCCTGATGGAAATGATAATCTGAAAAACAAACAAAAATATTCCTCATACACACAATCAAATTCAAAGTTACCAGAGCATAATAATTCGTTTAGAAAGATTGCTCTGGATGTTTTACATTATTGCGTGAAGTTATCTATTGATTAATTGGTTACGAAACTAATGTACCGACTGGAAGAACGAACGAATGGATTGTTATTGCAACATATACAGGAAACAAGTGACAACTATAATTCATATCATCGTCGATGGGGGTGCGCTGTAATGAATTAAATCATTATTTATTGCCACTGATGAGACACACAGAGAGGGGAAATCATTATTAATGACCTAGTATATTGAGCCTGCAGTACTTCAACGGTTATGGTATTAATTAGACATTTGTAAACAAACTGTAAGGTACCTCATCTCTTTCAGTAACCGTCCGTCCCGATCGTTTCGGCATGTGAAATCCGTTATGTACCGATGTTTGTCCGCCAGCTCCGTGCAATTCACTGTGGGATTGCAGACGGTGATGAAATGTGGTCGTAAGCGACCAACCGTGTACTTCATGATGTCCGTGGAGAGTTGCGAGCACGCGGCACCGAAACCGAATACGATAATCGCACAGTAAGCGCACCAGATCCACGCGGGAATCTTGTATTTACCCATGCGCAGCGATTTCTCAGTCTCATTGCGATTTATAATGTACTCAGTCGACATCATCTAAAACATAAGAGACACAGAATATTAAGATTAAAACTAGTTTCATTCTAAAAGTATTGTCAAAGGCGTTTTACATCTGTTAAACTATAAATTATTGTTGAAATCATTTAGAAATTGAGAACACTAGGCTTAAGAAAAACAATGGTTCAAAGGCTTTCTTAATGCTCTTCTTGACGCAAAACAAGGATAAATAAATATTTGAGATTAGTCCATAATCATGAACATTTGATGTGAAACGCAACTGTGTAGTTTAACCTGAACGTAGTATAGGTACATGTATACACGCCTACACGACTGCAACCCACACAACATCTTAATATATACGGCTGCATAAAAACAGGACTACAGGAGTATTTTAAAATAATAAGCTTGAACACCGGTCCAACCTGTTTCCAATTACTCGATGCCGATTAATACCACGTTATTAATTACAGTGTAGTGAACAGATTATATGTCATAGATCGAGATAACTGGCTTTTTGTTCTTTATTAAGATTAATTAATGACATCCAGGATTGATGGAACATCATAGCGTAGCTTTTTGTTAGATTAGATGCCTGGTCACATGATTACATTGATCTGTCTATAAGAACAGTTAAACAGTTTCTCATTTGAAGTCGATAGGTATAAATTAATCTTGTAATGTCAATAATAAGCATTCTTTTACCGAGATTCTCTGACGAGTTTCAAAGGTAAATTCGTGAATTAAAACCAATAACAACGAAGTGAAACCATATCATATACATATGAAATAGTATTAATTTAATTTGATATTGTTTGTTCCGATTCGAGATTTAAATGAATCGTCGTCGCAGTATTTATACGAGCGTTATATTCAATGAAATCATTAGGATAAGAAGCAAATTGTATATTAAAAATATATACTTGTTTATATTACATATAAATATACAGCAATATATCGCTATATAGATTTAATTCTTTGTAGAAAACATTAAAAATTTATTTTTACACACTCGTAAACACATGAAAGTATAAATAAACGTTAGGTTTAAAAATAAACCATTTGTAAATGGAGCATGACGGGTAAAATACGTTTCCTTGACAGAGAACACATAAAATCTAATGATTTTCCGGTAATTACGACCTTAAACCACACGACCTTTTACAAATTCTATTAATAGAATATCCTCTAGGTGCACCATCAGTGCTGGGTTCGTAACTCAACTGATACGATAGTTTTACGATCCGTATTTCATTAGAAACATACCATTAAAGATAATAGATGTATTACAAATTTTACACGTTTTATAAATAATTTTCATTGGTTACGATCATGTTATATAACAAGTGAAGTAATTCGAAATAGTTCTGTATTGACTGACAAAAAGCTATTGGAAGTGTTAATTAATTGTAAATACTATTTATTTATGGAGCAAATGAAATATTACAAGGTGCAATGTCCCCTGGGATGACAGGCCTGACGGACGCCTATGAATAGACCAGGTATAGGACAGTGGCGCCGGCTAAAATTGTGTTTTATGGGGCACCGTAAATATTTTATCTTGAAATAGTTTTACTACCCTAATATATATTTATTTATACTTACATACTCGAGTATTCAGAAATATTATTATTCTAACAGTCATACTACTGGTATGTATGCATAATGTAGACATAATAATCTCTACTCAGACATATAACCGGGTAATTATTCATATTAACCAAGACATCACGGTTACTAATATAGACATAAGCACACACACAAAACATCAGGGTTATAAATATATTAATTTAAGTAGTGCAGATATCTACACTGAAATTAATCAGACTTGTTCACAAATTTAATTTGTTACAAGTATGTATATCGCAATACCTGTACGCTCTTATCTAAATTATAGGCCTTATCAGCACGTGATAACAAACATTTCATCACACCTTTTGCTATTGCTGAAGTAGCAGACCCTTTATTGCATAATAATCCCGCGATAGTTGTTTTATTTTTCGCAAATAAATAATTCTCGTCACCTGGTACCAGAGCAGTGTATAGTACTTACTATGATAATTGGCATCCCAAGGCCGAATACGTACAGCCAATAGCTTGGCACGGTCGAATCATGATAGGGGTGTTTCAACGATTCGTCATCACAGAAAAATCCTCGCTTGTAAGGTTCGCCAATAAGGAAATATATTAGTATAGGTATGCCAACTGTAAAAAAATGAAACACATTAATGTAAGCATATTAAACAGCAGTATCTGTTAACAATATTAAAATTAAATATTTCTTATGACCACCTGCGTTGAGAACCTCTGCTATAGGTGACATATATTAGTGTTGATGATGCAATAGGTGTTGTTCATTATATCCAGGTAGACTGTGAAGGTTATATTAATGTTTTCCAAATACATTTATTACAGAAAAACCAGTAGATTAATTCGTATCTTATCGTTTAATAGTGGGAAACTTGTATTTTGTACAACTAGATATTTTATAGCGTAGTATTGTTTCTTGAAAGTATATTCGAATATTTAGTACATTTATTTGCTTGTGGAGTTTGTAGTGGTAGATTTTCAGCAGCCGTTGTCGTGACACAAAATCGTTTAACACCGCATCATTGTATGGTCTGGTGACGTACGACAATGGAATAGAAATTTACTGATTATACAGGCTCGGCACATGATTATCTTGTCACTCCGACACATACCATTGTTAAACGACAAGTTTAAAACGATAATTTTCGTATTATAGTACATTATCCACCAAGGGAGAGAAACCACGTATTCTTCCTGAGGTGTAATTTGAACAAATACATCGAGCCAAAGATACAAAATCGTCAATTTTCCTGTTCTCCCTTATATTAAATATGTAATAGTGTTATTAGTTTTAATTTTACGTGTGTTATGTAACCATAGTGGTAAATTATTTAAAGGCTGTCATTTTTTATATATATATGTATTATATTTTTATATTTACTTTATTAATAACGACGTACCAATATATACAATACACAGTTATGATTGAAAATAATACAGATCTACATACATACATCCGGTATGACTCGATATGAGAAACTAAAATATATAATGACATGTGTATTTATCACAGCCATGTTCTGTACCATGTATCTTTATTTTTAGATAGAGATCTTCGGTCGTTTTTGCTTATGAATAAAACTGGCTTGCAGCGATTTCATCGTACCCGACATGTATTAAAAAGAATGGTTTCTCGGCCCCAGAATAATTCATGAATGCACAGCACTGATTGCTTCTGGGTAGTTTAATATATTCCACACTCGTATATACCGTGCATGTTCGTTTTATAATTGCATTTCACCGTTATAGTCATTTATTTCGTAAAGTTGAGACTGTCACTAACGTATTACATTTTAGCGAATAACTGAGGCTTTATCTCAAAATACGGATAATCTTTTAGTGCAGTAGAACTTTCTAAATAAGATAATGCTCTTAGTTTACCTTCAATAGACTAGAAACAAAGCATAAGTAAAAAATGGTTTAGCAAAATAATTTCAACCGAAATTTTAAAAATTTCTAACTGAAAAGTACATAATATAAAAGTAGGTTTGTGTTTTATTTTGTGTACTTTTCACGGCCTGTTTAACCTGCAGAAAGGCACCGGATTTGGTAGCAAACAGAGTGAACACAGTCACAGGACAAAGAGAGAGATAGATAGATGGTGAGAGTTCAAGGTTTCAGTAAGTTATTTTGCTCATGGTTGTATGCACCGCTTGCTGTTTTGTCTAATACGAGAAGAATTTCTCTCTACACCGAAAAGAGAACAAAACTAAAGTTGGTTAATTTATTTCTTGCTGTTGTGAAGCTTTCAACACATCGTTGTGTGTGTGTGTGTGTGTGTGTGAGTGCATGATGGGGCCTTATTCATCCAGTATTGTAATTAAAATAACATTATCTGTATAAGAGCCTCGTGGCTAACAAGGTGTTAGATGCACTTGTGAATATAACAAGCATTAATACATAGTTATTTTGATTTAATCGTAACGAGAGAAAAACTATAAAAAATACTTAGACGCACCAATGCTGAATCATGTCAACAGTCCTCGTTTTAAAATGCAGTTTGGTTAAGTCTAATCTAATTAAATCCACTGTAGTTATGATAATACTGTACATACAGTCATGTCATACCACTTTCTGGTTTCATTTTTTATTTTCTCGTATCCAATTGAGTCAATTATGTATTGTTGACCACTGACAATTGTGGCAGTACGCCGCTGTACATGAATTCTGCCAAAATGGTTTTCAAATGCGCTAGACACTGTTTTATTTTTGGGTGAAAGTACGAAAGTGAGTCATGATTATGTGATTCATATGCATTTAGTGAAAAAATACTGTGAACTACTATTGTGACTTCGGTAGTGTGTAAAAAATAAAGATGTTTATTTATATAAACAAGAAGATATATGAGAATGACGGATTTAGCTTGTAACATTTTATGTAGTTGCTATATGTCAGAATATATCGGGACAATGTAGTATTGCAGTCACAACAAAGCTTATATGTAAATTATTACTTTCGATATTAGTATTCAGGGATTTGTAGCATCACATTTGAACTTAATAATAGACATTTTTATAGTCTATATAAAGGTTACAGTTTTGAAAACTAGCGCATGAAAACCAGAGCGTGAATTCGTGATACTAGTCTAGTGTTTCCGTGAATATATTCCTAGATAAATAATTTTCTACCCATTAAAAATAGTCTAAGAACTGTTTTATAAGTAACATCGTAAATGTAGGTAATCTGTTTCATTATAAAAATATGTTTATGTAAAATTACTACAGCTGTATTCTAACCTGCAATACGGTTTGTTTTTTGTATAAAGAATTATATGAGAAGTTTGTTGTGCGATGAATACATAAGTCAAAATAAATATACATACACGTGCTAGTTATTTCAAGGCAAATGCCGTATGTAATACTGGAAATCAATAAATATAATTTTATAGCTACATATTGCTGATAACTATGACTTTATCTTCTATCTTTTATATTTCTATCTGCTTAAAGATATTTCGTATTAATCTACTATACAGACAGATTTCTGTAACAACTTCTAAATAGACTGAAATACTTGGCGAGTATTTAACTTACAAGGGGAGGTCGCCACCGCCGGGACACGGATTAGGCTGAATTTTTTTTTCGAAGTAGCTGTACACCTATGGTGTTTAGTGGCAAAGTAATAGCGCGCACTATTTTGTCCTTTTCGAGAAAAAGGGCTTTAAAGTTAACGCATTAAAGATAAAGCATTTATATACCCCTTAAAAATGTGCATTGACAGTTGTTACAGCGTTGTCGCGTGGTTATAAGTCCTGCTTTACACGCGGTAGGTCAGGGTTCGATTCCCACTCAAGTTATGTTTTATTTTTACATTTGAATTATTCTTAATAAATTAAAAACTCTTTAAATTAATAATAAATTTATTTAATTTACAATCATAAAAATATGTATGTATGCATAAAATATGTGTGTTAAATATGTATTAATTTAAATAATGTGTTTTTGCTTAAGATATATTCATTTGTTTTTTATGATCCGTGCATTTGAATTGCCCGTGCATAAGTATCGTTTATAAAGGAGGCCAAGTTTTCACTACGATTCTGCTTCAATTATTTTTATGACGATTACTATTCCAAAAGTTACGAAAAAAAAATCCGCGGAAAGAAGAGAGTGATGATTGTAAATTAAATAAATTTATTATTAATTTTAAGAGTTTTTAATTTATTAAGAACAATTCAAATGTAAAAATAAAACATAACTTGAGTGGGAATCGAACCCTGACCTACCGCGTGTAAAGCAGAACGTATAACCACGCGACAACGCTGTAACAACTGTCAGTGCACATTTTTAAGGGGTACATAAATGCTTTATCTTCAATGCGTTAACTTTAAAGCCCTTTTTCTCGAAAAGGACAAAATAGTGCGCGCTATTACTTTGCCACTAAACACCATAGGTGTACAGCTACTTCGAAAAAAAATTTCAGCCAAATCCGTGTCCCGGCGGTGGCGACCTCCCCTTGTTAGCGAATTGTAACATTGAGCCGAATTCCTAACTTTAAGATCGACCGTCATTTACATGGTAACATGAAATATCTAGGATCACCTGATATAAAGACATATAAGTTCATCTTTTTTATCGTTATTATTTAGAATCGACCTTCGTTAAGTTCGAGTTAAATTCAGTCCATTGTTTTTTTTTCGCTACATTGTGCGGATTATTGATATTTTATCTTATAGAGAGTTTGTGGATATCGCACTGTATTTAAATAACATAGCTCAGGTTACCATAGCAACATAGGTGCATGTATATTGAATTATAAGCATCTGTTTTTCGTATTTTTCCAAACAATTGAACTTCAATGTAAATAAGTTCGAGGGTAATTTGTCAAATAAGCAAAGTTTTATCTGAATAATTTCAATAATTCTCAAACTATAGTGCAATGGTGCGTTATGCATATACTTCATTTATTTTCAAATATGACACGTAGTCATATAGTTGTGTAATTAACACATATATGATAAATATTGAACAGAAACCGTTACTGATACAATGTAACATTTCAAAACGACTGTTACACTAACGATAAGGCAAATGCGAAAATAGATATGTATTTTTTGTTGAAGATAGTACTGACACTACTGTATAAATGTATAGGCCTCTTTATCAAGACTATTTTTGTTTTTGACTCCAAGTAGTTTAGATATATTTATCTACGTGTTTTTTTTTTGTACTTTCAAATGATAAAATTAGACATGCAGCTACACAGTAAACATTCTTGATTTTTTGACTAATGAGGAAATACTAACTGCTGGTTTTTTTTTGATAAATTCATTAGGCAACATTGGCAAAGGCACCGATTTAATTTTCATAAATATTTCTGTAAAACAAAACAAAAGTACTTTGGATATTTTAAATAAATTTCTACTCTAGACACAAATAATTTACTCGATAATATTAACACATTTGATATGTGCATTGATAGACGTAATTTATATTTTCTGGCGACAGGTAATTCCGATATCATTTTTATACGCACGCACACGATTATAAAATAAATGCAATCGATTGTAGATTATACGATGAGCACTGAATAAAATCATTATAATCTTGAGTCATATATAAACATATAATATTTATGAACAATTACTGTACCCCGTCTATACGTATTTCTAAATGTCATATCTCCATTACAAACAAGACGGTACCCCGTACAAATTAATACAATTATTTCTGGACCACTCACTGTATAAATTCTATATTTAAAACTGTATAATTTGCATACATTTCCATAACGTCTTACATTAAGCAAGTTTCATTATCAACATACATGTAATTAAGCATGTATGTGTGTGTGTATGTATTTGTAATTAATAAAAAATCAACTACACATATTCGTAGCATGCTATTAAATGAATTAGTTTATTTATCAAACATGATAAGATCAATTGTAATTATACTATAACGTTAACAATCTTATTATAAGTCAACATATTAAATTATATAACGTGTTATTTAAATAATGATGGTAGTGCATTGCAAATATATTTAATATACGTGCATCATTATAATTTGGTTTCGTTTTTGTTTCGTATAAAACAGTGGAAAATTTTCTGAGTACGCCGCTGCTTCTTGGGACATTTACTACCGATTTATTTATTATTTCCGGTTGTTATTGGTTACAAACCTACCCCTTGCTCCGTAACAAAAAAAAGTGAAAAGGGGCTGTCGGCACGTTTGATCTCTTTTGTCATTGGGTTTATTTTTTACTATGTGGTTTTCGGATCTATATACAAGTCTCAGATTTCTTTCAGAACCATTACTGTGTGCAATGTGATACTGATTGAACATTTTTACAGAATCGATAAGCAAAACAAGCCTCATTGTTTGAATAAACTGATTTATAAAAGACACAAAAGTGTATTATTGATTATCATCAAATAAAATTTTGTTTAAATTTTTACCTAAAATAAGTAATGCAAATTTGAATACAATGTTTTTTTGGTATTACCTATTTGGTAAATGTAACAATTTACGTTAAAAATACGCAAGTATGACTTTAAAAAATATATATACGGGTATATGTAAGGCTATAACTATCTTGATTATTCCAAAATGACGTCAGTATATCGTCAGATATTACAATAGGTTTATTTCACAAATCCTATTACTTCATATAGATGATAATTCTTGATAAGTCATGTATGTGAGTATTTGCAATATCCTATGACCTGTGATTACCAATAAACCGGCTGATATTCATGAATAAATACAGGACCGGTTCAGTATAAAATAATTACTCATAACTTAATGAAAAGGAATCACTAAACTCACACTATAAACATTCGAAAATGATAAATAGCACCAATCGAATTCAAAGGAAATTTCTAACACTACACCATGCATATGTACATACACACAATTCTGACCTAAATGCATACAGCCACATCAAAATATCTCAGTGTTTGACGATACGATTTCTAATTTATAATGGCCCCGACAAAGTGACCATCTGTTTGGTGGCTATAGGGAATTTTTAAATTTAATTACACTTATCTTATCGAAATTCTAGAAAACGCGGTTCAACTCTAAATGGAAAAAATTATGGGTTCACATATAAAACAGTGGTGATAAAAATGTATTCTACGGATAAAGCTTAGGGAAAGGAGGTACTAATTTTCGAAGTGCTTCTCCATAAATTGATGATTATCGCTTCAAAGTAAAATAATTTTAAGATTTATTTATAAGAGTTAAAAGTTTGAAGAATACTGTTTAAATAATCTATTGATATGTGAGTGAATAATTGTATATTACTTGGAGATTCTTAATGAAATGGACGTAGCAATGACACATTGGTTTAGTCTGTTCGTTTTTAGATAACTGCAATGGTGAATCATATCATAGAGGGGTGTGTATTATCCGCACGGGTTTTGAGAAATCAATATTAAGAAAACAAATGTATCTATGTTCATACACACTCAACGTGTATGCGCATCGCACTCCATATATAATTAATTACACACCGTATAGTAATCAGATGTGATTTTAATTATAAAATTAACATAATTATCACATGCTACACATTTCAGGCTTCACTTAATTAACTATGTTTCTTTCAATTATAAGTTAACAGTAACTGAAAAATTATAACTAATTATAAATAATTCAATCATTTTGTAATTGTTTTTTTTGTTATTGTAAATAAAAATATTTAGGAATTTTACTTAAATAGGTCATTGATAAATGAATGTTATTATTTATTTATAATATTTACATGACACTAACTAGCGCAATTATCTATAGATTATATTGATTGATACAAAAAAAATGTATAAAATATTTCGAGAACAATTACAATAAAGTGTATTATTAAATAATATATGATTAATTAATAACAATGAAAGCATGTGTATTTTATATATATATATATATATATATATATATATATATATATAAAGAGTTTTAATTTTGCTTAATGTATTAGATTTTTTTAACATTTATAAAATCAAGTACTAATAAATCAAAATTATTTTATAAACTTATAGATAATCGCTACAAGGCTAGATCGCCCATAAAAATATCTAAAAACATACACAGAAAAAAATACGCAACACACTAGTGTATATTTCTAGCAAAACAATCACATTTGCATGCTAAAAATATACGGTGATTTAATTGAATACTTGCGCTTTCGAAATGTCAACTTGGTATAACCTAGAAATTCTAGACTTACCGCATAACAGAAGGATAATGTCTATGGTAAGTTTACGGATAATATACTTGGCATCGTAATCCATTTGGCAGGGTATTTAGAATAATTTCTACACTGATACTGATTGTAAATGTCCATATGTATACTGGGAATAATTTCGTAATAACCAACACTATATACTGTGTCGCGCGACATGTACACACGCATCGACCGTTCACGAGCGACTGATCAGAGCGCGCATGTGCACGTGCTTATAATAACACAGGCTGCCTACCTACCTGTACATATTTATATTCTTATCCGTAACGTACAGCAAACACATCTTTTAGGTTAGGATGCACAAACATATTTGTATATTTACACTTGATGCTCACGAGAGGTTATAAACTGCTGTCATATTAACCTTGTGCGTACAAGTTGACCTTTGCGCATGCGAGTGTGGCTTGATTGCGTTTGATTATAGTATTTCTTGATTGGTCTTTATGTGTCATTGTTGTGGAAGCTTCGGCAGATGATATTGGTAAAGATGCAAAGATGTATTAACATTTTTTTAACTTTTGTTTTGTTGTAGGATGTTCTTTTTGAAATACTTATATGAACACACCGTAATTAGACAATTACAAATACACACACGTACACATACGATTGCTGTTATGTAGATTAACAAAATACACACAACTTTAATCGCCAATAAAATTAATGTAATTAAACTTTCCTCAATTTATAACTGCCTAGTAAAAGCGGACATTAAAAAGTGATCGGATGTCATTACAACTGGCTTGAGAGGTTGTTTAATTTAATCTTTTTTGCTCGTTTTAATGCAGCCAGTGCCCTTAAAAATTAGTACACGTCCTGTTTTATACTTCAAAAACACCTGTCTGTTAAGCAGGGTGTGGGGGGGGGGTTCTTTGTAGAAGCAGGTACTTAAAACAGAGGTATCATGTTACAATTCTAAAGACCTAAAGACGTCAAAAGATGGACCCAGCTCAAGTTACTGATGAGAACTCACACGGATAGGTCAAATATATACCTGAATTCTAAAGAAAAAAAATCCTAATTGTATTCAAGAACATGAACAAATTTACGTTGACAAACCGAATAGTTTTCAATACGCCCCTGTACATAGTTATTTAATTTACCATGCACGTCGAGACAGGGAAGGAAATGTACAATTTAGGATTTTTTTTTTTCGTTTCTTCATTTGTAATTCCCTGACTTATTCAGAGACGCTTCCTTGAGTATAATTTATCTGTGGCAAGATTAAAATATTGCGGTAGATTATTAGGTAATTTTTATTTCCGCATTACTCTATTATATAATATAAGTCGTATTTATACAAAATATGTACAAAAATAATTCACATTTCAATATACACTTTCCCTTTACAAAACGGAAAAAATAAAACTGTTTTTTCGTTGAACTAATGAATGTATTATTTTTACTTTCGTTTTTGGATGCATTAAGCCCGACGTCATTATTCTTTGTGTCAGTTTTCGTTTGTTTTCTATGCATTTTTAGACGTCTCTTAACTACTTCATTTATATTTAATTATGTAACAAAAGAAACTGGCTTAACTACTAAAAAACTTTAACGAATTTCATAAATAGCAGCTTTCTATTGCAAGGTTTGAAAATAAATAAAAATATGTACATATTTCTACACAAAAATATTGTTCATTTTGGAATAATTATAATACTGTGTTAATTTTCTGCAATGCAGTAGTCTTTTAAATATTGTTCACGAAACGCAAAAATGTTTTAATATACATGTGCTGGATCGTGACAGTCTTTGTTATCTTTCAAGATAATATTGTGATTTAAAAATAGCAAATATTTCACCAATGTCAGGTGTATGTCATACGATTATCTGTATCAGTTGTTTTCTTAAGTGGCGTTATAAATATTGTTGTTAGTTTTGAGATATTGTGAAGTCATTTGGAATCTCTAACTAACAGAACATATGTTCGTGAAATATATGTGTCCTTTGACTTAGTACGAGTTACTTAGCACAAAAATGTAACTGGAATTTGTTGAAAAATAAATGTCGTCATGGTTAGGTGACTTTTCATAATGGCTACTACCGTTTGAACCAGGCCCGTAATGAGTAATATTCTCGACGAGATGTGTGAAAATTTGTACGGCGATTGTAGGGGCCTCTAGAAGGATTCTACCAAGCCACAGAATGGACATTATTAAATGTATATTTACCACAAATTTGTATTGTTTAAATGTTGAGGTACTATAATATATGTTTGGTGAAAATAAAAAATGCTTTACGGCAAATCTAAATTCTACCTTAATAGGTATCTGTACCCGTGTCGTTACATGCAGCGTGTAGCCCTATTACACATTTGTGTCGAAGGACTAAGCGACTTTAGGGTCCCGGGTATGACAAATGCTTTGTTCCCTAAAATGCCAGGTGACATATGGTTGCTGGTACATCTACCTGATCGATTTCAACACACATAAGTATACATATCTATGTATGCATGCTTGTATATGTATATATATATATATATATATATATATATATATATATACAAGCATGCATACATAGATATGTATATATGTGTGTTGAAATCGATCAGGTATATATATATATATATATATATATATATATAATATATATATATATATATATATATATATATATATATATATATATATATATATATATATATACCTATGGCATGCATGCATAAATATGTATATATGTGTGTGGAAATCGATACTAGTAACTCTAGTACCAGTAATTAATTACTCAGTTAATAAATACAGACATATTAGGTAACCGGGAAGCTATAAATCCGGTTCACGTCGGAGTTAACCGAACCCAGTGTAGGTGGACACGGATCACGGGTTAAAGCCCTTCTGCATCGACTTAATGGACGTGCGACTACACTTTTCTAAGATTCTAAACACACCTCTACACATCCCACGACTCTGAATTCCTGTTGCATTAAGTTCACTCACAAGCTAAACATATTTTATTACGTATATTTGTAGAATAGAAAAACAAAAGTGAGAATAAATTTAGTATTTTACGAGCGAAAAAGGCCATGAAAATTTTTTGGATCTCGGCCGGAAATAGGGTCAGCATTTGGCCAGCACCCCTGACGGGAAATAAAAATGTGGAAATCATAATAAAAGATTTATTAAAAAATAAACATGCAATATGAACGAGAACCAAATATGATATAAAAATAGATTACGCAGATTCAATTATTCTCTGACAGCGATCCATGTCTAACATTTTATTTACTTTAGGTCAGTGGTCGCCAAAGTTTTTTGATCACGCACCCCTAAGACAATTTTTTTTTATTCGCGCACCCCTAGAACCCTACAGTATGTTATATATATATATATATATATATATATATATATATATATATACATGACATCAATTGGCAGTCATAAATAAAATAAATATATTTGTGTTATTAGAACAGTTTATACAAGAATTTTTTATATTTAATAAACTTTTACCCCGCTTTGGCGACCGCTGCTTTAGATCACCAAATATCATTCACATGACACTGATAAACATGAATAAATGTTAAGTCATATTTGTATTAACGTTACATGATTCACGTGTAATTCAAATGTAATTATAACTTCAAATACAGTAGTCATTCTGGGAATTGTTACAAAAATATGATCATATATGAGTTAACAAGGAATCGTATTTTTCTTTTATATATAACAGTCATTTTCCATGGTTGGAGCAACAGCCGTAAGTACCTACTTAGATGTCATTCACAGTTGTGCAAATAAAACAAATGAATTTCGTACAACATGATGATGATAATGTTTTGTACCGCGCAGTACAGTGTGCATAATAAAATTCACATAAACTTAAGCGAAACTGATGACGTGAAATTATACAGTATGTTCGAGATTTATTGCTATTTAATTTACAAGACATAATGCGCTCCTACGGGCCGAGTGTACAGGTTGTCAGTAAACTTCACCAAGAGTAGTCTCTCTTTGTCACTCTCCAGTTATACATCTCTACATCGCTTCTTTGAATGTAACATGAAGACAGGTGTGTAGACAGTAAACATATCGAATGCAAAGATTATTTTACACATCTAGTAACGCAAGTTTATTCAAAGTCAACTCACTTAGAAATAATAACTTTTGAACATAAGTACATACTTGCAAACTTTGTTTGTTATATTACACACAATACGTATTTATTTTCGAAATGAATACTACCAATCAATATACAGTAATACTCGGTTAACGCCTAGGAACCCGCGTTAAACAAAATGGTTTTATCTTTGATCTGTGTAAGAAATTTCGTCTCTTCATTTTCAGAATTACCATCATCAAGAATCGCGTTAAAACGAATCATCTTAAATGTAACATTTTTTTGAGGTTAAGATAAACCCCGTTATAAAGAACCATCTATAATGTCGTTAGGCAGAATCTTGCTGTTATATTGAAGCTTTTATAACGATCTTTTCGATCCCCAATTTGACAAAAATCTTGACAAAAGCTACACATTCAAGTAACAAACTCAACTGTTAACGTTTCTATAAAATACTATGAAACAGCATACACACATGTTCAAAGTACCGATATACAAACATCTAATTCATTTGTACACATACATTCTTTCACTGGAACTCTGTGCAATTAATTGACGTTTTTATGTGTATATTCCCGTCCATATGTTACAAACATACATATGTATTTATAGGATAAAAATACGAATAATAAAACAAAAGAGACACAGGCCCCGGAGCCAATATGTATAAAAAAAAAAACGGTCTACACAGTTCAATGAAACTCAAAGATTTACAAGTTTGTGAAAAGATGTACGTATATTTACAGTTCAAATGAAACTAAATTCAGTAACATTATACATTTGCACAACGTCTGTTTCTCGTTTCAACAATCACGTACGACTTTGTAAATAATTACACATGATAAACCTGCTTGAATTTACACGGATCTACATTGTAATGCACAATAAACAGAAATCGCTTCATGGTCTATTGATTTTCAAAACTGCATTGTAACGTAACAAGTGCTTTATCACGTTTAGTGTGTAAGCAATTTTTATATAAATTCCGTGTCGTACATTTCAAACGTACCACGACTTCGAATTCCCCAAAATACCCATGGCTGAATTTACATTAAACATGAATTTTCCTTGAAACGAATCGTTGAACTGCAAACGATGCTATGTATTATCGTGTGCTAAAGGGTTAACAAGCTGTACACGCACGCATATGCAATTTATCGAAGCGGCAACGATGTGCATGTTGTACCATGTAATTTTCTTCAATTATATATGCATATTTTGTTTATTTAACGCAAACGTTCAATCATTTTTAGTAGCATCCAAGTTGGCTGGAGTAGCTAGTGTTAACGAACACGGTATCACGTAGTTATAGGTTAGGTTTAAACCGGCGGTTATAAAACAAAACAAAAATAATTTGAAGAATGTCACGACTGGACAGTATAATTCGCTTTTAACCGTGGTTTTTTGAAACGGGTTAGGGAAAAGTTTATGAAAAGGTGTTAAAAAGACAGGATAATGGAGGTCTAACCTTAGAATAATTTAGGTTATTATAGGAATTATCATAAGTAGTACATGTATATAAAATATAAATTGAGCAAAGGAAGTATTATTGAGAACACTTACGATGCATGGTAATAAATAAAAGTAATTTTAAATTAACTTTAACGTGATATAATTAAAGATTGATCCTAACATTAAACACTACTTAGCTATATCCAACTGATTATAATCTCACTACAGAACATCTTCTAAATTTACGATCTGTGTGAGCTGAATGTCTTGGTAATGGCCGATTATAATCTGTAAATCTGGCTTAATTTGTACGTAGGTATCTCTCTAAATGTGTAGCGTTAATTTGTGACTATATTGGGGTCTTCTATACGTGTTAGATATATCTATCTTGCTTGTATATATGTATAGTTCATCCATAGATATTAGAATTTGACATGATTCCTTAATAGGTAGGGGGGTACCCTTCACAGCAGGAGAGGCCATAAACTACTAGTAGTGGCGGTATTCAGGTAAATTTGTAATGCTCTTAAAGGGAAAGACAAGAGACATTTTGTTTATAATTAAGACGTAATAATAATTTATTGAATATTACATTTATTTATGTTAAATTGTATTGTTATTGTTAAGATGTATATCATATTCATATTTTTGTTGTTTTTATTTTTCAAAATGTATTTATAAATTTCTGAATACATCTCTGCTTTTTATGCATTTACTATGTCGTATAATCTGGGATAATCCTCTGTTAATAGCATGCTGCGTTTAGTCAAATTCTTATATCTATGGATGAACTATATGTGTGCGTGTATTTCTATATAGGTATTATCTAAGGCTATACATGTTTGTAGAAGTATACATCTATCTTTTCCTTGTACGTGCCTAACTAAGTATATATCTGTGTACATGTACGTGTATTTGTAAGTGATTTGATTGTAAACCAAAGCCGCTCCGATGTCGCTGTTGTAAGCCGAAGAGTTTATAAAAAACCGAATTAGGAGAAAACGGTTTCGTAAACAAGTATCTGTATACAAAGATGCTGCATTATCTGACGAGGTTGATCTCGGAAATTGTATAATAAGGGTCTTCTTAATAAGCAATTGTTAGGCCGCCAAGTCGCTGAATTCGACTCACGATACAGGACCGGCTTCCAGAAATAATCCGTGTAGAAAATCTCCATCTCCAAATAAAGTTAATATTAATTACCACGGAGATGCGATTGAAATTACATTTTTAAATTGCACGCTAATAAACTTGCAGCTAATGTTTGAATTAATTTCTAGATTTTATCAATACAATGTGAAAACGATAATAATTTGGTAATACATTTCTGTAATTCTTCCTTATTCCCTCTCTGCCATTTGGATAAGCGGCCCGGAACACTGTTAATCCATTCCATCTTCTTCACACGTACTTAACAGGGGAAAAAATAATAATAAACAACTCTGGCATAAGTAAAACAAGCACTTAGGCTGGATATGTGTGTTGCGTATATTATTATTGAATGTTAACAAATTCACCGACTGCATTTGAATGACGGTAAAAAGCGAGTCCGTTATCTCAGTAACACAAAGCATATGGACCAGCATATTGGATGGACAGAGAATGAATCTGATTCGACTAAGAGAGACATTTGTTCTTTTATATACAACAAGTTCCCACACTATTGAACTATTCAAAGACTAGCGGCCATGCTTTGGACTAAATTCTTTTTATATAAATTCAGAGTCGCCTGTTCGCTTTCATTGGAAAAAAATAATCTGTGTGTTATGTCAAATTAGTTTCGTGTTTTATCTTTAATCTTAAACTTACATTCTTATAAATTTACAAAAAGCTGTTCAGCGGCGCCATTGCTGAGTTTTTAGGACGAATTTCAATTTTATTCTTGAATCGAAACGATGAATATCGAAGCTGTATCAAGCAGCATTAATCAGGAGTATTTTCGCTTTTATATTATTGATTTTGATTGGTGGATTTAAATTAAACCTTGTCTAGATGTATAATGAAATATAAAATAAAAACCTTAAAATTTTCAACGGAAATGTGGGATAGATGTAAGGTTTAGCTGGAATTCGGGTTCAAACCCCGACCGGGCACATGACAATTTCATACACTACGATGCGTAGTGCCGTTTTATTTTTTATCAACTGACATTTGTGCATACTTACTCATACACACACACACACACACACACACACACACACACACACACACACACACACACACACACACACACACACACACACACACACACACACACACGTATGTATCTGTAGTAATTTATCTAAAAATATCTGTCTGGCCATTGAGGAAGTCTCATAAGCAAATAGAAAAACAAATTTTTTTTTCAGGTCTGGTTACTTCAGAAACGTATCGTTTTTTTGGCCGACCACCCAGAAATGTATATAGCTGTCTTGAATGTAAGAGACACTGGTAAAGTCAGATTAAATAGTAGGCTGGGCCGCAGAAGAAGACAAATGATGAGTCTGAAATGTACGACTGTACGTGTTACATTTTGCGGAATTTCAAATATGTTCTACAAATGCTAGGAAAATACCTTATTGAGTCTATACTCTCGTTTTTGTAAGAAGACAGCATGGAGAAGATATACCCTGTTTGGTCATAGTTGCTGCTATTGAAAATATATACGTTGATTTATCTAGACGTAGTTTTGATTCGTTGAAGTGTAAATAATACGTCAGGTATACATTTTTTTCCAGTCTTATAAAAACTGTATAAAATGTTTTTTCTAATTCGGAAGCTTCAGATTATCCGTCATAAGTAGATTTACGTTTCTATATGTCATTGTTGATAACGTATTTATTCTGGTAAAAAAAATAACGCAAAGTAATTTAATAATTATTGTTCTTATACAATGCTGTACGAATATTAGCACCGAAGATAGCCGAAGTCTTAGATTCTTACCATGTTTCACCCCTTGTATGGTGTATAAGTGAGTGATGTGCTCAAGTGTGTACCAAGATTTAATGTAATACATGATAGCTGGAGACAATGTGTTAATCTGCTTGCTAACACTGCAAGGAGTGATTTGATTGTATTCGACTATTTGCTCACATCAATGAGTACCCTAACTCCTCACCCTCTTAGTACACCCTCTTCTTCTCTTAGTAATTCACCCGCACGACACGGGAACGTTATCCATTCGCCTATATGGTCGAATAGGCCATCACTCGTTTGGAGAACACCAATTCGTACCTCAAATTTCATCTTGGTATTTCTAAATAAATCTATTAGTGTAAGAATTATATTTGTACCACGTTTGAAGGACGAGGATTTAATTTAAATCAAATTAACTATAATACCGACAGGAAAGTACTTTGCTTATCTGTTTCTATAACACTAGACACAGAGGTTGTTCCGTGAGGATTCACGGATGTAAAGTGAACTCGCGTTCAAGGAATCCCAGCATATGAAGATCATGTAAGTGTTAGGATGAACGGAATTGGCATATAATGAACTCCAGCTGTAGGCCAGCTTGTAGTTTGCTATACAGTATAATCTAGTATGATTTGTGTCAGCCTGTATAGTTACCGTGAGTTCTTGAGCAGCCTAGTGCTCTTTCCTTGGAGAATTGACTATGACATGACGAAGGCGTGACTGCGGTGTATATAAAAGTCACGTATAATTGCTTTTAACGTTTCACTATACACCAGCGGTACTCGAACAAATATCCCTGTACACCACGGATGTAGAGTAACTGAACATTCTTCCTTTATACTTTGCAAGAGTATTCGTAAACACTAATTATGAACATTGAGCATTCAATGTGCAATTACAGAAAAATTATATGTATAATATAGAGTAAAATATCTCAATCTGAAGAAACCGATCAATTGTGTTGCATATTATGTGCATTGAATCGAACTAGTGCGATAAATATCTACTAAAACATTCCTATTTGAAGCGGGGTTGGTTTTCGAACCACTGAGACATTGGTGCAAAGAGACATCGGTCCACTGAAATTGGTCTAGTGAAATTTCGGGTCAGTGAGACGTTCCGACTGATCCTAACATGGAATTGTTCGTTATAGAGTTTTAAAAACACTGACCTTATGCTAATAGCTCTAAACATAGGTATTTTTAGATCTGATGAACGTGTTACTGCAATACTAAAAATATATGTATTTGTAAACTATTTTCTGTATGTCAATGTTATGAATTTAATAACAGGTTTTTAACTAATATTCACTGCTTAAAATAGTATACACGTTGTGCAACTGTAACGTATGATAATTGGATTCTTGAGAAATGTCAGAAGTATTCGTGACTAGTAATTACTGCGCCTACACAACATTTTTCAAATTGAATTACACGTAAGAAAGTTTAAATTAAATTAATTGTTGTTTGATTTGAAGTTCTCTATTTTTTTATATGTGTATCTGTGGCATTACTTCCGCAGTGTATTGTAATTAATGTGCTTTATAGTGTACAACTGTATGAATGTCTTCAGTTGGTTTCGCTACGCTAGCACTATAAATAGCTGGGGCTCTGCACGTCTCCTGGTGTAACTGCAGAGGACGCTGATTGCCCCGACACGCTCTGCAAATGTGCCTGTCAACTTGTAAGAATGTCGGTAACTCCTCCATATACATTACTTATAATCGCACACATGCATAAACTTTGTGTCAAAATAATTGCACATGATTCCCGTCACAATGCAGAGTTTCTAAAGCGGATTACAAGACTAGAAGTATTGGGCCGTATTTACAAGTTTTAATAATCAAAATTTTGTTCATAATAGAACATATCAACAAACATCAATTTATAAGAATACTTTCGTCACTTTAACTTACATTCGTGAGGCTATTTATACGTAAATGAATGTATATCCTTCAAACGGACTCAAATATATCGCTAACCGCTGTATTCTTCCTTAAACGTTTGTTAATACCACCCTGATGTATAAGTAAAATATCCCGCTGTGATGGATTTGCTTACTCATTACGATGCCAAGTCTGTGTGCAATTATTTTGAATCATACTGTACATACGTACTCAATGTACACTTACAATGACATAAGATTATAGGTTATACCTACATGGTATGTCTATTGAGTTTCTATTTGTTCTAGACTTCATTTGACAACTATTAAAAGAGTAAGCATGGAATGTTATTCTAAAAATACCAGCTCTAGTACCTATGTTTATATTACGTAATTTTACCGAAAGATTAATGAAACGTCAACACTGCTGTTTTGGTGTAATTTTTGTAGACACACTAATGTCTTTACCGGGCTCTTAAAATAGAGAAGACTAGGAAATACCTACACGTACATTGTAAGATAAAATGAAGCTCATTAAGTAGTACATAAATAATTAAAATAAAAGTGTACATCTGTTTATGGAAAATAATTTATAAATACTGAAATATATCATATGATTGGGATTGGTGTATTTTTAAAATAAAGACTACTATGTATATGTTTGGTTAGTTTTTCAGAATATTATCGACATTGATTGGTAAATGTTTAAATTACAAGCTGAGCAAAAAATAAATCTAACTACTTTCTTATATTCATATACACCGAAATTCAATTTACATTGACACATGTTTGACAGTTCAAATGCACATTTCTGGTAATATTTTGTTTTTTGTTTTCATATCATCTATGATATTCTCAACACATGTCATGAAGACATGGATCCCATTTACTTAAAATTTAATAGAGACGGAACAAAAATGTATAAAACATTTACTTTAAAATTTTTCCTATATAACTTTTAATTTCTTATATAATTCGAAATATTTGATTTTGATGTTCAGTAAATTATGTATACCCAACATTTAATCAGCTCTTTGTATATTCATGATACTTCTAAATAAGAAATTTCGTAACTAACAGTACTCGTTTTGAGATAATGAACATGAAGACACATCCATCCATTCACAAAGCCATGAATTCGAGAATTCTTGTCTGTCATTTTACAAAAGGTAACGATATTTGATTGGAGAGTTTTAGATAGTTACGTCCTCTTCCTAACTGTCGGTGTTCGATGATTATCCTGATTTAACATATTCAAACATGACAACCCTAGTATTATCTTCAATCTGAATTGCACGCTTAATGAAATCATATAAATTCCAACCTCACAATAAGAAAAAAATATTGCCACGTTAGCCTGCAACCAACCCTATCGTTTAAGTTAGTTAACAACAATTTTCGAACGTACGAAATTAAATTTGCGCACAGCGGACAGCCTGTGTGATCGTATTCAGTATTCAAAGTGATTCCTGATTGGATTACGCTCGCAGCGGTGGTAGTGGAGCAGGTGGCGCATCATTGTGGCCAGCACAGGAACTAGAGGCATTAGATCTCACACTTAACTGTGCCCAGCGAACTCACTGATACACTATGTGAATAATTCGATTTACTTGGATGCATATACAAGTTATAAAGTGTGTTCAATCACACACACGCCACTGAAATGGATGTTCTAATTATGCAATTGGTTGCTTTTAAATGCTATCTGTCTTTCTCTCTTCCGCGGCGTGGGGAGGGGGTCGTTATTGATTTTATTGTTCGCCTTGCTTTTGTTCTTTGTAATCTTAATTGACGTAGAATTAATTGACATGTAAATTATACAGATGGCGAATTTAATTGCATTCTTTGATTGGAAAATTTCGTAAATTAAAATATAAAATCGATTTAATATACGATTTTGATTAAATAGGGCAACTACACTTCTGTCAAGGCTGTGTACAACACATTGAAGGGCTCTAAAGTTCAATATGACAGCTGTACTGAAGTTTTAGTTCGCATGTGGTCCGTTAGACGGCATTAGTAGTAGTGACGGTGGTGTGTGTATATGGTTGTTGTATGCCATGTGCGGAGAGATGGCAGTGTAAAGCAATAACCCTATCGCTTGATACAATGTATGCATGTGTGTATATCTGGCTGCATACTGTACGTGTATATATGTTATATCGGCCTCTCCGTCTGAGTATATATGTATATATATATATATATATATATATATCTACCTATATATATATATATATATATATATATATATATATATATATATATATATATGTATATGTATATAGGTAGATATATATAGAGTATTTGTGTGATGTTGGCTCGCGGCTATGCAATATTCCCAGCCTTTGTTGTGCCACTATTTGTATTGCCACTGCACAATACAATATATTTGCCGTGTGTGTGTGGTATGTCAAATTGTCAAACACACACACTACACCAGTGCCCGTCAAACATCCGTACCATCATAGTAAATACATACATATGTTATTAACATTACTGCGTAAATTCAATTGTTAATCGGTATGAGTGTAATCCTGGCAGTATATATTTTCGTTAATTTATTTCAACATATCTGAAAATAGTATAGCTTTATTTCAAGTTTCGAGGATGAGATTCACAATGGACAATATCGGAATGAAACTACGTTGATTATCTGTTTTCGTAATATTAATGAATGATGTAGTTCGTTTTGATATATGGATTAAAGTTGAACCTCGTCCTAGACAGCTAGAAATAAGTCTTAGTGTTAATTATTGTATTAAATCTGCGATAAAATATCTTTTTAAATTTAATAATAATCCAGCAGCGTCTCTTACGATATAGGCAACTGTTCGTACATGCCAGTATTGTTGCATAATAGGGAATTTGGACGTTTTCACATCCCTATCTGAAGACATATTAAAAAAATTGGTATTTTCAAGCCCTAATTACTGCTAAATTAAAAATATGTTTTTTGGTTATTACGTATTAGATTCTATGTATAAATCGAAATAAATTAACTATTTAGAATCCGTGCAAGTTTTCCATTATTACAGTGTATATGGTGTATTTTACCTGAGCACTCAGTAGCGCTCAGTTATATCTGAACAGTTCAATTATTTAAGTGTTCTGTCTATAGCGCGTAAATCTGTGTAACTAATCAACAAAGTATGTCTTTCTGAGTCAAAAAGTGCTGTTTTTTAAAGATTTGTTTTCGATATATTTGTGTTTTCATATTGACCTTTGTAATTATGAACAATTCTGAACATATTATATTGATAAAAACTTTGCATATACTACTGTGTAAAACATTGCTTGATCATAAATAAAATAAAAAGAATACGACTATTATTGCAACAATTCCCAACATCACGGCATACATGCCCCTGAGTGTATAGGCAACTGTTTCAGCAGCACTGTAATGGTTGTATGCGCACATACACATATACATACATTGTTCTGTATTGTTTGAAGCGCGATGCCAGAGCTGTGCTTATCGTGTTCGTGGTATTATTGTGTTTGAATTGAATCCCAAGCTCTAGTATACAGGATACCGCCGCTTAGACTGTGATCAACGCGTATTCTACACGCACCCGGCGCTGTCACATGCTAAGCGTCTATCAATGTTAAACAGGTTGAAATAATCGCACAAAGTTTCAACTTTTGGGCTGTATTTACACTACGCTGATGCGGTACACGCAGCCGTGGATCCGCTGCCGTTATTAAAAGGTTGTAATAATGGAATTTCCACCGGTTTATGTGAAATATGAACATTATTTTGCTTTTATCCTATTGTGCAGACCGTTACAATGCCCCAAAGTCATACACAAAGCAGCTAAGAGGGCTGTGGCGAGATTGTTCATTGTAATTCTTTTATCTTTAGACCGCTTTCCAGTTGTTTTCGTGTTGTAAATGGATTGAAAATAACTTTGAATTGTTTTATAAGAATATAATAAATTTGGCACTATCCGTAAGCACCACGTGCTCAATTTTGTAATTTCTATAATAAACTATTTTGGAAAAACCTACAGTCACGTCTTGTATTGCAAAAAATTGTTACTATTTTCGGGGGTTTGAAAAATAACCCTCGATATGGGAAACTTCAATAGATTTCGTAGTAGTACAAATAACGTATTTTAGATATTTTTAACATGCATTCACAAAGACTACTTGTGCGCACGTGTGTGAGCTGTCAAAATGTTGTTATTATTGTTTATTTTTATGTTGCCTTTCATGCGCTGTCATTAATATTTCCTAAATTTGGCAATTACAGCTAACTTCATACGGAATTGACAAACAAACGAGCTTTTCTATATAATATTCTTCAGTTTAAAATCATAATATACATTTGATAAAACTGATTATTTAAGAATAAACCTAATATGTATGTTATATTTAAATTTAATATCAAATTATACATTCTATAACCTGCTTAAAAATCAAGTTTATTAATTCTAATTATGTATCTACTTATTGGCTAGATTTTATATATGCAATTTCCTTCCAAAAATCCCCGTCTGATACGATTAATGTTGTACCAAATGACTTGTATGATCGATTCCATCGATATTTTTCGCCGTCTATGTGTGTAGAATATATCTTCCCTTTTTAACGTTAGGAATAAAACTAAAAATACATACCAGCGCCGATGGTGCTGCCGCCACTGATGTCGGTGGTAGTGGTGGTGTATTATTCGAAATTTCTCACATTCTAAGTTCAAAACCAGAGTTATGTATACCGTGAACCGACAATCGTGAACCACGCGGACATCGGAATGTGATACGCGCGTATGCGTTCATACACGCGCGCGATCACAGTCTAACCGGCTGTATAGGTGTGTATACTGTCGAAATATTATTTACCTAACACACAAAGATACGTTGACTCCGCCCCGGCGCGGGCCAATGCCTAATCATAACACTACAAGCTCCGCCCATCCACCCCTAAGCGGTGGTGGGAGAAACTGTGTACTGGGCGAGTGGGTGGGGTTAGTACGCGAGAGTGGGGGTAGTGTATTTGTGTTGGACAACATTGAGTAGGTATGTTGAAATGATCGAATATACGAAGGTATTTGCAGTTTCATTCAGATGCGTGTTTAATAATATTGTAATTTTAATACAAAATTCTTATATCTGCGTAGATATGAACACAATTCGTGCTAAATTGTTTAATTTCAAGCAATTAGTTTGAATTAAACAAGAACGAAAATCGAAGGATTTGTTATATTTTTTATTTGCCGATTGATATCTAAATTCAGCCAATTTAATTATTTTATTCCAATTATCCTTTCGAAGAATTTAATTTCCCATTCGAA
The DNA here is from genome assembly GCA_963422195.1 of Carabus problematicus. NCBI lineage: Eukaryota > Metazoa > Arthropoda > Insecta > Coleoptera > Carabidae > Carabus > Carabus problematicus. The sequence continues at coordinate 13,523,539 of OY728589.1, read as the reverse complement.
ACGTTACCGTTGGAGTGAAAGTTACAATTGATTTAAAGATGGCAGTGAATTCAAAAATCGTAGAGTAATTAAAATTATTGTTTCGCTTCTTCATCATCAGAATGTTTAAAAGTTACATAACATTTTGTAGCTTTGGCTTCTAAGTTTTATTTGCCTAAAAATACATTTGAAATTACTTGAATTATTTTTGAAAAAAGGCTCATATCGTCGAGGCGAAGAAACTAGTTAGAATTTTGAATTTACTAACATTTTACTATCAAATATTTAATTATTCATTTTGTTTCTTTTTAAATGTGGCCGGGTATCTTAGAAAAGTGTTGCTGATTCTGCTGGTTCTAACCAAATTGTTACTTTATACACTTATTGACGTATAAAAAAGCAATTATCACCGTAATAATAAAAGATGCAGGATCATTATTAAGTTCTAAAATAACGAACAATAACCTATGATCAAACGTCAAATTTTATATAACTCCAGTATGTTGGTACTGCTGAAATAACCAAAAAAGTAACTAGGTTTACACGCACAGCAATGCAATGAAAATAGCGCGTGTTCTAATTCGGCAATGCAAGCTTCATTGCATGAGAGTTTTACATTATGCAATTTGTATTGCACGCATGCGTAGTACACGCCTTACATATTGCATTGCGTTGTATAAATGTAAAACAAGCTTTAAATAACTATCTTAGGAATTCGCAAAATCATAATTTGATTTAAAATAATACAAAAAGCAGATTATTTTAATTGCAGGGCAAAGAAATAAGATTTCCCTTTTAAACGATTATATATTTCTTGGCCTCTACAGAAATATGTTTTACACATATTGTTATAAGTTTCTAAAAGATAAGCTATCATACACGACGATATAAATATTTGAATACTGTTTATTTTTTATTTATCCAGACAGATTTTGTTGTGTTGTACATCCTTAAATAAAAACACACTTGATGAAGCACACATAACTACTACAAATGTTTCCAGTTGAAATATTATTTTTTTTATTGTTCTTCATATCTGTTGAATGTATGAAAAATATTATTATTAATAATGACAGACAATAAGTACATTTGTAGGTATAAGTTGTAGTGCGATGGAATGATAATATTATGTATTTACACTGTAAAGCAATACATGACGAGGAAAATATGTTTATTTAAATTGTTTACTTGTTAAAGATATACCTGCTGCTTGTGATAAAATGCAGAAAACTGAAATTTCTGTGTAAGAACACAAACTAATTTTATTTTATACCGGATTCCGATAAAGTGCTTTGATGTAAATCTTCCGTATCTGTTAATGTTATACCTACTAGACAATTATTCAATATTCGCATTTCGAATAGAAACTTAATATAAATCTTATCCTAAAAGCCTAACATTTAAAAAAAAACGTATATTATTTCTTTGAATTGATACAGAATTATACAATTAATACCGTTATCGAACATACTATCATACACGCGTACTATAACAGTGAAGATAAAATGCATCTCATCTTGTTATCAGTAGAATCTGTGAAATTCCTATAACCTTACGAAACATGTATACTCACTCCATGTTGATCTGCCACTTCATCCCTTGCCGTTGTCCCCCACCACTAGTGCGCACGCTGGGCGTGGCTAGTGAAGGGTGCTGACGCCCCCCACCCTTGGCCGGTGGTGGTTCAATTGTTTAGGCAAAGTTGGCTGCTTCGACTATATGTGTGTGGTATGTTGTGCCATCATTGTTCTTAGCAAGATAACATTGGCATAACATACTGTCCAGCCTCCGTGTAAGCAGTGCACGTGCATTTGTACCATATGAAAACCGCGAGATTCGTGTCTGCTGTTCAACGACTGTCTGTTGTTTGTTTGTGTGTGTGTATCTGTGTGTTGTGAATATAATAATAATAATTGCGTAATACTAACACCACGCTTGTTTATACAAAGTGCTTGGAAAAATTATGGCGACAACAGCGTGAAATTACGAAGCAAACAAAAGATAAGCACATTGACGGATATAAAATAACAAAATATAAAGTAAGATTGTTACATTTTACATTATCGCGGTGTTGTGAAAACTCATGTTTGTCATCAAAATAAGAGTTGTGCGCGGAAGAGATTTAAGTATTTAGACTGCTATCTCGCTGAGAGTTTTAGAAGACGTAAACAAGAATCTTAATGCAAAGATATCTAAGTGAAACTATAAGAGTATAAACGTTAAAAATTGCAGGAAACACGAACGTTGCATAATAGTATATCGATTTGCAATTATAATTTTAAAACATCCGTACTAAATAAGGTTTTAAATAAAAGGTATACAGAGACTCAAAAGTATAAACTTCAACGTCTTCAACTCAGAATCTCTCTAAATATAAGTATAATAAGCGTACGTAATATGGACATATCCAGTTATTTGACAACCTGACGGTCTACAATCATATAGAATCCTCTGGGTGAATGATTATGAACTATAGTTCCGTCGAGTGACCACGAAGAGTCTTCTGCCCGACATGGACGATGGTGCGCGTCTATTGTTATCCGCCACAGACATCCACCACACCTCGGAGATGCTGCTCGAGGCTCACCGGTACCCCAGCATATCCGAATCACCGTTGGACTTGCGGCCGGCCATCGCTGGTGATCCGTCGGACACGGCGTCCAAATCCGGCGACGACAAACACAACAAAGACAAACTGCAAACGAAGAAGAACGGGCATCAGATGATAAAACCGCCGTATTCGTACATTGCACTGATCACCATGGCGATCCTGCAGTCGCCGCACAAGAAACTAACACTCAGCGGGATTTGTGAGTTCATTATGACGCGGTTTCCATATTATCGGGAGAAATTTCCTGCGTGGCAAAACTCCATACGCCACAATTTGTCGTTGAACGATTGTTTCATCAAAATCCCTCGCGAACCGGGCAATCCGGGCAAAGGAAACTATTGGACCCTAGATCCTCTGGCCGAGGATATGTTCGATAACGGGAGTTTCCTGCGCCGAAGGAAACGTTACAAACGACCGTCGCCCAATCTGATGCTCCGGGATCACCATGCATCGGCGATGGTAGCGTCATTTTTGTCGCAAGAAAACTACCAGCACAGTTTATTTTCACATCCCAGTTTGCACAATCCGTACTCGTACTTAACGCCGGGTTTACAAAGTGGTTTGCCCCTGATCCCACCGATGGATTTAACCCGGCTGGGCCTGGGTCATCTGGGTCTTCTACCACAGCCGTCCATCTGTAAGCCGGTGCCCGTCGCACCGACGGCGGCGTCCATAACCGCGGATACAGAAGAGTACATGACAGCAGTCGATGTACGGAAGAAATCCAAGCATGGATTCTCCATTGAATCGTTGATAGGCAACGATGCAACAGCCAGCAAACCTTTGCAACTGGTGAAGATCAAAGTGGACTCGCCTGAATCAAGTTCCAGTCCGAGTATACCGTCGAAATTCGTCACGATTCACAATCAAGTATCGGCGTTCTCGCCGCTAGCCTGTGCCGACGATTGGACAAGGTGAAATTTAAACGAACCAAATGTGTAAATAGCATTGACAGTATGGTAGAAACATTCGTATTTATTTATTTTTTTTTGTATATTTGTAGTGTATAATGAACATATCGCTCAGTGTGAAACAAAACGAGGTTACTTATTAATTTGTATATACAAACATACTTTATACAGTGATATAAAAAAACATTGAAATATTTTTTGTCCGTTTTGAAAAGTATGTACCTACGATATTTATAAGCCAAAGAAATCTACAACATTGTGATTTAACTTGCTGCAATATTTATGTAAGATAACAAACACACTATGATGATAAGTTTTAGTAATTTAGATTATTCAGAATGTCAAATAATAACTAATAAAACGACAAACAAATATTAGAGAGACACGTTCAGACACGTTTTTAGTAATGCCGTACGTATGCATGTGTGTAGGTATTGTACAGTACATATGTAGTATGTTTGTAAGGCGAATGTACATATATTTATTTGTATATAATGCAAGTGCTTCACTATGTTTCAATGAGTATTTATTGTCTTCTAATAGTACACGAGCAATATAATAATAAGTAAGTTTAACATTGGACATTCCACTGTATATAATACACAACATTATTATTTATTATATTTCATTCGTGATATATTTACTGAACAAAGGCAAATACAAAATAATAAAACCAGACATCTCTGTTCAAATCATCGAATTGCTTTTATGAAAATAGTAACTATTAATTTCTGAGCATGTTATACCAAAGAAATATGTTTATTAAAAATCGTCCAACACATAAATTAATATAATTCGTTAATGTGGCAAAATACTTTGAAGAAAAATGTATCATAGCGCAACATTAGAAAAGAGTTGTAGGATTAAGTTTCGACATTTAATCGAATATTTGTAAATACTGATTTGTATTATGTATAAACACCAAGCAAGTATAAAGAATAAATAATATTAGAACATTTGACAAACTTTAATGCATTCACCTGTATGTGTTAGCATAGTTTGAATGGTAAACAGACATTTCTAGCTGTGTCTGACACCAATTCCTAGTTTTTGTGACAAATTCTTGCTAATTCCGTCACACAACTAATTTATATTTTATTTATTCAACGGTAATCTGTATGTGCTCCATTTTTGTGTGTGTGCGTTTGTACAAGCTCAAATATCACGGTATTATTTATTTGATACACGTTGACTAAACACATTTCAGCAAAATTATCTTAAATCTAAAGCAACGTTTACACAAGCGAATCCAGGTTTGTTTTAGACGTTTTTGATAAGATAATTTTCCGACGCATTTACAGTATAATGTACGCGATTTATAAATACGTATTATGTATTTTTTTTTTAATTCGAATAATTCAGTTATTTTTGGAAAAAAATTAAATAAATTGAACTTCAGCGTGACGCATTTTGGTTAAATAATTGTTATCTAAGGTATCAGTAACGAAGGCATTTATTTCTATACGTAAATTTCTTAATATCGTATACATATTTGATCATTGCATGAGTAATATCAAATACCCAGAATTCAGCACAACAAATATAACTAAAAAACAAGGTGTGTATGCTTCAAATCACCTGAGTTAAATCGCGATTAAAATCACACGATCCTTTAAATGAAAATCCGTTATTTTCATTTCTTTAAATTCCGTTCATTCAAATGTATTCAACGCAAATTTAAGAAAAAGAAATTTAATTCTATGCTGCGATGGTCAGCTATTAATACGTTATTAGACGAGGAAACAAAATATTTAATGATAAATATTTTTTATAGAAAATCTTATTTCCTTCATTGTTAATTGTCAAAATACTGAAATTACTTCAAATAACGAAGTTTTAAATAAAAAATCATTCTTAACTACTTCGCATGTATGAAAACATCCCTTGCTATATCTGCGGATATACTTGTGGCAGGGGTTGGGAGGGTGTGCAGATAATTCAATCGGACGTGGTGCACATGTGACAAATTGCAGGGATACGTTATACGGTTGATTCTATTAAGCTCGGTTAGAGGTTGCTGGGTGGTGGGCGGGGATGAGGTGAACGGAAGGGATGAGACACACATGAGAAACGAGAATTGAGAACTAATTTTCCACCCGGATTTTCCACCCGTCCGATTTACAACAATGTTTTATGTGCCCGCAAGGACGCACGCCACTGGATTGATTTATATTCGACGGACGGCTGAAAAATACGCCTCGTCTGTCCGAATATCACTGTTGTCCTCTCGCCTTGCACTGTCTTTATTCATCACCGACTAGGTACCGAATATAAATCAGAGGATGCAAAAACAAATTCAACTCGTTACCATGGGGAAAATCGACTTGAAATTCTGTGTCGACAATATTGTGCCAAATAAGTAATAGGAGTATATATTTATTAGCTGATATGACGATACTACGAGTTACTAAATGTTTCTAGTAAATTTACAACTGCTACTGTGGAAAATTGTGTATTTTAATGGCTTTGCTATAGCAAGAATGCCAATTCTAATAGCAAGTCATGGTAACTGTACTGAGCATAAGAATCTTTTATCAGATTCGATATTGTCGCTGGTTTCAAAAACTCGATATTTTAAATACAGCCACAACATCACGCCTTTCCTATTCCTGGGGGTAGCACACCCTTTATTTCCCTACAATCATTCGCCACATACTTCGTAAAACATTTCTATATTCAACAAAATACTACGCAGTTTCTGCAATGGACTAAGTTTTCGTCATACCTTCCACAAAAATGTGTCTTTTATTCCTTATTTTCTTACAATTTCTCGCCACATACTCCTTTCTTTACACAACTATTTTCGCCTCGTTAATAGCCACTCACCTTGTCATACATGCTGTCCTATTATTTCTGCTTATAATTTTACCTTATCCTCAAAATATTTTCTATCATATTCATCCATTCAGTCCTCGGTCTTCCTCGCATTTGTGTTCCTTCAATTTCACCCAAGAAATCTTCCCAGTCATTTGGACGTTCGTTCCAAATGTCTAAATCAACGCAGCTGACTTGAAGCCACGCTTTTCACAACATTTTGACTCTAATTTCACATTCATCACACACTATGTTATTCTTTTAAATTATATGAAGAATAAGAGAAAACCTGATTATTAGCAGGGAAAGTTGTTGAAATATTCGGCGATAGACTTTTTGAGAGACACTGACGTATATCGACCAATACGAAGATTTGTCTGTAAAGGAAAAAGTTTATATTATTTGTTAGCGCGTATAAATTGGTAGAAATCCAGAAGAATTGTTTCATAGCTTTTCGTGTCTCATAGCTGGAGTATGAAATACTAGAAATATATTTACTATGTACAAATTTAGAGTCTACTCCGATTTCAATTCACCAAATAACTGTGATTTGTCTTGGAGGCTTACATAAACTATTAGTGAATTGTAAATGCACCAACGTACGATAAACAATTACATTTTTAATAGCCAAGCTCAAATTACGCACACAAAGTGTACTTGAATGTGAATTTAATTCGGAGAACAATTGAAATGTTACCACTGGTACCTACGAAGCTGACAATTTGGCCATAGATCACAGAGTGCGTTGAGCATTGCTGTGACGTGTTACAAGATCGTGCTAAATTGTTTAATATGTGGCTTTGACGACAAAAGACAGCGAGCGGAGGAAAAAAGAACAACAGTCGTGGAAAACATCAAACAGGGCTGTGAAATGAAGAGGTTACTCTCGTCAAGGGTGGCTGTGCTGAGCGTAAATGTACTAGCAATGCGAGTGGCAGTAGTAGGGTCCTACAGGGCACACAAGTAAAGGACCGCTGCCCTCTCCAACAACTGTTCACTGTTCACTAATTCACAGCTCACGTGCCAGGCACGGACTGATATGTTTTCAGCGCAAGATTCCAGATTACATGTCAAATCAAGACGACACAACAGCAGTCGTATCCGTCTCGTCGAGCATTAATGTTATACGAACAGGTAAGTGATGAAGTTTCGTTTCAACATTGCTGATTTGCATTCTACAAAATCCGCTACAAGAAAAGACGAATCAAGATTATTGTATAATAAATTCTAAAAACATATAAATGCTACTCTTTACTACGAGGTTCAAGTTATAAATTTGTCAGGTTTTCTTTTGATTCTACGATTTTGTATTCTACCATAGATCATATAGGATTCAACACGGTTCCTAATAAATATGTATTAAGTATTACACTAAGGTTAAAATTGTCAAAAATGCGGTTTAATTTTTACATGGTAGTTTAAATAAATTTTATAATTTAAAATATACAAGAAATGCAGGTTTAATTTTTACTGGGTATAATTTGAGTCCAGCCCTGGTGGAAGACACTTTCTGTGTGCCCTCTGAAGGGCTATAAACTCCTAGTTCGTCGACCACTCGGTTTCTTACCGGCATCTGTGATCAGCACACACATTCACATACATGTACTCATTTATACACACAGACTTTTCTTTCTGTCTTTATTTCTTTCTCTCTTTTGCGGGCTATGTGTAGGTGCCCTTACTCGCCGCTCATACAACCCCGCCACTGGCTGCCGGACAGTTTGCTGACGTGGTGGCCGGACCTCTAGCGGTAGTTTATTACACGGTACTGATTAAAAAGGACATCTTAAAATTTAGCACCACATACAGATACGTACAAGGCGATCGTAGTGACCTTTCATTAAGACCAGAAATCGACGTGACTTTTTATTAGAAGAAGAAAGCGATTTATAGATTGTTTACTTGTAATGTTTTGCTCAGATGATAATATGCCTGTATGAACAGCAATGTGCTGAATTTATATCACGTCTTTAGAATGTAATATTCAGTTTTCTTTCACAGACATACTCCGAGATCTATCCACAAAATCTCTTACACTTTTGCCAAACTTCTAGGCCTTTTATGTTGAATAAACAATCAACAATATTGTTGTTGCCCAGTTGCATATCATTAATCTGCTAGACACATGCGATATTGGCTGTTTTTAATTAGTAGAACTCGCATGTAAGAAACCTATGGAATAAATAAAAATACCATATACCTGTATTTTAACGGACTATCGGGAATTATTCCTGTGGATATGAATGTTTTATACCGACTAGTATAGCACTCATGTGAATTCGGTGTAATTGCTATTTATAAGTGAGTACATTATACACATTGTGAAGTATTGAAGCAGTTCCCAATCTGCATAATATATTGTTTATAAGTGAATTTCGAATGACACTCGGGGTATATACAACCACAACGATGGTGAAAAACGTGGAACATGCAAATTCACTCTCTTAAAACGGAACACGACGAGGGCCCAATGCATCGAGGTACGGGGAACCGGTATACTGAACCGGATAAATAATTCAACAGTTCCGCTTGTTGGAATAATTAATTTAACCACAAAATGGCGGCCACTCACACATATAAATAGTTCAGCAACCTATACATAGGTCCACAGACTCATGTATACTACATCAGGTCCAGCTGATTGAATATTCAGTAATGGATTACTTGAAAATTAAACGAGATACGCAATTTCTGCGTACGCCATTAAATTATGTGCATTTTACGTTAACTAATTTATAAGGTAATTCTTCAATTAATACTTTGTAACACAGGCATACAATTTCTATTATTTTTACCGAATTTTCGACGAAAATTTCGTTGTAAACAATTTTTGAGCACGTGTAATTTATTTACTATATTATGCACGAATTACACTAGCAGTAAAATTAATTTTTCCAAAGATAAAAAGTCCTAAATCGTATTCGTAATGGTAATTAAAATTATTACAAAATATGATTGCTGTGACGATTGTAACACTAATATCTAGGATGTTACGACATATCTATTTGTATTAATTTGATCAATTATAACTATTACGGTGCATTTGTGACGTCAGCAGCTTTTGTTTCTCTGGACTTAGTTACAAATTTGTATTCTATTGGTTAACATCATGTTTGTAATATTGTTGAAATCAGATTAGAAGATCCTAGTAAAGTTTGTGGCAGTGCTAGAAACTGGAACCTAATAGTTTCGGAATTGGCTCCGAAAGTATTTGGATACCCAAATCCAGGAAAAAATGGCTCTAGACTATGGATATATCAGTGCTGTGTTTTAAAATTAGATAGTACTACATTTCTAAACAAATAGTGACGTGTATAATACATTATATTAATAACCTGAAAGTTTGTCGTTGCCAGTAATTGAAGGAGCAACACAAAATTGCTAAGGTAAGGTTTTTCAGCAGACTCTTATTATTGCACATTGCATTATTTATTTAAGTCAATATAAGCAAATGTCACCGATGTCTTGGAGAAAGTTCTTTTCTCTAGACCGGTTGGGTACATTGCTCTATCTATGGGTGTATCCATCTGTAACCTAGAGCACTCCTTCAAAGAACAAACTTTGATGAGCACCAGCACCTAGAAGTTTCACAATACATGACCTGTACTGGACTGTTCACAGTTAACAGTTCTGTAAAATCAGTTGATCTGATGACGTGAGTAGATCTTTAAATTATTCAAGTAATTATCACGATTTTCATCGTAGGCAAAGTTGTATATTTTCAAGAACTCTTTTTCCAAAACCCTTCATATAAATGTATATCTGTGTCTCTTAACATACAACCCTTAGCGTGATGCGCGGTGGAGGGACGGGGTTGATTGGAGGTTCTGTTTGTTTGCATGTAGTGTAAATCTGTGTACTGATGCCATGTCCATTACGACACACGCACGTGTCCTAGGTCTAGTCTCGTGTGTACATACAGCCCGCGGTCAGTAATGACATTGCCCCGGGTGTCTAAGACTTAAGTCGAACGACAAACATACAGTGCTTAGTGCACTGATCGGGGTACGGAATCAGAGAAGTTCACAGAAAACCAGGACGGGCACCATTTTTTTACTAATGGCAAACTTAAAATATCTATATGGAAAATTTGAGTGATGTAAAATATTTGCAACCAGTATATACATATAAGAAATTATATGAGAAAAAATTTAAACCTGGTTTCTAGAGAAATGTTGGACTTACATCCGTCAATGAACAATTGTACAAACATCAGTATTATCTTTCTAATTTTGTTCCACTATGTACTAAATTAGAATACTAATATTAGTATTACTAATTATCTCGACAATCTTTCATTCATATCAGATACTAAGTCTGCGATTCTCTAAACGGTCGGAATTGCCATCTCAACTTCATTTGGTCGTTGTATAAATATGTGTTACTTTATATCAGTGCTGAGTACTATATATAATAGTGAGTCCTGTCCTGTATTATATCCTGGGGCTGCACTTGCTCCGTGTGAATGTACACATGATTGTAACAGCGGATACCAGGGTGCATCCATACATACATGTACGTTTGTCATTTTACGCACATGCGCAAACAGGTCAAGGTAAAGAAGTGCAGCAAACATACAATTTGTATTAAATATAACACACACATAGATGCATACACAGAGGGTGCTACTGTTACATGCTCTAACGCGCCAACAGACTATTTGAATAGTTTGTTTAGCATCTGAGTCTCATGGGACCAATACGCACTCCCATACTCTCTGTGCGACAGTATTAAGCTCACATTAAACATAATTACCAATACACTGTGTGTACAGGGTTTGTATAAACAACAGTATCATCTGATCCTGGTGTACGATTAAACAGTATCAAAGTGGTATTAGATTACATGCAATACTTAGGTACATTGCAGTGTGTGTCTAAATTGTTGTATTACTTAAAACGAACGAAGAAATTCTTTTATGCATGTTGTATTGACAGAATTATTGTTACTTTATGTTGGTAATATTCTGTAGATATCACGGTAACTTTTAGTGTTATTATCTGTATGTATATTTATGATAATCCGATGTAATCCGTGGGAGATTAATGATCATTGTATCACCTGATATAAAACTCTGGTATGGTCATCACATGACTATATAAATACAAAACTTCGTACTTGGTTTTGAAATAATGAACTCGCAAACACCTATCCATACATCCACAGATATCATTGCGAAAATAGTCGAAATGTATTCAGAGAGTCTCAAAACATGTAGGTATGTTAAAATATCCCAATCGAAATTGTTTTTCTATATATTCGTTCTTTATATTGTATATAAAAAGTAAAAATCCGTTGCTAGCGGCAACTCTACTTGTTCCGTCACTACATGTACATATTCTAGAATTAAGTTGATCGTATAATTTTATTTAAATAAATACTAAAATGTGTAATCAATACTTACCAACCTGCATTACCAACTGTTCAAATCCTTGAAATGAAAAGTTGCTAATTGTATAACGCCTAATTGAATTAGAATACTCCACAAAATGTACTTGATACAATGTGATTTAAGAACTATATGCAATTCATATACACATATACACATGCACTTGTTCATAATACGAATTCATACCATAGCGTGCACTTGTTTCAGAATCCTTCGGCAGCTGCGATCAACTCAAACAGTGGCTATGACTAAAGAATAGAATGGTGTATTTTAATTTTGACACTCAAACATTCATAGTACACATCTCTCTCTCGCTTGCATTGCATCTCTTTCTCTGTGAGTCGCGTATTATATGCTGAGGGTTTAAAGTGAGAGGTACCGAAATGCATAGGGGGATTTGCACTTGTCGAAAAGTTTTCAGGGGTGAACGACAAGGGCCTCCGCGATATTGAAAGAACGTGCAAATAAAACTGATCTTTAACTTACACATGAGTTTTATTATTCATTAACCGGACGGCGTGATTGAAATTTTAATTAAAATGCTGTAAGAAATATCAAACTTGAAGTTCTCCAAATCTGATACACCCAGTATGGTACAATCGTAAACAATATTAGTTATCTATGGGTACATTTGTACTAAATAAATAACTCTAATAGCCGCATGATAATATCTATGACGGTAATATCGACAGTAATATCAATAACTACGGTAGGTCTATATCACCAGCTATAGTAAGTAAACAAATAAATCATGAATCTTTATAAATCCGAGCAGTTGTCCCTATATGTCTATGCGGTTACCGTCGCCGCTGCTGTTTGTGACCTGGCAGGGGTGCTCCGCCCCCCTGGTGCGTGTGCGAGGCCCCCGCCATACACACCGCATTGTTCGGGTCTAATTTCCTGGGTCTCGAACCCGGATCATCTCGGTCACGGGATTAGCGCGACTGTACAGAATAAATATTTACAACCCATATACTTGATCCACAGTTCAATGAAACCAGCGGCTCCCGTAGACAGCGGGGGCTCGCAGTTAATAATTACAAAGCTACTCAGGGGTACAAGGATGCTTAAATACAGTAGTAGAACATTCGATGTTGTATATATTTTCTCAACTTTAATAAATGATGATAAAAAAAGTATTATAGAAAAGTCATATTCGTAGCGATATTTATATCTGTTGATGAGGAAGTGCTGAGGACGGCTTATAAGCGCCTCTCATATTGCCCACCCCCATTCTGGGGGTTGACGGGGGCCGCATACTTCCATGTTGAGTCGACAAGTCACGGAGGACAAGATATCGGATGTGCGATCACGGATTGATCTGTTCATTGTGTTGTCTACGCTTTCACACTAATATTGCGAGCATTATTATTTTCTACACACCCACCTCCCTGCCCCTGTGTCATCACACCACTGTACGTATAGTACAGGCACGTATTAAAGGGATTCTTACAATGTATGTGTAATTCTTGCAATACACAATTCACATTTTCTAGCAAATCATGCAGTTGTATGCGCATTGACGGGAATGTTGTCAGTTCCCAACTAACTGTTACTATCCGTAACCGAATTTATCTGAAGATTCGGTACTTATTTGTTAAATAACGCCCATGATATTAGACAGGTTTAATACTGCAGATTTCTTAGCAGCTTCAATACGTTTGCAAATGTTTAAATAACGCGTATGACATCAAAAAGATAAAATTGTGCGCTGCTAAAGATATTAGACCGAATTCAGCTCTCATTTGTAGCTTTAGGATCAACCTTAATTTTCATGGTCACGTGTAGTATCCTTGTTTCACTAATATAAACACATATAAGTTCATCTTTTTTGTGATTATTATTTATGATCTTATTTAGTTAAGTTTCGTGGGCTGAATTTGACCCAATGATATTGCTGAAGATTATGTTCGATACAAATATAATTGTCAAATCATAGATCTCAGTATTTCGTAACATCTCAACAATGTATACTATATTAACACATCTGAAAATATAAGAATAGAACTACGCAAGATTTTCACTGATTCCGCTCCTGTCCGCTGTGGACGGGTGACAATTTTCACGCCCGATATAAGCTGTATCATCAGTCCGTTTCGTAGTGGGCGCACGCCCCTGGAATGCGGCTCGAATGGGGTGGTTACAAAGGGGGGCTCGTACCGTTTAATGCCACTAAATTTATCCTTGTCAGAATCCAGTGTGCGATATTTAAATCATGACGCTTCTTATTAGTTTTTAACACACACACACACACAATGTACATGTACAAAAGAATGAGAGAATATATATATATATATATATATATATATATATATATATATATATATATGCACCTGCAACAACAGTTAAAAATATAAAAGAACGCAGCGGATGTCAAACAACAGTTAAAATTAAAAATATAAAAGAACACAGAGGACGTAGATTGCTTCATGTGTTGTGAGATTATATAAATATAATATTTTCAAGGTTCAGTTTAGCTTCTAAATACACGAATCAAAACGAAATTTGTCGTACGGAAACTACACGTTGCTTAGATCGATTCAGTAGTGTTGATTATATCGGGACGACGATGTCTAGTGGAATCCTTCATAACGTATTTTAAAAATCCATCCTTGGGCACGAAACGCCCTTATAGTCAAAGACCGAAGATCCAATAACATAGTTTCACAACAGACAGGAAATTGCTCACATTTATGTGTCTTCATCGGAACTCCTTTCTACAAGAGTATATATATATATATATATATATATATATATATATATATATATATATATATATATATATATATATATATATACACATATATATATATATATATATATATATATATATATATATATATACATGTATGTGTATGTGTTACATTAACCAGAACAGGCTTAGAAGATTTTACAATTCACAAGTAAAATATTAATTGTATGAAATTGTAGTATGCAAATTCACACAAATACAAAATAAATCAAAAAAATATATGCCTGGTAATTTAGTGTTTTTATAAAACTTATTTTATTGTTGGTATCTCTGTAAGTGAAGCTACTATATAATATGATTTCATTTCAAGATAAAAGTAATTTAAAATTCTAATACCTGTTCTACGTTATACTATTTCCGCATATTTCGATGCTAGACCATAGTTATATTTTGATACTAGACAAAAGATGCGAAAAAAGTGTAGTATAGCCTACCTTTCTATTTCAATACTATACTTTTTCGATACTATAAATAGTACTAGATCCGATCCAAGTGTGCTTGTATTTTCATGCTAGAAACATGCGCAATAATCGCGTTCACAATGCATACTACCAACACTTTTGCACTTACAGCTCAAACATTGTAACTTGTGCAGTCAACATTGACATTTAAAAATACTTGGTATTGATGCAAAGAGCCGAAGAGAAAAACAAAATATGTATTTATTCTGATACTCTTTTCTAGTATCAAAATATGAGGAAATAGTATAATATAGAACACACTTAATATTAGAAAGGAGATATTATTACACATAACATTTGTATACAAATCTGATTACAGCTATTTCTGTAATCTTCTGCTCGAGACCGTCTCTGTTCGTTGCTGTTTTGTTTTATATCACAAGTGTGTACATGTATGTGATGTGTATGTGTGTGATATATATTGAATTTCGCCCGTTCCTTTGTATTTACAATCGAGTGGCTCTCGACTGGTACCAGGGAGATACAGAGACTAAAGTCTCGAACAAGTACAGTTAATGTGGGGATTATTAGTTTTTGATGGTTGGTGCACATGGCGAGATCTCGGGCACACAATGTGTTAAGTTTAGCGTGTGATCGCTGTCACGTTATACGTCAAGTATCATACATACATGTGTACATACATACACCTATACTTTAGCTACCTACCAAAACACATACATACACCTCCTATACTTCACTTACCTACATGTAATACATGCGTGAATGAACGTATAAATATATACAATATGTTGTCAAGATGATCCTGTGCTACTGAGTATCGCCCCCCGGATTATCCCTATGTGTCAAGCTGTGCGTTGATTTTATGGGAGACTGACAGCAAGCAATGCCCGTAAAAGTTATAAATACACGACCGCAGCCATCTTAGAATAAAGTGTTATTCTAACAACAAAAAGTGTAATATTCTAACCTAGCTTTTGTCAAATTTACTCTAAAGTTTAATTGCAAAACACCTACAAATGTTTGAAAACATATACATTACAATTTTTGTTCTTACATCCAGTATTCGTATTGGTTGAATTGAAATAAAATTATTATTATTTCGCATGAATCTTTGTTAGATAAATATGTAACAGTTTAATGTTTTATAATATCTTATATGTATAATTCTTCTGAAACCTTGTAATTACATTGATATTATCACTTAGCTTTCACATTGTCATGTGTCATTGGAATGTATGTATCGTTTCATATTTTTTCATTGTCCGTTACAAATCAGCCCCTTGGTAACCATCACGCCTAGCCACATGCTGAGACGTGTTAGTAACTAATATATTTCCATATGCGCTGCCGACGGGCGCTATCCGGGGCGTACGGCACGTGACCAGCGGTGTGTCGAAATCACCCTGAAATTGGACAATATTGATACTACGCTCCCGAGGGTGTGAAATCTACATCCCTCTTGAACGATTCGAGATTGTCATCTCATATACGCATATACACATTGCTGCCCCCAATGGACATATTCCCTGCTCCCCGCCCCCTGTGTTCACGAGTTACACTGTATCTGTGCTCAAGTACACTTATGTACTGTTAGTTGACAATATGTGACAATGTGTAATTGTTTTTTTCACTTATATAGCACGGAAAACAGTTTTAGAAATGTAATTCTTTGAATTCTGCTTGGTGTAGATGTATAAATTATACACCAGCTGAATTATCTTTCGTTATGGTAACCGCATGCCGAAATGAAATAATGTAGAACGATGACAAAAGAAGAATATGCCGGTAATCTGAAACATCGTTACGTGTTCATCTCATTAACCAATGGAGACATTATACGTATACATATACTTAGCTCAGGCCAGACCAGCATACAATACAGTGTACTACCAGAAGAGAATATAACGTCAAAAGAAAAAAGAAAACGCACTTTATTATGTTACAATGTGTATGTAAAGTGTGTGTGTGTGTGTATTAAGAAAAGTATAAGAAAACAATGAAAGGCAAAACGTTAGCCGCTTGCTTGATAACACTGTGTATGACTGTCAAGATGTACCTATATTAATATTGGTTGTTCATGTGTGTGTGAATGTATACAGATATACTCGGTATGTATGGAGACTTGCTTGGATGCTCTATAGATGTGTGTGTGTGTGTGTGTGTGTGTGTGTGTGTGTGTGTGTGTGTGTGTGTGCGCGCATGGATGTGTGTGTGTGTGGATTGTATAGTGCAGAGAGTTCGTGTTATAAGATTCCAACCAAACACAAGGCGGCTCCCAGTTTTATACGACAAAGCCATGGCATTTGGAGAGATTGGCGAAGCACAACGCTACCAATAGTAGTAGTAGTAGTACGGCATACCACACTCAGTAGCGTACCACATACCCACGTTTACACTGAATAGTATCAATAATGCAAGATGTGTTTCACCATCAAGAAATTGTATTATGCCGGGTTTGTAGGATGAGATTGAACGTAATCTGAATGAACATCACATATGTCCAAGAATATTAATCGTATGTAAGATTTGCATAGAAAATTGTTTGGTTGTGTTTCACACATTTATTATTTTTACATTCTCAGCTTTGCTTTCCGATCGAAAGAAAAATAATAAAGCGCATGAATAAAAGTCAGATATATGCGTATTTTCTTGTAATCATCTTTTTTTATTAAATAAAAATTCAAGTAAAAAATAAAATGTTTCCCTGATTTGCGCTATAACAGATTATTGGCAGCGTATTGCATACATGTTTGTCCTTTTCGATATGATACGTAATATTTACAATACAAGAAACATATCGGCATTAGTATAAATAATGATCTCGCACAGACCTTCTACGCCACTGGACCGAATTATTGAACGGCCCGTGGTTCACAGACACACACACACGTATGTAGATATAGAGAGAGAGACGCTTGTACAAAGATGGAGTACACGACGATATCGTTTCCTGGTGGCGTTGTGAGATGCAAAGGCCACCGAAGCCAGGCGAGCCCCTGGTGGAGCGGGTAGGGGAGGGTCGGCTGAATACCAAGCACAAGTATAAATCTTATTATTGTGCAAAATGAGACGGGAGTCAACATTCGGTCTGACAGGCGAGCCCGGCGTGCCGGAAACGCGGCCATGCTTAAATTAAATATTGCGGCCGAATACCACGTTCAGTCAGCGTTTGCCAACGTGGCACCGGATATCGACACTGTGCTTCTCTCTTTAGCACGCGTTCCATCGTAAAAGAAGTCTAAAACAGCGTATTCACATCATACCAATACAATCTGTTACAATCTCTTATACGTCATTTATACTTTCATGTACATAGTAACAAAATCATATACGACTTATGAATATTTACTCAATTGTTTTACCATTAATTCGGAAGCGACCAATTGTGATATGTCTTGAAGGTTAGAGTATCTGAATGTACACTGTACAGTTTCTTATGAATCTCGTGTTTGATTCAACATTATTTTAGGTTTAATTTCAGAAATGGTGTAATATTTAT
Source organism: Carabus problematicus (assembly GCA_963422195.1). Lineage (NCBI taxonomy): Eukaryota > Metazoa > Arthropoda > Insecta > Coleoptera > Carabidae > Carabus > Carabus problematicus. The sequence goes on along the minus strand of OY728589.1, from coordinate 13,505,162 downwards.
CGCTGGTTGGAAAATTGCTAGAATTGCAGCATTTCACAAGGTGAATTTAAACGTCATAATGATTACCTAGAGTATCATAACCTCTACGATCATTTTACCAAAACCCTCGTTCACTCGGTACGCCGTTGTAAACTTCGTGGAACATTGTGTAGGCACTGTAAGCTCCGCCTTCATGGAATCCGCCATTCTGTGAACGTGTACGTTTCCCCTCCATTCGCCCCCTAACCAAACACTGTACCCCCCCCCCCCACCACCACCACCGCCACCGTTGCAGCCCCGGCGACTGCTACTCCAATGTTTCTCCTATACATATATAGATGTTGCCATGGTTACCGGTTAACCTTGGCGGGGCGGCACTGAGCGGCAAAACATATCGCATTACAATGCACGGCTCAATCCAATAATCGGATGACAATGCGGTCGTATGACTTTTGTGTACTAGTTTCTGTCGCTTAAAACGCGTAATGTGTATGATTCTTATGTCTAACGTGCTGGAATATGTAAATTGTACAAGGGAAAAATGTCCTTCGTAAGTAATTTATTGTATACGTCAGTGTACTATATGTGCTTCTACATCGTGATGATTTGTGGTGGTCAGACTAGCCCGCTATACAAGACCGTATTGTTGGTCACAGTCGGTGTATTTTAGGTATAGTTTGTTTTCAAGTAGATGACTTAATTATTAAAAACAAGTAATATGTCCGTATTATGAACTCGTCAAATATAGTTAAGATCACGACGCGTTTCGAACTCTCGTTCATTATCACTTGATAATGAACGAGAGTTCGAAACGCGTCGTGATCTTAACTATATTTGACGAGTTCATAATACGGACATATTACTTGTTTTTAATAATATTGACGATGAACTTCGGAACTGAAAATATAATAGATGACTTAATGTTGTATGAAATGTCGTATTTCACAATTACTAATCTTGACAATTTTGTTAATAGTTTTTGCTTGGTAAACATTAGTTTAACGGTAACTGTAACGTCTATTAACCGCGTCATAATTTCTATTACCAGTGCAAAATGCTTTAAGCTTCATCTAGATTTTGTTGTGAAATACGAATAACATGTATAAAACCCTTACATCTTTGTACACAATGCATCATGCCAGAATTCTAGAACAAAGACACTTCTGAATCTGTCTATCCAAACAGCTATGTATACAATATCTGTCTAGCATAGTATTAATATTATATGAACCAGTAAGTAGCGTTGAATTCGCGGTTTTAAATTTAATCTTATCCTGGAACTCGGGGCAAGTGACTGGTATAAACAGTTCAAAAATCGTTGTTGTCTAGTTCACACAGCGATGGAATATTTCTCTGTTCCTCCGTGTTCATACGTTTGTCAATATTTGTACGTACACCACAGTGATATATAAATCTACTACTACGTGCGTTGTCCTGGAGGAGTGGAGGATTTGGAAACCAATACCGAAATACTACTGGCTTACTAACACGAGGAGTGGGGCGCGGGCAGGCTGGCCAGGAGTGGGGTAATCACTCAATAAATCGTACAATCGACGATGGCACGCATGCGCATTAACGCGCGCTGTGTTTCTATGCGTACCGTACAAAGCAATTTGAATAGATTTTGAAAAAAAAAATGTTATTTGCCTAACGCAATAACAGTGAGCCGTGGATGTCATGGGTTTTTTGTTGTTCAGAATTGATGAGATTTAGGTGTTCTTCATAGCGGTTAATGTTGAAACTATGTGGAAATATGGTCATAGGTATACAGTCGAACATAGATAGTTTGAATCACCATGATCCATAGCTAAATTCGACTTATGGAGACTGCGAGATATAGAAATGTGCATCAAAACTAGCGAATTTGTGACAGTGGTTTAATTACAAACGTTTTTATTGAATCCAAATCGTGTATTGAGGAGTACATACTAATTTCAATTAAATTATTCTGTAATTTGCGTTCTTGTTTGTGCTTAGATAAAACAACAAATTTATAAAGAATAAATGTGTATTTATTCGTTTTGCAAATAGAGATTTATCCGAACAACATTATTATTTATTACAGTTATACCGTTGTTTGTATGAAAAGTTTTTCTATAACACATTATAAACGAAAAATTATATATGATTTTGGGCTCGGGTTTTGTAAACACGGCTTTCATATAAACCATTTATCTCTTATATATCCCTCGCATTATTCAGTGCGGCTATGCACTATTAAACGGACCATTTGTCAAAACGAATTAATAGAATCAAATAGCCAGATCTAATTATGTATTTAGTATCATGCATTCATCGCTTTATATTAGCGGCGGGGGTGATTGCTCCCTTATATTGTAGACAATATTATGCCCGCCGCAAAACTACCCCTACACATACATACAAACATGTACACATTTGTACATATGCATGTACACCAATACATATACAGTCAGCCACATGCAAACTTATTCACACTGATCGTAGAAGTTAATTTGATTCACAGGGGCCTGGTTTCATAACAAGTACATAAACACATCTATAAATCAAATCATTAAGTATTATTATATCCGCACAGCGGGCTAATATCGACCTTATACACGTGTGCTATATGATTCACACGTATACCATATATTGAAGAGGCACAGATGTACCGTTGAGGTATAATTTTCCCCTTGAATATTCCATTGTCTACTAAATCCGCGTAATGATTGCGAGGGTTGGTCGCCATTGGCATTCGCTACCCTATCACGTGACCCTTAACAACACCCCCAACCCCCGCTACATTCTTGCTTCAGATGATGTTCAATTGTTTGATATCTAACGCATCTATTGTGTGTGTGTGGGGTTTAAAATCAAACTGACATGTATGAAAATATTTTTAATAACGCGTAAAGTTCCATTGCATATATATATATATATATATATATATATATATATATATATATATATATATATATATATATATATGCATCATTGAACAGTTATAACATTGAAGATCTGTCAAATATTTCTGCATGGCCTTCTTTGAACGTAAAATAAAAACAATATCGCATTAAGTACTGTTTGAAAATTATTCTATTTTTCGGAGATATTCGATAGCGTTTATGATCTTAATTCAACGAAACGAAAGTTTCAGAAAGATGTTACGAAGTTTGAAATTAATTTAAATTTAATTACCAAATAGCCCCAGGGTATCTTTCCACTTGAAGTAAAAACTTTTGTTTATTGTTTAACCAATTAGAGTTTAGCGAAGTACTACCAACATTGGAGTTTCGCCATTAGCGAGAAATATAAATATTTATTTATATTTTCATGCAATAACTATAGGTTATCATAGTGTATTAATCTACATTTTTAGTTTAAATATATTATTGTAATAGATATATTAAAGTATAAGCTTTTTGTTACATAAATTAGTATGTATGTAGATGAAGAATATAATCCATAATACCAAATTCATATTTATTTGGGTAGCGCCAAAAGTCACTGCACGCGATATGTCATGCTAGAGACATCTAGGTACGGTTCGGCGAACTATTTCTATATTTATCAATTTATTTTACGGCAGTGTGCAATGCAGTGCAATGTTTAACAACACCAAGAATCTTTTTATATTTTCCATATTTTATTGTTAACTTTATATTGTTATTATGGCCAGTGCGAATGGTAAGTACCATACACGACCTTGTCGATTAAAAGTGTAACAGTCACAGGTAACAGTGTAATCGAGAACGTCATTGTACCGCACAACAAAATACTCAAATAATATTTTACTTACACTTATGCTAAAATAACAAGTATTCTGTTGTATTTATAGAGATTGATACTAGTAGTAATATTGATGTTAATTTTGTTCCAATTAAACCTGAAAATACTGAATCCGAAGATAAATCAAGTTCGCCATGTCAAGATATTTCGAGGTTAAATAAACAGTACGAAAAGAAATGTGAAGGAAGCAATATGACAAAAAGTAAAAATATCTACTTATACAATACTAAATACAGCTAAATATCTTTTTTGATTTTTAGGAACATCATTTTCTAGCGACGCTGAATTTCCACCACTTCTAAATAGATCTAAGAAGTCTACGTATAGTCGAAGAAAAATCTGCAAAACTGAACCCATAGAAGAAACCGGTATTTGTGAAAATATACAAAAGTTTTTTTGTGATTTTAACAATTTTTGTGTGTGTGCAGATATCCAACCAGATGACTCCTCAGTCTGCCAGCTTGTTGATATAAAAAATATCATCTTATCGCTGCAAAATACAACGGAATTACCAGACTCCGTTTCGCATGAATACTCGCAAGAATCTGTCGAAGACGTCAGTCGTATACGGGTCTCAACAAACTTATTTGACACCGAATCATTCGAACCGTCAGTGCAAACATCAGTACCAACGTCAGTGCCATATAGCAATGAATTTATCAAAGTAGAGATCGATCCATTAGACCTAAATAACATAGATCTGTTAGATCAAGCGGCGTTTAAGGTTGCATTACCAAGGAAAGGTAATCACAATTATGAACTGAACGAACTGTTAGACCAGCAAGTAGTTGGTAACATTTCGTACAGTAATGCCAACGGTAGCGGATCGGAAAACGGTGATATCCCTATGCAGTTTATACGTCAGATTCCGTCAGCTACGATCAGACGTCATAGAACGACGGCTAGTGTGTCGAAAGAGCCTAAATTCTATCTGCCGCGTGTTGTAGTGTGTGATATATGCGACTTGGATTTCATCGGTCGATCATTGTTGAACACGCATTTGCGTCTCGTGCACCGGCCGTGGGCATTGGAGATAGTTAACGAGGTGTACTGTCCACAGTGCAAAGTCTGGTTCGACGATGAATTCAAATTCAAGGTACACTTTCCGTGCTACAAAAAGGCGGTGCGTATTCGTTGTCCGCTGTGCTACATGGAGAACCCGATGTTGGAACACTACGATCTGCACCACGTCTTGTACCGATCCGGTAACTTCCTGTGGTGTAAGTTGTGTGAAACTCCCACGCGATACACGGTGGCGGAATTGAACGAACACCGGCAAACGGAACACAAACAAAATGGCGTCTTCGAGTGTTTGGAATGTAAGCAGACATTCGCCAGTTACGGTGAGGTTAAAGTACATTCGCAACAACACGATACGGAGAATAATATACAGCGGGCCGTGCAATACAAGTTACAAGTGAAAGAAGAGTGCAAGGATCGGTTCAAGTGTGACATTTGTGAGCGAGAGTTCAAGCTGCACGGCAGTTTGGTGAAACATAAACGGTCACATGACCTGGCGTTGTGTAGTGTATGCGGGCTGTCATTCAGAAGTAACTGTCTGCTCGTCGAACACCAAAATAAACACTTCAAATCGCAAACTTACACGTGCAAGGAGTGCGGCAAAGAGTTTAATCAACGCAAATACCTGGCGCAACATATGCGCATTCACAAAGTGAAGAAAATGTTTGAATGCGAGATTTGTAATATAACGTTTACGCAACAAACCTCGCTCATTTATCATATGGCGACGCATACGAACGAGAATATCTTCAAGTGTACACTGTGTGACATAAAGTTCGATAAGCAGAGCAAGTTGTCATCGCACATGCAGATACACAACGCGGATGGTACGAACCCGAATCAGTGTCAGATTTGCAAGAAATACTTTGCACACAACTGTAACTTGATCGTACACATGCGCATGCATCCGGAATGGAAGAAAGAGGACAGTGTTAAAGAGAGCAGTACTAGTGAACAGGAAAAAGAGAATAAAAAAGATAAGGTAAAGAAGAAAGTAAAAGTAACTGGAAAGAAACAGAAAGGTTCGAAAAAGAGCAAAGCTAGAAATAAGAAATAATGATTTAACCGAGCTTTTATATAATGTATTATGAGAAATATATTCTATTTTATACACATACATATTTTTTTTATATCGAAAAGTATCTACAGTAATAAATTATCATCAGATATAGTTTCGCGGGTAAATTTAAATTATAATTACCCGAGAAGGAAGAAGAAGATAACTGTCAGATTTGTGTCATATGTGTATGGCGCTAATAAGTTATTTCGAAATATTCAGAAGTACAGTTAATTATTAGTGTAATAATATAATATTGTGTGCAGCTAAATTTAGTATTTGCAAAAATGAAATTCAGAGCTTTCATGACGGATTATAGTGCTATGAAAGATTTCATGAGTAAGTGAATGCAACATTAATTATGGTTATGTTTACATATCCACTAGGGTTGCAATATTTCGTACTTTTGCCAGATACTATAACAACGTTTTCGCGCTTGTCAAAGGAGTGTGTAATTCGGATCTTACCTGACAAGCTTTACTTTATAATACCGGATGAAGATGGGCCTCGTCGACCGTTAATTTGGTGTGAAATGCCAATAGCGTATTATTTCAAGGAATACAACATGACAGGCGTCACAGACGATTCGAATGAGATATACCTGTCGTTTTCACCAAGTATGTTTGCTAATTGTTTGTCGTCCGTTCGAACATGTTCCAGATCATTGAAAATAAAACTGACGAATAAGAAATCACCGTGCTTAACGTTGGAGATTGACGTGGTAAGACAAATGGATCATTTGTGTAACCATTTAGTGAATAATGTGTAATTTTAGATTGTGAATGATTATGTGGAACATAGACAAATTGTTCATGATATACCGGTAGAAATAATACCACGCAAACATTGGAACGATTATAGTGAACCAAAGTTTTTAGAATTCCACGTAAGTATTCACACCAATCGTTCGCAAACAAACGAGAATAAATTCGGTGCTTGTTCTTTCAAAGGTAACGCTTGAAATGCCATCTGTCAAAACGGTACGAAATATCGTCGAACGCATGAAACAAATGACGAATTATTTGATTGTCTCGGCGAATAAACGTGGACGAGCAACGTTGAAAATTGAAACAAATCTAGTGACATTAAGCGCGCATTTTCCTAATCTGACAGTTCATTCGTTTGCAGGTAAGTTAACGAAAATATGCTTATGAAAATGGGAAGATTTTATTAATGTTTTATTTGTAGAAGGTGTACCTGGTAATGATGACAGCCATGTAACATATATCGATGCAGATGATAGGAAACTACCGGAAGTTAGTGCGTGTATTGATATCCGAAAATTCCTTGCTTTCTTAACGGCTATGAATGTGACAAATAGTAAAATGTTATGCAGCATTGTGCACAGTAGAATGGTAAAATTTGTGTTAGAAACGCCCGGCGTTATGATATTACAGTGTTTTTTAACTGAAGTGTCTCCATAGATACTATTATTTGATTATGAATATGCAACATAAGTTCAAAATAAACAAAACCTACTGTTAATTAATTTTCTAGGCCAACAGATCTCATATACTTTTGTACATAGAAATGTTAAATTATTGAATAAACTTTTTTTAACATAACTGACTCATAATTCCTGGAAATTATTACACTTTTTCTTATCACTGCATTATCTGATAACACAAAACTGTGTACAAAATTATGGCGTAATCCGTTTTTGTTACTCTGAATAAATATGTATGACCTCAAGAAAGGATCTGGTTAGCACGAATTACGGATAATTTAAATGATAAATAGTTACATACAATGAATTGAAAACGTCAAACACTTTTCTGTTTGCCGTTGTTATCAGATGAAATTCGAAAACTTATCTTATCTGTGGCACTTAGCTGTGTTATCATTGCCGTATCCTTTGTCTTAATACGGAGTTACGTACTTGTTCCTGTGCGTAAGGTGCCGAATGGCGTAATTTAATCAACATGAGAGCAATCCTTGTGACTTATTTATGTGCGTGTTTACATTTGTGTTACGGTGAGTAGAGAAATGTATAAATAATTGTTTATAATTCAGATATGTACAAAATTATTCATTTATCTTGAATTGTTTAATTCCGGTGTGTAAATTTTAAGGAAACGTGAGGAATTGTCTAAAATATTTAATACAAAGTACAAAATATTTAAATACAATATTGGTGTTCTAAAAATATCTTTTTAGGTTTTTTAGTTTAATATAAATATATTATACATAATGTATGTTTGGATTTTAGCTCAAGAATCAGAAATAAACAAATGTGTAGAGACGGGTGATGCCTTGGAGAAAGTCTGTCAATATCCCAAGTTTGTAGACGAAGACGAACTGCTCCGTGCTACGGAGGAATATAAATGTTACTGTGACTTCAGTGTAGATGAGGGATATCAGATAGAAGTAACTGTAGAGAAACTGAATCTAAATGGAGACAAACAGGACTACATAATAATATCTACAGGTACACAAATGATAGAACATAATGAAAACACGGTATTTTAATTTATATTCATTTCAGATGAATCACCGGACAAATACATGTTTAGCTGGGAATTGAAGGAGCCAAGGCGATTCTTAATATTGGGATTAAATGCGAGACTCGATTTCAAAACGAGTGACAAGGAACGCGAGGAACAATTCAGCGTACGAATGAAACGATATGGTAAGTAGATTATAACACTTGTGTATCATATACACTTTGCGTCACACTGACGCTAAGGTTTTGTTGCATTGTGTAATGATTCTTATGTGCAGGTGTATTGACAACAACTACCATGGGACCTACACCTCCGATGGAGTGGCCGACACCAGCAGATGTAGACCGTATTTTCCATACGGTAAACTTGACAACTACACCGTACGATGTCAGTAAGAAGAACGAAACATTCCGAAGTGTTATGGCGAAAATCGCTCAGAAATATTGCGTGAAACATGAAATGCTTTTGGACGAAGATGTAACGTAAGAACAATTTCACACAGAAATATGCTTGCACTGTCAACTTCATAGAACATTCTGCTGGCATCATTCTGTATTTATTTCAGTAAAGATAATGTAATTATTGATCTGGCCATTGCTTGTCCTATGTCGTGGCCGAATTACAAAACCTGTACACAATTACGCTACGCGATACCAGTGTTTCTGGTGAATGGTACTCTTCCCGGTTACCAGTTAAAGTTGGAACATTTAGAGAAAATATGGAGCATATTTGTCGAAACCGAACTTGACAAACTTGGTTGGAGTGTGTATGCTGTGCCGGATAATACTAATAAGTTGCTCTTATGGCTGGGAATCAGTTTGGCCGTGTTGGTAGTGTTTTGCTTGCTGTTGTTGGCGGTACGGAAAATTGGTTTTTTGTTACAGAATCCTGAGTAAGTATATCGGTTCATTGTATCTAGTTAGAACAACACTGATAGTGTATTTTTATAGTCAGAGAAGACTCAGTGATACCAAACATATAATAGACCACCAAACTAGAATTAGTGATGCATCTCTGATACCCACAAATAGTCAAGTGGTGCCGTCAATATTCGAAGACAATGCTATGGCTTTCTTCGAACCGGATTTAAATACAATGAACCACTCACAAGTGCATATGTCATCAAATAATATAAGTAAGTATACATGTCTCTATGAATAATAATTATATTATTGAGTAACTAATTATTCTGCTACTAATATTCCAGTTGATATTGATGAATCGTCGGACGAGGAAATTCTGACAGTTCCTGTGCCAACTTCTAAACATAATTCTATTATTTTAGAACATCCAGATGACCACGAATCAATGATGTAATTTAATTATATATTTATAAATTATTAATAAACGTGTATTATTATTAAAATTGTCACTTTTTCAAATACATTTTCCCGCTTTTCAATTCTTTGTTTTTTCTTTTTAGTTTACAAGCAATGCACAGTGGCGACACCTACAGGCAAATATGCACAACACATGCCATGACGGTTAAATGACGGCCATTTAAAAAATTCCTAAACAAGCGTAAGAAGAAACAAATATGACGTGTATAGTGACATTTGTGTGAAATTTTGTTTATTTACAACAATTACAAGTGCTGTTTAAAATTCGTGCATCATGCATCCTCATCGTCGTCGGAAGAAACGACCGAATTATGGAATACGAACCGTGGAAGTGGAACGCGGTCCCAACGGCTTTGGTTTTACGATTTCAGGTCAACAGCCGTGCATATTGTCGTGTATAGTGGCAAATTCTCCCGCCGATCAGGCAGGACTAAGGGCCGGAGATTTTCTGATATCGGTGAATGGATTATCCGTGTCGAAGATAACGCACGACGCGGTGGTGAAACTGATCGGGAACAGTGTGGGTCCGATAAAAATGTCCATTGCCGAGTATTACTATTCTGACAGCAGCGACGAAGAGCTGGATGCCAGTAGAATAGTAAATAGCAGAAAACCCAAGTACATGCACAAGCCCCGGACGCATCGCAATCACAAGAATGAAATTCTCAGTGGACCGGGCGAGAATGTAGTAGTTGTGGCCGCAATGAAAGTGAAAGATGTGTCACCGAAACGAACGGAGTACATTAAGAAATCAACGCACGATGTACGCGCTAATCTCGCATTCGAAGAGACACATGCATCGGCAAGTAACGTAGTGAATCCAGTACAAATACCCGACCAAGAACCGAGTCCCATCGAGTACAAGTCATTTGTAGGTTATCTCGGCACCATTGAGATGCCAAAACAACTGTTGCCCAGTTCACGTCTGCAAACTGTGTGCAGTTGTATTCGTAAATTGCGACAAGAGAAACGTACACCATCGGCCGTACTAATGACAGTTCTGCCATCGTGTTTAACGTTGAAGAATTCCAACAGTCAAATCTTGGCGATATTCCCCGCGAGCAGAGTAGTGTACATCAGTTCCAGTAGTGACAAGGAATCGCGGTATTTCGGACTAGTGACAAGTGCCATATGTGAAAACCATAATTCGGAACATCCACAATCACGTTACCTGTGGCCGCAAAGTGTCAACAACAAAATCAACGATAAAACACTGGAAATCACAATATCGAACAGTTGTCATGTGTTTGTGACGGATCCGAAGTTGCTGGATCACAATGCGCACATTAAACAAGCGGACAGTTTTAAGATAACGTGTACACCGGACATTATAACTGGCCATTGTCTAGAGTTCCCGAAGAACGCGCTCTATGTTGTGAGTCTAGTGCAAAACATGTACCGGCTACAAGACTGCAATGTTACCATCGATCAGAAGAATAATCCGTTGCGGGTGAATAACATAGACGAGGCTCATTTAGGCCCGTTAGTGGCGAATTCACCGCAACCGAGTGCATCGAGTAACAGTGATTCCGGTATCGGATTCCGTGACGATTGCGGCAACGTGTCGGATCGTATTCTGGTTGTAGAATTTCCTGCACAACGCCCCTTACCAGTAGTACCACCGATGTCAACCAGTCACAGACCGTTAGCCATCGATGGATCTATTATTCCTCTCGACACTTTCGATCTGTGCTCGGATACATCGCCGTATTCCATCAATAACGTTCGTGCGAAATCGAATTTCGCGGTGAAAAAAAACGTGGACGCGGCGGCGGCGGCGGCGAATAACTATGAATTGTTGAAAAATAGAAACCCCGATGTACATTTGAAATATCGCGAGTGTCTGTTGAATAATGTGCGAGCGTGTGACGATAAAATACCGGCGGATCCGTCGAGACAAGACGATAAAAGTGAGGTTAAACCAAAGGACGTTACGGTGGATCACAGGAAGAAACAGCACGATTGGACTAATCGTTTGACAGTTCGCGCGATGCCTGATCCCGTCCGTGTATCACGCAGTATGTCACCACTAAGTTCCGACGAGCATTGTCGCAATGCCGACGTGGATACCGGCCAGATATTTTCCGAACGCGCTATAGATGTACCAGAATTAAGTGGCGAGAAGACGTATTTTGAAACGGCGTCGATCAGTGAAGATTTCAAAAGTTCCGTTGATAATATTTCGGTGCACAGTGCGAAGAGTTTCGATTTAAATACAATTAAAACGGTTTTCAAGACGCCCAGTACGAAATACTTGAAACATGCCGCTGTTAAACATAGTATGAAGTTGAGTAGTTGTGAGAATCTATCGCCGAATAATTATGATGACATGTTAACCTATAAGTTGAGTGCTAAAGTGTACGGTGTGGCTAAACCTAACCTCAGTTGTGAGGAGTTGAACAATTTGGAAACGGCTGGTGATAAGTGCGGGTTCGGAAGTTTACAGGATTTGTGCAGCTGGACGGTACAGGACGGCAATCGGAGAACAGCAGCTGTCAGTGAACCAGACGTGCGGATACAACGTGATGATGCGTCACACTTGGATCAGATGCTGGTAAGTTAGAAGTATTGATGTTGCTTCTGTTATATCTTTAAAATACCTTTAATAATTTCCCTGCAGTTTATAATTGTAGTGTTTTAAGGATACAACATTCGATTCTTGTAGAACGTATTTGGTACTGCTAATATTTATTTTCCAATTCTTTCTTAACATTCAATCTGTCAGTAGGGTGTTGGTTTGTCACATGTGTAGAACGTAGAATACATACCATATAACCAAATTATTTCGCAAAACATTCGTATAACAAATGTACGACTATACATATACTTTAACAGTATTAAATGCCAGTTGGATTTAATAAAACCAGCTGTATTTATTAAATAATCATTGAAACAACACCATAAACAATATTGTTATAAAATAATGTAAATGTCAAGTTACGAAATAATATAAAATATACAACCCCTGCGGCATATGCAACCAAACGTACAGAACTGTACAGCTAGGATGTAAGCATGGATTAGTTTTTGTTTTATTACTCACTCTTTGATTGGTCCGGAAGTAACAATTGAAAACAAATGACCACACGAATCACAGAACGAATGACAAAATAATCGTGTTCACATACACTTACATGCATACCAGCATGTAACATTAAGTATAATGCTGGTACATATAATGTGCATGGTACACTGTTATGATGTATTAGTGGATGTTGTGAATGACAGAACCTTGACGGCAATTACCATTTCCTCTATCCTAATTAAAAGTAATCGTTTTTGTATTCTCGCAGTAGGCCATGACCGTGACGAATAATTATTGTTTTTCAGTGGCGAGATGATATATATATATATATATATATATATATATATATATATATATATATATATATGTATATATATATAAAACAACTGCTTAACGTTTTCTTTTCGCTATGAGACTGAAGAATTACTGTATTAAATTTAATTTCGAATGTGTTAGGCAACCAATGATGCATCCGTGTATGGTACGACATTAGTTAGAATAGTTGAATAATTATTTCTTCCATTGCTTCATCTTCTAATGAAATGGGATGAGTCAAGAATGTCTGATGAGTTTAAATGCAGCTACGTCATCACCAACAATGGCGTCCAGCTGATTAGTGTTAATTTCTATGGGGGAATATGGACATTCCATAGACTTACCAACTATGGATGGAATACACAATTATGTACAGTTACGAGAGTTTCTCAAACATTCTCACCATCCAGTCATTTATAGAAATGCGAATAGTTGTTCTATATTAACAGTATAAGCAAACGCAGCCACGATTCACAAAACTGTTATTTATTTAATTAATATTAATAGATATTCGAATATGTAGATATGAATGTATATTATATATAAAGAGCCTACAGGATTATTACATATACTTACTAATTATGGAAGAATTTATACATGCCTTTAGAACCAAACAGTTTGTTTAAATTAAAATGTCACGGACATAAGTATAAAGTTGTTTTTATGAACAAGTATAGAATAGGTTGTGGATGTATTGAAATATTTTAATTTTATAGAAGGTACCAAATATGTAAGGTTTATTTTCTATTTTGCACTTTGACTAATTGAACTATTGCTTAAAATGTGACTTAGTAGCACGTCTTATATGTACATATACATATGTTAGTTACATTCTAAAATTGGAGTATAATGAAAATATAGTTTATTGTCTTTTTTTAAATGTACAAAGAAAAATATTGAAAAACTAAATTACTAGAATGACTAGAGTAATTTAATGACAGATACACTCATCAAAAGACCTTATAATTGAACGATACAATTATGTATTGAAATTATAATAATACAAAACTATGGTACGTTTATAATGTCTTAATAATATAATCGCTTACAATACGTAATTAAATCATAATAACTGGTATACTGATACAGAAATAATTCCTATATTTTATTCTACAATGTACACTTATTATCGCGGAGGCAGACTCTTTATTTCCCTACAATTACTCTAGGAATAATAATATTTCATACATTTTATAAATGACGAAAATGACAAATTAGCTAATAACATTTGAACAATAACTATTGCAGATTATTAGTGTCGAGATGTGTAGGTAATTTTTACCTTAGCAGAAGAAAATTCAATACAATTTTCTTTACTTCTTAATAGTCATTGATGATTTGAACTTTAATCTGCATTTGTAAATATTCATTTACGTACAAGCACTTGTACAGACATCGTGCGTTTAGTTTCTTTGCGGAAATGTACCGTTTCCGTTCCGGATTTCATGTAACCGTTTCGAATGTTGTTCTTCAAGCGTGACTAGTCGTTATTCTCAACCACATTGCTCTAATTCTTAAAAAAAGCTATTACCGTGTCCGAGATATAATGTATATTACACTATTTTCCTTACAATTTGCCAGTATAAATCGTACCATATCGCACTTGTCTATCCTAGCACGATTGCACGAGTTGCCAGCTCACATCGAACCATTTCATACACAGTCTGAACAATTTTACTTGCCTTTCATGGTCATTATACAAAGGTATCTCCCTTCCAGAATGAAACAGGAAATTACGTTGCGAAAAAAATGTACCATTAAAACACATTTGCGCTGTAAACAATTCCTCGTATTCTAATTGTGTGCGCAGTTTGTGTCAAAAATCGCGCGTGCGCACACACCGCAATGCCCTTCGCCCAACTCAATTTCGTATGACATTGGTGTGACAGTATATTTTTAAAACTTAACCTCACTCCGAGAGCGAGCGAGAGATCAATGAAATCTTCTGGCCCAATTTAAATATGAATGAATGTAAATTTTTGTCACACGGCCAACAGTAGCCTTTGCAAGCAGTCTTTTGTTTATCTTTTTTTTGTTAACCATGAAAACAAAACAGAATCAACACAAAAGGATTTGTTTTAGCAACAGTTGCTGCAGGAATATTTCGACAATAACGTTGATATAGAATAGATTCTTTTCCCTCTAAAATATTACACTACACAGTGTGTTTAGAGTCTCTGCAACTGTTTATTATCACAAATCCAAAACAGAATCAGATGTGCCATGGCAGACAGTTGTCCCGACGCTATCTGTCTGTTGATTGGTACATCGTTTCGCGGCCGACCAATGAGATCACTCGCCGGGCAGACAAGTGACTGTTCGTTCATTCACGAATGCACTTGTACGTCACTCGTAGTCGCCAGCAGTTGTTTCAACACGAGCATAGTGCGGATCCTAGTGACCGTTGGTTTTGTTGCTTTTGCTCGGTTTAAGTTTAAATTCACGTTGAGTTTTGATTAAAAGTTTTACGAGTTCTGTGTGTGGTGTGATATCATTGATGTAATATTGATTATTCTTCGCTGGACTTATAATGGAAATATGTTTGTAAGTTTTGATTAAATTATTATATATTTATTTTTTTTTAGTTTTAATTTTACGTTCATATTTTAAATATTACTTTTAATATTTAACTAAAATCGATACAGTTACTAATTTAATGAGAGTTTCACTACTAGTTCCGGTTATAATTCCGGTTCCGGTTCGCTTCGATATTAACGGAAATTAACTAGGAGTATTAATTAATTATTCAAGTTTATGTAATGATTAAAATAGTGTTGCATAGTATCATTTATTAAAATATAATATCGATAACAGAAATATGTACTTCCCGGAATCAGGATATAAATTAATATTAATGTGAGAAGTGATTAATATTCTGATATATCGGAAATTATTTCTGTTATCATTAATGTATGTATGATTATATATATACAGTGAACTTCGCTTATAACGAACCTCAAGGGACCGCCGAAAATAGTTCGCTATAAGCGAAGTTCGTAATAAACGATAAATATCAGAAATTCATTCTTTTTATTAATGCATAGATACATTTTTCGAGTAGGTACATAATATGAAGAACTGTTTTGCAAAACTAGGCAAATCCAGATTTGTTCAAAATTAAGTTAGATATTGCTTTGTAATGCATATACATATGTACATTAACAATAGTTTTTAAGAATCTTGTTTGAAAAAATCGTTTATTTTACTTTTGTTTATATTTATTATTATTTTTATTTATTTACAGCAAAAGCTTTACGTGTTTTCTTAGATATTACGTAACTCATAATTGTACTTCTTTAAAATATTGAATACAGTGAATAATTGACGGGTGACAGCGTTCAGTAGACTCGACTGTTGCGGTGACCCTACATATGCGGAATTGAAAGATTTTCCCCTGATTATTTGGTAAAATGTCGTTTTAGGTTCGTTATAACCGAAAATTTGTGCGATTATAACAAAAATTAAGGTTCGTTATACCCGAAAGTTCGTTATAAACGGGTTCGTTATATGCGAAAAAAATAACACATGTTTAATGATACTTTAGTTCGTACTTTATAGATTGGTTCGTTATAAGCGAAAGTTCGCAATAAGCGGGTTCGTTATAAGCGAAATTCACTGTATATATATATATATATATATATATATATATATATATATATATATATATATATATATATATATATATATAATGTATGTATGTAGATTATTTCTGGCCCGGTATATATTTAACTCTATGAACGGTGACTGTGGCCTATTTCGCCAAAATCTTTCATTAAACAACATCGATAACCTTTCCGGTCAGACATTATAACTCAATTTTTCGTTGATAAATAATGTTAGATATAAAAATGTATTTCAATAACAGTACTATGCAAAAGAACTGCTTCGACGTAACGTTTTTCTATTACATAATTATACTATATTAATTATACTTGTTCATTTAAGAAACATTGGGCGAAATTCTTCATTAAGTTCGCGAGCTGATTTTACTACATTAATATTTGTTTTTTGTGCATTACCTGTAATGTTGTTAGGCTATATTTTAAAATTTAGACGTGAGTGATTTATATAATATAAGTTTGGAATATATAGATGCGATTAGTGTTGTTTATGGCTGTACGGTGAAGTTATATAAGATCCAACCGTTATCAATCGTTTCTGACGGATCCACCTGTTGTGTACAAGGTCGGGTCCCATAAGGCCTATCTGTGTGTATGTGTGTGTGTGTGAATCACCTGTTCTACTGTGCACGTATATCTAAGTTACCTAACCGCTTGACGATTCACTTCCGGTACACACACGGACACGTATGCGTGTGTGTGTGTATTGACATCTATTGTAGACAATTACAAGTAATTGTCTACACACCTAAGTATTCATATCAGGCTGGCTCTGTTTTTATTTATACGTTACTTGGAAATGCTGAATTGTCCTGATTGAAATTTAAAGAATTCTATGACATTTGCACATGCTTAAGTATGATAATAATGATCACTCTGTTTTAAAAAGACATCATTCAAGTACAGCAGATTTATGTATATAAGCAGTAATAATCAGTTGATACACAGTGACAGTCGCGTACGTTGATAAGTTACAGACATTATAATGGCACACAGAGTAAAAACTGTTGACACATATAAACAGAGCTGGAGTACAAGTAGAGTAGTGTACAGTCATACGCATAACACACAGTCATAGGCCATGTCATTTTACGTGCAATAATCATCTAGTTCATGTGTGTGTATTCGTTGAATGCATGTATACGTGTATAAGATTCCTATGTTACTAATCACCCGCTTGCTGTATGATCATTGTTCCATTATTAATTCCACCGACATTACATTTCCTGCACTTGGTGTATGTACGTGAGTGAGTGTCATTGTTCTATCTCTGTGTGTACCATCATATAACATGCGATACATTTGGAAAAGATTTAAATTTTGGACACGGTAAGTGTACAATAGAATATATAAGAATAGATAAATCCAAGCAGAGCAACTGCAAAGTATAAAACAATAGATCAAGTCAACGCGAGAAACTCTATAGAGTATAGAACAAAAGATCACAACGCGCATATATTTTTATATAGATCGAATAATAGATAGATTGAATTATTTTCTCTATAAAAAGTGATAGAATGTTGTCCAATATGATTCTGTTATCCGTTTGCAAATAAACATCCTGTATTGTGACCATGTATGCTAATGTTGTATTATAAGTGAGTAATATCGACTATTTATTTTATATTTATCTACAAATCTTTGTTAAACAAACACTTCATTCAAAAATAAAAAAAACACATAAGATTATTAAACCTCATTTCAGTGTAAATACGTCTTTATCGCAATGGTTGCGGTTACCTTTAGCTGATAAAATGGCCTTAAAACATACACACACACACATGCGGGACACACATATATACGTGCATATGTCGTGCTATCGTCGCTGTTTGTGCGATATTCAGAAATATGACATCAGTTTCCTTCTGAAATCAAGCGATATATATTTTATATAGTAAAAATGTGTTGACATGCCACGCCTACTCTGATTGTGGTGTCGCTGCAGTCGTTCTGTTGTTATTAATTGCAATCGTACTCTATTCAGCAGACGTAACATACGTCACACAATATTTCAACTCATCGGCTGACAGTGCGACAGTCTATTGTTATTTAACTGTTGACCAAGTACGATGAGTGATTCTTCCTCTACTTGATTTTGTTGTGTTTTTATGCTGCTGCTGCTGTTCTCGGTTTTCATTGGTCGAGCGTTTTTGTTTTACTGATTTTTCTTCGTTTTCATTGGTCTAGTATTTTAATTTGGTATATTTGTGTTGTTTTTAAAAAATATATAATTGTGTTGTGAATTTAATGAAACAAGTGCAACATTTTGAAAAACTATGGGCATTTATAGTATGTGCTTTGGATTTTGTGATTTGTTAGTGTCGTTCAGTGGATTTTAAGACGGAAGATTTTATAAGCAGGTAGAGCAATCTTTTGGTATTTTATTTTAGATATTTTAATTGCCAAAACTAATATGTAAATGTAAAGTGAAACTTGGTTTACTAAATATTACTAAAACTTGCAAATACTTATTTCTTTAAAGTAATAAATTATAATTAATACGGTACTTTAATTATTTTACAAATTTATACAGTAAACTTAAAACTATTTCAATGAAATTTCGCTTATATAATAAATTAGATTACACGACCTGTAAAAAAAATATTACGTGTCTGAAGATAGAATATGGATTAGTTAATACGCCACATTGGCATATTGTATTTAATATGTATAGCTTATGATACGTCATCATATTTCGACATATTAAATGTACTAATGTTCGAAGAAAATCGTAGAATGTGCTGAGCACACAGAGTAAGTGTTGAAAATACGTTCAAGTATCAGTTTAATACAAATATGTAATTTGTTTATCAGTAATATTCAAGAGTATTTTCTCTAGAAAAAAAATCTATAGTGCACACATGCTAGTATAGATACTTATAGACATAGATACATACATAAATATAACAGTATTATGTAGTAATTATTTTACATTTCAATGTTTTAAAGTAAATCTTTTAACCTTTTTTTCGCAAAGCGCTTATTATATTAACTGCGTATGTATTTTAATTTACGAATATAAAATAGCAAAGTTTACATGGTGTGAAGTTTGCATTCGTACTCATATGAACGTATGTCGTGGATTAGTTAATTACTGTATGTTGTTGTTGTTTTTTTTTTGCTCCAGCGCACTGGACAAATTGCAGTGTCAATTGAAAGATTAAGGACGTATCAATAAATGTCATAATAGCATTTTATATTCCGTTGCTTATCTAAACACAAATGTTACATTCATAAATGTATAACGCGAAATATCATTCTGTAGTTCGGAAATATTAAACTACGTTTAGTTTAATTCAAGTTAAACAAAATTGTTAATCTGTTATCAAGGCTAGTACAAATTAGTTTATGAATAATTTATAGATATAGGGTAAATGTCGAAATGGAAGAACTAATGTCATATGTTTACGGCACGACCAAAAAAAAGCTAAATATATTTCTATAAGTAACGGCAATTATTGAGAATTTTACGTAGAATAATTTCACTATGTATATATAAAGTATATGTTTATACTAATTGAATATATGTGTGAAAACATACATGTGTATGAATATGACTTGTATCAGAGTGTAGTCAGCTGGTTTGCCTTCATAATGCCAACCAGATATTAGTGCTATTAACACCATAAATGGAATATACCTTTGTCGTTCACGGTACTTAGCATGACAGTTTAAAGGTCGTTACTGCAGTAACAGGTGCATTACATTCTCTTACTAATATCGCTAACAGATTTAGAAAGTACACTTCTCTTTATGATTTCTACGATTAAAACTTATTTTTAAACGTACCACTATGCTATAAGAAAGTAAAAGTATGAATTCCTGTACTATTTTCCAAATGAATCCGAGGGAAAGTGATGACATCGACGACGATAATATTTTATAAGAAATAGGGGATTATTTATCGCTGGATTGAGTATAATTTATTTTTCCCAAATATGTAAGGTAAATATGTATGACATACGCGTTGTGGTAAAAAGTGTTTGGTACGTCATCAGATCTTGCGGAATTCAGTGAGACGTTCACAGAATCTTGTCTTAGTTTTGGGTAAAAGTGAGTTTAGCTCACGTATCCGCCATAAGGTTTTGTATGACCGGATATATGATGGTAGAATACAGAGATGATTCATTTATAATTGGGTCAAGATAAGTACATACATACAGTCATACACAGACTGGGTTTCCCTGCTATAAACAATTCATCTAACGCAGAGAGACAGTGTATATCTGTATAACGCTAATTCGCAATAAGTGCTGTTGTCTTGACCTTCAAAAAAAAAAAAAAAATGCCAAATTTACGAAATTTGGTTATAAATGTGCCGATCAAGGTACAAGCTTACAGATGATCTCGTCTAATACGATTTTTAGTACATGCTAACCGGGGTACTACTGTATAATCTATTGGATCAACCCTTGATTTTTATCCCTAAAATCTGAAAGGATCGCAAAATTGTGATTTGAGGACGGAATGTAATTTTTCTTTGCCGGACTATAGAAATTAGTGTGAATTATATCTTAAAATGAGTTTACAAGTGATAAATAGAATAATTTGTATGGATAGTACGTATCTTAGTAGCATATTGCCAATGACAGACATACCCGGTAAATCAACACGATTTTTCCTAGTACCGAATGAGATTAGTTCATCACTGAGTACAGGAATTTTAATTACTATTACGTAATAGTATAAAATTATATGTTCCCATTAATTTGACGTGAAATTACGACGTAAGGAAATTTTATAAGTGTTGATAAAAATGCAGGAAAATTATTTTTAACAAACTAGACCGTTAGCTGTCGTATTGTCAATCGGCAATTATGCTAAAAGAATGTCTAAAACCAATGTCATATTCGTGGTGTAACTTCAAATTAAACAGACAATCCCCCTGTAATCTGCAGAACACTGCATTTGTACATATATTTACATTACAAACTGGTATGTTTTACAAGTCAATATCAAATATCGTTCAGTCCGTGCACTGATAACAGTCTAGATACACTACGAAATTAAATGCTTCATTTATAGAAACGGCGCCTGATGCTCTAAAAAAATATGTTTTTTTTTTTTTTGTTGGTTATTTTCGTTGCGTTGTTGGCAGGCCTGTGTGAGAATGGTGTCTCGGATATGTATGGGGTCAGTGCCATCTATGTGATGAATGAGCGCCACTCGACGTTTGACGGCGAAAATGCAAACTACACACGCAAAGTGATACAAGTGCTGAAACTAGTGCTGATGTCATACACAGTGTTCTTTAACAGTAATTAGCTGGAATCATCTGTGCTTGCTTGATAATAATTAGCGACAATTAGATATATGCGTGTATACACACACATATATATATATATTTTGGTTCTGCATACACAAAAATATATATTTTAATCTTGCGTATAACTTTCAACACAGTAAGATTAATAAGAATACAAATACATGGTTTACATTTGATTATATTGTAAGAATTGTGCACCAGTATTCTTACATTTTAAATCGATTAAAATGTCCAATTGAATGACGTAAAGCGCAGGATCTTAGGTGGCCTTCTAAATTGTATATAGAATTGTCTTTTTTTCGTTTCTATTTTATACTTAGTTGATAATTAATGTATTAATTGGCGATTCAAGTTAAAAATGGTCAATTAAACTGTATTGAATGTAGTGGCGTGTACGGAACCGGAACCGAATCTCTCGCTTCGGTTTCGAATCACACCGCGGTGAATTATGTATAGTTCTGTATGTTTGTGTATGCCAACTATAACGGCAGTGTGTGTCTTGAATCTCTGTGTGTAAAACCGAGAATATAATATTATTATAATGGGGTTTTAAGTGAAAGTACCTCCGTGTCTGCTTATTATAACCGATCTGAATGCGGAAGCACTGCCGTGTAGTTTCGCCATTATCTCGCCGTGTTGTCGGCAACTTTGTTTTATAATTATTTCTGTTTTCTACACAGCTTGTTCAGTCTATTTGCATAAACAGCAACTTCTTTTCTTGTTTGTTGACGTGTTCATATCACCATAGACATTTTACAGTGAGTTAGTAATAAATATAGAAGTACGTATAATAAAATGACAGATTTTCTATATGTGTAGATGAAAGTTCGTTTTATAATCGGAATCCCTCGGTATTACTGTACCAAGCAATATATATATACAGGGTGTTAATTAAAAAACTGGCCATAGGCGTTTAACATGTAAAATCAGTTTTTCCTCCTGCATTAGTTACCAAATTATTTTAGAGAAAAATACTTTAAATAAAAGTTGTAGAGAATTAAATTCTGCATCTAACTGAGCAATCAGATTTAATTTTTGACATTTCCTAACTGAGAAAATCAAGTTTAAAATTTCATGAAAACACTTAAGATATAGGAATAGCCATGGAATTTAAACCAAATTAAAAACAATTGTATGACATTGTAACTGTCAAAAAAATTTGTGTTTCGTAATTTTCGTTCAATAACAGATATTTCTAAAAGTATGGAACAGTTTTCACATGAAGAAAAGCTTCAAGTAATAAAATGGTTCTATTCTGGACAAATTTATCTAAATATTCGTGATTTAATAATTTTTTTGACAGCAAATGTCATACAATTGTTTTTAATTTTGTTTAAATTCCATGGCTATTCCTATATCTTAAGTGTTTTCATGAAATTTTAAACTTGATTTTCTCAGTTAGGAAATGTCAAAAATTAAATCTGATTGCTCACTTAGATGCAGAATTTAATTCTCTACAACTTTTATTTAAAGTATTTTTCTCTAAAGTAATTTGGTAACTAATGCAGGAGGAAAAACTGATTTTACATGTTAAACGCCTATGGCCAGTTTTTTAATTAACACCCGGTATATATATATATATATATATATATATATATATATATATATAATTTATTAAATCACAGTGTGATTTATGTGTGCCTGCAAATATCACACGTAAACGTTGCGCATCGATCATTGCACGGTCCATTAGGTGTGTGTACAGAACCGTAACGACCGTTATTACTGTTCTCTGGGCATGTGATTCTATGCACAACAGATGCACGTACTATTAAATAAGGCTATTCACACTTCACTCGCATACACACGCTTTATACAAACTCCTCTGGGAAGTTTGTTATTGAAATATTAAATATTTACAAAATGTGAACGTTCGATTGTTTATCACTGATTACGGAGCTGTGCTTGTATGATTCTATAAATGAATAAACACGATCGGATAGGTATAATTCGTATACTGTTAGTACTTGGACAATCATTAGAAAGTGACAATAATATTTTAACAGAGTACCAATCGGGATTTAGGTTTAATCGTTCGTGTGAGACTGCGTTGCAATTTGTAATAAACGAATGGAAACGACATTTAGACAATGGAAAGTTTGTTGGAATAGTTTTTCTTGATTTAAGACGTGCATTTGAAACAATAGACAGGTGCATTTTAATAAAGAAATTAAAACTTTATGGCCTTGCAGATTCAGTGCTACAGTGGTTCAATAATTATCTATCGGAGAGATTTCACAGTGTGAAGTGGTGTGACACGTTCAGCGAAAATTTAGAAAACAAGTTAGGCGTACCCCAAGGGAGTGTCCTGGGGCCATTGCTTTTCATTATATATATAAATGACCTAATTGAGGTTGTACAAAAGTGTGATGTTCATCTTTTTGCAGACGATACATTAGTATATGCAGTAGGTGATAAATATGAGGAAGTAATTAGAATGTTAAATTGGGATTTAAGCAATGTGAATAAATATTTTGAAAGTAATAGTCTTAAGTTAAATATAAATAAATGTAAGCATATGATTTTGGGTAAGAATTATAGTTACAAACCAAGAATGAATAATAGTGCAACTAATTTAGTAAATACAGTAAAAATAAATAATTGTGATATAGAGTTAGTGGATAAATATAAGTATTTGGGGGTGATATTAGACAGGGAATTAAAATTTAAGGAACATGTCCAGTATATTGTCAAAAAGATAGCTAAGAAAATTGGGTTTTTTAGTAGGATCTCATATAGATATAATTTATCGTTACATACAAGAATGCTGATTTATAACACAATAATATTACCGCACTTTACTTACTGTGCCACTATTACGTATATGAGTAGCGTAACGATGATAAAGAAATTACAAATACAACAGAATAGGGCAGCCAGAGTAATTTTAAGGGGAAACAGATATTCCAGTATAACAGCAATGTTAAATACACTCCATTGGCTGGAGATAGATAAGTACTTAC
Source organism: Carabus problematicus (assembly GCA_963422195.1). Lineage (NCBI taxonomy): Eukaryota > Metazoa > Arthropoda > Insecta > Coleoptera > Carabidae > Carabus > Carabus problematicus. The sequence goes on along the minus strand of OY728589.1, from coordinate 13,480,383 downwards.
AATATCGTGTTATAGTATTTATATATAAAATTCTACATAATATGGTACCTGAGAGTTTAAGTTATGGAGTGAGACAGATTAAAGATATACATAGTCATAATACCAGAACAAAAGATCTGTTAGTTATAACAAGGAAAAATAAAGAAATAACACGAAATAGTATTTTCGACAAAGGATTTAGTTTATATAATTTGCTTCCAAGTAATATTAAGGACATTGGTAGGTTAAGATTATTCTGTAATAGGGCTAAAGAACACTTATTTAATGTACATTGAAAAAGTCGCATTATTATAAATAGTATATGTAATTGTTTTTCTTTGGCCAAGGCGCTATTAAATAAAGATTTATTATTATTATATTATTATTATGAAAATTCTTTACCGTCTATAACGATCGCCTTTTTTTAGTTTCTTACGTATGAACGCAATAATGATTTCTGTGAAATAATTCTTAACGTTTTCTCCATATTTCTACTACTGTTACAACCGTATTTTATTTCTTTTTTACGTTGTTTATCTCTAGAAATACTTGCTGTTTTCTTGTGCATAAAAATGATTAGCACGTATTATATAAACATACTTGGTTTTAAAGTCAATTTGTGTTGTTTATGTGATGAAACAAAAGTGTTTTGGAAATAATTAACTTACTCGCTAAACACGATCATGTACATGTGTGTGGATACAAGTATTTATCGTCGTTTTTAAAAGCCTCGTAAGTTTGTGAAAAACATATTCATTTGTTGGGTAAATATTTTGGGAGTTCAAGTAAATAATTGGTGATTATATTCTTAGAAATATATCACATTGAAATAAACAAAACTAATAGATTATAAATAACATACAAGTTAATTTCATGTTCTAAAAGTATATTTTCACATATATAGACTGGATCTCGTGTTGACAATGTGAACTTTCTGTAATAAATAGTCTCTAATTTGTATTCTAACTTTGTACCGGTAACAATGTGTTCTGTAACGGGTTACCGACACATGTATGTGTGTGTGTAGAGAATGGGAGCGTGGGTAAGCACACGTACACACACACACTGATGTTCATGTATAGGTAATAGTTATTGCTGCAGTACTGTAATCTTCTCGCGATACATATTAACGTTAATGTAATCTAATGCCGGTGCTACTGTAACTACGTACTAGTTTGTTCCTGCCTGTGCAAATTGCCTAATGATGGTGATTTGTCGGTCATTGTAACCTGTGTAGGCAGTGGCGTACTCTCACATGTGTATTTGTGGCGGCGCTTTGGCAAAATAATCACTTGTAAATATTATCGTCAAAGTCTAACGAATTTCATAATCGACTTTGTAGTATAAAAATACTATGCTATATTAAGTACAGCTATTTGAAATCAGTCATGATCATTTATTTAATTAATTATTGAGATACACAACGTGTCAAACAGCTATAATAATATATTTTAGAATATGTGACCCATATAACAAATATGTAATGCGGCTTGCCTATTTGCTGGGTGTATATTCCAGTGAGCTCTGATTTTGTACCTCAAATTCCCACTTGAATATAATTCTTGAAAAAAAATTACATTATATATTCGATAACCAAGTACTAGCAGTTTAAAATACTTGAACAATTATGTACAATTTTTATCGAATCGCCACTCCTCAAACAATAGATCCAAGTTGCTGTGTGAACAATTGCTAGTTTGTTAAAAAAACTTTTATCTGATCCGTTTGCGGTAATTCACGTATCCTGTTTCGATGGTTTTTTGTTTTAGAAAATTTCCCAACAATTTTGTAAGTTCGACAGTTGAGCTTACTGTTGCACACAGCATAGACGTATCCTAATAATTGTGTTACGACATCGTGCGAGTTCTTTTGTCTCCAATTGGCATATATTTAAAATATTTGTGGTCATCCGTCGTTAGTGTAATACAGAGTGCTAATGAACAATGGATCCTTTGTTTAAAACCCGCGTGCGGTATTCATGTGTGTATATTTTCCGTGTACTACGAGAATTCTGTGTTATTTCAATGAAATGTAAAGGTTAAAATGTTACTTGTTTTGTTTTATCACGAATAATTATTAGAGGTAGTTTCATATATTTAATAGTCGTGACATACTGTGTTATATGAGTATACCGTAATCTAATCAAGTTTGATATCGAGTTATGTATTATATAAATAGATGGATACTATTTAAAGAAAGCGTTCACTTGCATCAAGAATGTACATTTCTAAAATAAAGCTGGTCGCGCTACAAGTAATAGAAAAGTTACGTTAGATCATTTAAACCAACTGTAAAACGTTCCAACAGTATAATCGCTCGCGATTAAAGTGTTAATAGGTGTGTTTCTTCAAGGACAATTGCATTGTTGGTGTAAAATCTCCGTGTGTTTGACGCTGGACTGTATATATATATATTTCAATTAACCGCAAAGTCCGTTGCTACGCGATCTGTTTCCCCTTGTGTGCACTGTTGGACAAGGCCCCGCTAAACGGCAACTTCCGGTCAGACACACGTACGTACGTCTGTAGAGTTCGGTGTATTTCGTGCTCCAGGCATGTATGTTACAGTCCCACGTCCATCAAAGTTTGTGGACGATTGTTGAGTGGTCTGTTCAGTTTAAAACGTTTGTCTTAATGCCATGCTGTAGCAGAATGAATCTAACGACAAGGTGAGCCATGTTCGGTTGTAAACAGAGCATCCTATATATGTATAGTTACATTTGTACTTATTAGTTACGAGTTATTAAAAGATAGATATGTTCAGTTGATCGTTACAGTATAACTGACGCCGAATATGCGAACCGCTATAATATAATGTTTTAGTGGTTAGAAAGGGTATATATTATATAGTGTATAACATAACTTTTAGACATTCTCGTGCACATTACAGTTACTAATGTGAACGCAGATCCAATTAATTCGGTTGTTGTATTCAAATTCAACGTTAATTGTGTGAGAATGGCTGTATGCGGATATTTCACACGAATAATATATGAATTATTCGAACAGTTGGTGCTGGAAAAGCTGATGGGGGTGCATAGTATTATTCTATAACAACCGTACCCGTTATAGAATACTTATATTAGATAGATGATGCAACACCTACGCCGAAATATAACATAATACATCACACAATTGAGAATTTTTAACATCCTTCAGTTACCAGCTCTCATTATATATGGCTTAATTACTTTAGAAATATATCTTTCTAATAACACATTCACACTGTTGTCATACTTACAAACCGTCAGACACAAACTAGCATACAATAGAGAATATTTATTAACATTTTTGTTGATGCAATTGTACTCTCTTGATAATTGTTTAGTACAATTGATGATTTTATCAACGCATATCATCGCATTATATTTTTTTACAAACGTGCACTGATAAATCCATATATTGACGTCAGCACAACAAGCCCCTCAGTTACCATAGCAACGCCGATACATCCTACTTTGTGAATTTTCAATCACGTTCCCAACAGACACACATGCTATCGAGGATTCGCAATATGGTCACGTGACGTCACGCAGCATGTTTTAATATTATTATTGCTGCATCGTGTAATTGTATAAGCTACTTCTTGCACGGCCTATGTAAAAATACGCGGAGAATTTATATTTGCGCTTGTAAGATAGCGAATCAAATTTTTGCTATAAAACAACTTGTAGTTTGTTTTTTTTTTTTTTGTAAACAACATTAATTTTTTACGCGCTTGTAAAACAGTATTACGAAACGGAACACTTGTTTTGACGTACATTATTGACGTTCTTTTAATGTTAAATGCAAGTTATAAATAGCTAAAACGTAAATACATACACACATGTGGGACTTATATAGATAATAGGTGTATAAATTGATTTGTTTCGCGGAATCAAGCAATTAATAGAATGTAAATGACACAGGATATTCGGTTTCTAAATTTAACTATTACTGTGCGAAAATCTACGTATAGGTATATAATTATATAGGTATATAATTTCAGAATATCTACGGTGATATATATGTTGAGGAACGTTATCGTGATCAAGATATCACTGGTATTTCCATTTATTTTTATTCGACACGCACTTTGTTATCCAAAAATAAACACGATAATTAATCAGCTTATATTGTGTTAGTTATTTTTCATTTATATTTATTATAAAATTGAAATTTTCAAGGTTCAAAGTATGAAAAATATTCTAAATTGTATTGATGTGATGATGAGCAATCTTTTCTCTTAACTCATAAACATTTCTATAATTTATTTAGAGAAAGTCTATTAATATTGATTATAAATATTAATATACTTTCGCTGAATTATTTGCTATTTAACTTGACACGTTTACCAACGACATCAGACGTTTGTGCATCTGTTATATTAGAACATATATCACCTTGCAATGCAATGTTTATCAAAGTGTGCTCTGAGAAACTGACTAGCCTGTGTTTTATGTGCGGTCTCGTATTTCCTGTTTATATTCTTCCATCACTACCCCACCACCACCACCACCGCCTATTATCGCTTGTTTTTGTTTTTTGACAATATCACCTAGCAGCGAAAATAATATCTAAAGTGATTCGTAGAACCACAAAGTCATTTTGCAATCGCGGACAGCAACTAACATCACATGTATGCTATGCGTGTTGCCTGCCGCGCGGGGATATAATGCATTTCAGGATTATTATAAAACAATATTTTGTTTTCGAAAGTATAGTGTTATGAATGAACCATAATCAGTTTGTATGGTATACATATAGGTACTTGAAAACATACAGTAGCATATAATGTTAGAGTCATTGTACAAAATACAGAGATACTGCGAAAACGTGTATGTGCTTGCACGTGCAAATTGCAGGAAAGTGCTGTTTACACCGTAAATTCAACCCGTTATCAGTGATGATATTAGTCGCATCCTGACACGCACATGTCATGAATAATTTACAGTGTACCTCAACCACACTGTTAGTACGAAATTATGCAGATGAGAATGAAAAGTATCGTTGATGGATTCACAATCTGTATGTGAGAGAATAATATTAGTACAAAAATTCGCCGCAATGAGGAAAGGCGTACCAGCGTGCATGTAATATTGTTTATTTATTCTTCAAATGAACCAAACTTTCCATCGTCTGTGTGTGTGAGTGTACATCAACACAGCTTTGGTACTCATTAAAATGAAGACCGAACAAATTAGCTTAGTATGAACATTTCCACCGTTATAATTGACAAAATTAATTAGCTCAAGTGTGAATATGTTTGTTTATGCATACCGTACATACAGATGTATGGTATTTACGTCAATACCAGTAGTACATGACTAGCTCACATGTTGTCAGTAGTGTTTGAGATGCACTGGTATCTGTATCCTTGTAAACGCGGAGCTTGTCAGCGTATGAAGTCAGTGTAGACACAGCTGTCATACGGAGTAGTTAGACTTTTACTGACTATAATACAGACGTTGTTGAAGATTTATATTATATGTATGTGACACATAGTTTGTGGAACATTTTCGTCATAACATTTACTTGTTTATCTATCTGATTAATATATGCTGTAATGTGATACCAGTGATTATGGAAGCCATATTTAATTATATCGAGACGGCTCTGGAAGTATTTTGTTACAACCGGTAAGCATTTTTTTTTTTGTACCGCGGGAAATTTGATATTTTACGGAAATATTACGATCTTGTCGAGTGTAGTGTGTAATGATACATATGTGATGGTTTAATTTGAAATAATATTTTAATAATATTCGTAAGTTTTAAGATACCGTCACCTATGTCATATTTGTTCAATGTCGAATAAAATTAATTATTATGTAACACAATAGTCATCGTAGAGTAAAGTATAACTGTATTATCTTATTTAAAATAGTAGTAAAGCAGTGTTTTCCAAACTTCCAACATGCGAGTACCCCGTTTGAGACATACGTTTTACTGGCGTACCCCAATTTTACACTATTTTTAAAATTTGTTGTTATTTCGAATGCTTGAAGGTAAATAATATTATTATTTTTTTGTCGCTTAAAAATAAATAATTTAAAGTATATCATTCCGTACCCCTTCAAACTCTTTCGCATGCTTTCAAGGGTACACGTGCCACACTTTGAGAAACACTGCTCTAAAGGATTGCCGTTGATAATAGTTAGTATTTTTCAACCTGAATTCAAAAGAGGACACAAAAATGTTTATCGGTAGGCTTCAGATAAGATATAAGAACGGTACAAGGGTAACGTACATATAAATATACAAACATACTAAAATAAACATACAAATTTCAACCAAGACTTACTGTAAATATATGAAACTATATCTGATATATATTTATTCTTGTCATAAAATAATAATCAAATGTAGTTGTTACATACGTATATCTTTACATAATAATAAATGAATATCATTACGCCAATAGTGTGTTGCATACTTGCATTATATACTTGATTTTTATCGACATGAATAATAGTTTATATAATAAATACACAGTTCGTCGAGGAGATCTATTTTTTTATATATGTAAACAATTCTATCATACGTAAATAACGATGAAGTAATTCACGCATTCTGTGAATTACTTGCTATTATTTGCGGTTTGTTCCTGTTCGGTGTGGTATCTGCGAGATTAAAGACTACCCATTATTCAGTTCTCGCTACAAAAATTATGATCTAATTCATGTAATCTGCACAGTACACTGCATTAGATATGTTACAATAAAAGCTTAAAGTATGGTACATGTGTACACGGGATATCGGTTCAATCTAAAATATTTTCCGGAACACTTTGTTAGACTTAAATCCGGAACTGTGCCGGATAATCCGGGACGTCTGGATACTTCTAACTATGTAGTTTATATGAACTAGCAACAGTTTTGTTTCATTGTAAATAACCTAGCATTTTATTACGATCGATAAACATTTTTGGTAGTGTCAAGTTTGCATTCTGATACAGACGTTCACATATTGACGTCAAAGCGATTAACTCGCCGTCTTAATAAGGCTCCGGTCCATTCATAAACCTTATACAGGTCGCGACAGTGTCGTCTTCTTCATCAACGCCGGGTAGAATACACATTAAGCACAACAACATACGCACACGTGGATTCCAGAAAGAAAAATCTTTTTCACAAACAATAAAAACGTATGAAGGATTTCTTTCGAAACTACGTACGTCATTGACGAGTAGTTGTTTGAACAGAAACATCATTGGGTGTATCTGCTTGTGTTAAATGAACATATAGTTTCATAGTATATAGAATTATGTAGCTTATTTTTAGGAGTGTTTGATGTAGGTATGTAGTGGCCAGATCAACACAGTTCATACGCGCATATTTGCACGGTTTTTTCAAAGTGAAAGCGTATTTAAACGGGGCCTGTGCACAGGCCTGTACTTTCATTATTTTCGTGCAAAAATATTAGTTGCTTACATATAATTTATAAGGATTTGTCAAGTTTTTAACATTTAATCATACCTTCTTAAGAATGAAAGGAAACACACAAGTGTAAATAATTATTTCCGTTAATTATCGCTTAAATGCTGTGACATCTTACAGTGCAATAAAAAAGTTAAAGTGAGATTGATAAAGTACCCGGTAATCAAGTAGGCGAGGTCATAGTTATGTCTGACGTTACCTACAAAGTACAAACACTAGGAGCTAATAAACATATACACAAAACAATATCAATGGTTGTTTTACATACACGTCAATGAAACAATGATTATTCTAGCATTTGTCTATGTTTGAATACAAGTTCCCAGAACTGATTGTAAGGTTAATTTGAATACAGCGTTCTGTGAATTCGGCGGTTATTAATAATTAAACCTAGATTAAGTAATCAAATATATTTCGTGCCAGGAATAATTTGCAAACATCAAATTGTGTTTACAATTAACTCCCATTGTAACAAACTCTGAATGAATCTCACAAATATGATTTGAACATGTATTGTAATTAGTGAGGATGGATATCTGTTATGTTTGAGTTTGTTGATAGTGCGAGATTTGATTGTATTTCATTTATATATATTATACATTTACACGTGTACATTGTATCTTACTTATTGGTGGTTGGTTTCTTGCATGTGTGCATGTATAGCGAGGGCAGCTCCTTGGGTTCGGGGGGCCCTGTGGTCTCGCTGTTGCCCCCGTTCCGACGGTGGGGCAACAGTTCGTTGCGCAGACGTGCCAGCTCCGTCAGAGCACCACGACGACCCTCGTCGCTATTGGCGGCGGCCCCACAGCCGCCTACATCACCTGCCACCTCCAATACAGTCTCTCTCGCCGATATGACTACACATAGTACAGTTTCATCACAGGTATAAAGAAATAATATTCATCAAAGCCACACTCAACTAAATACTTATACACATACAGACAGTTTTATATGAAATGTACAGTTTTCAACTGATTAATCATATTTTGTAAACTATTATACTGATGGGTACACTTTTGAGTGAACTTTTATATCATTTCATCAAAGTATCTCATAAAATATTATATTTTTAGTATTTCCCCGAACTCTTAGTGTAAATTTGATAATTTCTGTGATAAAATTTATCGTTTCCCAGTATTGAGAACAGCTCATTTAGATAGAGCTGCGAAAAAATGTGTGAACATTTTTTAGAGGTTAAGTTTTGAAAACTGTCCGTTTCGTATATAGAACATCAGCTGTTACTCAACAATAAAACAGTAATACATACATATGCTACTAAACCGTAGATCATTGGCTAAATAAATTGATTAATACATTCTGTAACAGCTGATGAGGTGTACACAAACACTCACTATTATCACAGCTATTCTTAGTAGTTCTATTTTCACTATACACTATCTTTGTTGCTGTACTGTTGCTTATAATATCTACTGTATACATATTTGAATACGCCGGTGTTGATATCGTTGAATCACTGGTATAATATCTATGTATCTCATGTCCGTAGTGTGAGAATGCTGGTCCAGCTCAAACAGCTAGTACTGGTGGCGCCGCCAATTGGGCCGGTGCTTTCGAGAAACTCCTGGACGATCCACTAGGTGTACAGATATTTGCTGTAAGTAACTGCTATCTTTTTTTTTTTATAAAAACTCCTAATGAAAAAGCATCAACAACAAAATGTGTTTCATTAGTTCAGAATTGCCGTTATATGTTTCGATAATACAGTGTTATTGTATTTTGTTTTGACAGGAATTCTTAAAGAAAGAATTCTCCGCCGAAAACATCTTCTTCTGGACGGCCTGTGAACGGTTCCGGCGACAGACAGCTTCTGCAGAACGTACGGCCGAAGCACAACGTATCTATCGTCGGCACCTGTGCGTGGGTGCTCCTGAACCTGTAAATGTCGACTCCCAGGGTCGTCAGTACACGCAACAGGCGTTGCAGGATGCAGAACCCAAGCTCTTCGAACAGGTACTACTATAGTTTCGTGTGATTACCGTTAAATACACAGATTTTGTCAACAGTATGTGATAATTGTCTATTTATTTATTAAGGTCAATGTACCCTGAATATTTCTACGTTATATGCTCTTGATTGTTTTCAAAATCGTTATTCCCCAGGTTTCGTACGGAATATTTACGCAATCCTGATGTTAAAGCACTATTAACACTATTAAACTAATGTGTACACTGGCGAAAATAATTTGTTGTTCAACGAGCAGCTGTTAAAATAGAGTGTAAACATTTGTTTCCACATCAACTCTTTAAGATTAGCCATTGCCAAGCAAACGTAATATTCATTTAAAGTAAACTCAAGTTCATCGTGTTTGTTTTTCTTCTGCAGAAGTTCAAATCCGTCAATTAAAATCACCTAGGCAGATTCGATATTGCTCGCTTGGAGATTTAATTTGAAACACGCGACAATTAGTTAAACGATCCATTATTGGAAATATATGTGTTTTGGTATTAATGATAAACAATAAATATGCAAAAATCTGTATTATATAAATACTAATAACGGTATTTCTCTTACAGGCTCAGAAACAGATCTTCAACCTCATGAAATTCGACAGCTATCCACGGTTTCTGAAATCCGACTTGTACAAACAGTGCCTAACTGGTACAGTTGATTATCCACCGTTGGAGACGGGGCTGTTGCTACATCCGCCCAACAGTACGCCGAGCAAGTTGAAGAAATCCCTCAGTAACGCGGAGGACCGGCGACGAAAGTCTCTGCTCCCCTGGCACCGGAAGAACCGATCGAAATCCAAGGATCGCGGCGAAACTGAGTACAACAACCAACGACGAGACGGGCCCGAGCCGGTAGCGCCAGCTGCGCCTAAAAACGGCACTGCACATCACAACGGACACAGCAGTCAGTCGTCGCTAACGTCGTTGGACTTGGCAATGAGTTGTACCATGCAGGTTAGTAACTGAGCGAAATATTATATGAAAATCGCGAAGCTCAAACAGATATTTGTTCGGTGTGTTCGTTAGACAGATATTTATTAAACACATGGTTGAAAAAACTAGTAAGATACCATACTATGTGACGTTTCACACGTACTTGCGGTTAACTTGGAGAATATGAATCTTGCGGTCTTGAATTTATACCGCGATTAGCTTATATTTCCGTTTGTTTTTTTCTTCAGTATAACACTTTGGGTTTTTCATTCGTGTAAAACGAAATTAACCGGGTAAAATATCTATATTATTTAAGCAAGTACTGTTATAAGTTATTGGCAATTAGGAATTATGAAACCAAATGATTTCAAGGATGTGTGGAGCGTTTTATTAAATGTCAGTTTTATGTTTGAATGAAATGTATTGTAAGATCTTTTCAACGATCCTGGTTAATGTTGAGATGGCAATGTTTTGAAGCGATATTTCGCGTGCTGATGATCTGTTGGGTTGAATTCTAGGACTGTGCGTCGAGCAAGGGCAGCCATGACGAGATGGCGCCCTGCACGATGAATGGCAAAGGCGCCGCCTTGTGCCGTGTCATTCTGAATAACAGTTCCTCCACTACGGTCGTGCAGATCCGCCCCACGGAGACTGTACGACAGTTGGCTAATCGTCTGTTAGACAAACGTGGTCTCAATTACTCGGCGTACGAAGTTCATTTAGTGACCCATCCAAAGGTAAATGCGAAACCTTGTCATGTATCTCATTGCTTCAAGGTACCATTCGCCTTCTAATGCTTTTTCACAATCATCATCATTATCATTATGATCGTGTACCATTTGCTTCTACAATCATTGTTCTATGTCATGTGCGCATATATCATTGGCTTCTGGTGGAAGATTCACTAACACCTCTCTCTGTTCATATACGTGTGTTTGCATTATAGTTCTTGCTTAGGATGGCTTTTGATGGTTCTTCTCTCTAAATTCCGTTTGGTTTGTGTGTGTTTTCGTCTGATGAATGACGTTTCTGTGCATTCCTTTCCCTTTTTGTACATATATGTAGCTTCAACTAACACCATTTATACGTAATTTATTCATGCAGATTTCAATGTATCCGTGTGATTCGACGTTGTATGTTTATAACCTTAGATATTTCTCGTATCATTCGCAGGCAATTGATTTGAATGAAATGTCATCCACGTTGGCGGGTTGTGAAGTCGTTATTGAACAACGGGTCGTGTTCAAATTGGACTTGCCCAATCGGAAAGTCATCTCCGTCAAGTCCAAGTCCACGAAGATTCTGCTCGATGTACTCAGACCGATTTTACACAAATACGGTTACGGATTAGACGCGGTACAAGTTACGATGAACACGAGTGAACCAGTGGATGTAACGTTACCCGTTACTTCTGTAGACGGACATCGACTTCATGTGCATTTACTTGATGGTAATTATCAACCTGTACATAGCAACCACCTCTGTCGAATAATCAGCTATTTAATTGATCTTATTCTATGTCCTTTGGTAGATTCAAAAAACTCCACAACTGCCCCCAACTGTCAACAAAAACAGAAACCGCCGAACCCGTCCTTGGATGAAATCACGAACAAAGTATTCGAACAACTGCTTCATGAGAAGTCCGAGACTAGTTGCGGGCAGACAACGTATGATCGTGCAAGTGTGAAGGTGATAACCTTATTTTGTAATGTTCCACAGAAATACTAATGTTTCGGTGCGTTTGTTTACATGCAGAGCGAAGATTGGGGTTCGGAACATTCGTCGGGCATCTTCGGACGATTCCTGCGCCGCGATTCGGCGATGCACGAACGTAAGAAGAAGATGAACGTCACACGAATCAAGGGCAATTCCACGCACAGCAGCGTAGAAGATGTGACCGGGGAACAGGCGACCAAGAAACCGTTAATCGCAAAATGGAAGGCGGGCGTTAAACTGCAAGTTGCGTGCTCCGAGAGTGATGGTACGTACCACAAACAGTAACCGATTGTAGTGAGATGTGTCGTATCTATAACGTTAAATTCCCACTAGTCTGTGTGTGTATATTACGTACTAATTATTAGTGTTTAACCAATTCTAATACGCACATAACATCAGGCTCCTTTTCAGAATTGTACGAAGGCCTGAAACGGGCACAACGCTGTCGTCTGGAGGACCAACGCGGCACCGAGATCAACTTTGAGCTGCCCGATTTCCTCAAAGACAAAGAGAACGCCCAATCGAATAACAAACTACGCAAACTGCAACAAAATGGCGGCACGGTGAACGGTGAAACGGCCCGTTTCTACGACACGGAGCCGGTCGGTGTACGCGCAGATAAAACAGCACTGACAATCACCGCGAGAAACTTGAAATCGGACTTGCAAACAACCGAGGATACTTTGACAGCCAGTAGCTGCCAACCTATAGTCCGACTAGCACCAAATTCCCCCACAAAAGTGACGATCGCGAACGAAACTGCCCGATCATGCCCGACGTCGCCGAGTAAAGGTTTCAGTAGTCTGGAGAATTCACTGGTTGACATTGACACGACGCTGAAACCGAGCGATGAGGATTTAAGTCTGTCGAAAATCGTCGAACCGCCACCACTGCCGCCGAAACCAAAAGTGCTGCCAATGAAACCGTCCAACTGGGGCCAAACGAACTTCTTCAAATTGCCACGAGATGTCCCCACGAAGGCTGTGCCCATTGACAGATCGAAACATACACTGTATCTTGAGCATTCTACAAGCAGCTTTGTCTAAGTAGAACACAGCGCACTGTAATGTATAGTATTTGCCAGTTATTATTATTATTAATGTAATAATTATTTATTCGTTTGCCGTATGTATTGTATATGTGAGTGGTGAAGCAATTCAAGTATTAATTATTTCATATTGAGTTTTCGTGTATTGCAGTATGTAGATAGGTACGTCTGTTTGTATAATGTATAGGTGATTAGTCAGGTTCATATAATTAATAAAAAATACTAATTTATTTTAATCATAGTCGCATTATGACAGAACATATATATTTATAATTATATTTTATTAAAACTGATAATAAAAATATAATACAAATATACCAGCCGGACCATTTGTTAAAGTATCTTTAACAAAAATGTTATTATTGGGCTGATCAATATATGAATCCACAAACTCCAACTTTTTATATTTATATTTATAATACATTTCCCAAACAATAAACATTAACCCAATTTTGTGGCACATTTTTCACTTTTTGTTAATCGATGTGGTCAATGTAAAGGTTAGGTTACAGTTTTCAAAAGAAAAATAGTTCATTTTACTAATACTTTTATTTAAAACAATCAAACAATATTTAACATATTATTCTCTAAGCTACTGCCGGTTGAACCGCGGCTTCCGGTTTTGTTTCAGCGTTGCTTTCTACCACCGCGGTCTCTGGTTCTGCAGGCGGTTCTGCGGATTTGCGGTAAGTGCGCGCAGACGGTTCCCGGGACGGTAACCAGTCCGGTATGATCTTGTCGTGCAGCCGCCACTGGCCGTACTCGTTGGAGAGATGTTTCTCGAATACGATGTATTCTAGTACGTCTTTTGCTAGTATTTCACTACCGTGCATCAATCGGCCGAACCGGTCGTATATCGCCAATAACTGGAAGCCACAGAATACAGTTTCATTCTACTCGCAAATACAATGTAAATTGCGTCACTGAATTAATCAACTAACACTTTCCATTCAACCGCGAAATATGCACTATATTTTCTTGTTACCTGCTGCGTATGAAATCTCACTGTAACTTGGCCAAAAATATTCTCTTTCGTCACAATATCCGTGCATCGCGCGTGCACAATGCGCGGTAACTCCACGCTCTTCAAGAACTGCCAATGGATCGTTTTATCCTGGATGTTATGCACCACCTCAGGATACGCTCGTTCCGTGACAACTTCCTCGAGTTTTTCGAGATTCTTACTGACCATATGCTCGTGTACGGTCTTATAAATTCCCTCGACCATACTACAGAAATCCGGCGCGTCGAAATCTTCCTCGTACGAACGAATTTTCCGTATCGCTAACATGGATTTGGTTTTTTTCTCGAGAAACTGTAATTTTTGCTTGGCGCCCTGTAATGAGTTTGCAGTTACACGGATGCAAATGTCAAATACGGGTAATTTCTAACCTGTGTTGTAATCGGTGAAATTTTTCCATCGCCTTCTGGAGGCACGTATGCCTCGAATATTCCACCAGTGGCGCTCAAATAAAACGGTCGTTCTACCCACGGTCGAGGTGGTAATACACCTCTTTCTTTCATTTTCATCCGTGCTTCATCTTCGCTCACATCTTCCGGTTTTTCATTGTACTTTGGCAGTTCCATTTTGACCACTTTCAGTGCACGCATTTTCTTCCATTTCGGGTTCCAGTGTTTCGTTTTGCGGTAACGTAATTGTTGGAGATTAACAACAGCACTTTGCACAACGGGTGTTAATAAACCACTGGGTAACACCTAAGATACAAAATTTATAACCTACAAATAAATTAAATGTCTTCTGTAGAATTTATACCTGGGTTAGTTTAATGCCAAACAGGCCTGCTGCACTTAAAGCCATTCTTATTGTATTTGAAAGGCTCTAGTTTCTACAATTACTGACTGTGTTTTAGTTAAAAATATTTTCGTATATAACCATTACACAATTTGACAGGTACACATTGTACTTAACCAAATATGACTCAGTCGGTAATATTAATTTAGAGAGAATATTTGTCGTATAAAATGTTTTAATTTCGCTATAAATACATGTATACATTTAAGTATTGAAATTGTGCTATAAATACTCTAGAAAATTACAATTAAATTTATTGTACAACAGTTAAGAAGTGTCATGTTAAGTACAATTTACAAAACTAAGTTTTCATATCACTATTGTTTGAGTCCGTTTTCTTCAGAGAAAAACGAATTACTTTGAAATTGTTTCATGTCATCTTCGTTTAAAGCCATGTCGGCATCTTTGATGTCTTTCTGGATTGCTGTGATTAATTCTTCCAGCGAATTAAAATTCATTTCTGGTCTCAGGTAACCTAATATACATACACGTAACAGTTTCCCATACAAATCCGCGTCATACTGGTGCATTATATGTGTTTCCATGGATTTCTGTTTATTCTTGTAGTAGGGATTCCAGCCAATACTCATAACCATTTTGTGTACCGGTCCATTTTCTACTGAGGCCCATCCATAATACACCCCTGTTTTTATATCGGTCGGTAAATTGTCAACCACTTCTTTGCCGTAATTCGCCGTTGGAATTCCCAATTCTTTTGAACCTCGTCCAAAGCCTTTGATCACAATGCCCACGGCGAAATGTGGTAATCCTCGTATAGACATATTTTTATATTTGACTTACAACGCACATATATAACACATTCGACACTATTCCTTGCTCGACACCCCCTTTTATATGTTACGCCACTGGCCTCGACACGTCAAACTATCGGCTGCTGAAACAGTGTGGAAGTGCGCATGCTCGAGTCACATGTTTGTTTTTTTTATTTTCGTAGTGAATTGGAGATATATGTATTAGAAAAATAAAAGTTTTAAGATATTTCGTTGTGTTACGACTACGTACCCAAGTATGCTTCAAGTGAATGACACTACAGATAAGAAAGTAAGTGATCCAAAACCGCTTGCTTTTTATATAGGTTCGATACAATTTTACTGATAAATTCTTTTAATTGTCCCTAATGACCTTCTGATGCCCGCTAAGACTTAACTCTCGTGTTTATAGGGAATAAAATCGTGTAGTTTAATTAATAATTGTATTGATAAATTTATCTAGTAAATGCAAACCATTTATTATTAAGTACGGCATAAATATTAAGTGAATTAACCTAACTATTAACACACAACTATCATTGACATTATACAAGTAAATACGGTGTTATCAATGTATGGACATGGAATTAGCAATAACATAAAAAATTCTAGTCAAAATAACTTAGTATCAACGTCAATAAATAATTATCCAAGATAATAAACATTGGTATTAGTTGCTGTTGAGCTCTAGATTATAATTTATATGCTTTTACCGCTATTTTTTGTAATTATTTTTCAAAATTATATATTAATGAATGAAATGAATCTATATTAAAATGTTCCGTATATTCTCAGTAAATATAAAGCTCGGTAATATATTTTAGGGTTAGTTTTTTTTTAATAGCCAATTTATTATAAGATTGTAATTAAAACAGGATTATTTCATTATTTAAATAATATACACACGCTAATTTTGAATGTCCTTGAATTTAAGCACGTCCAAACAATATCTGGCAAACATGATTTCTATGATTTCGCGTAATTATAAAATATATTTCGAACGTTGCATAACAGTATATATTGCTTTTATTAATCTGGTGAGGTAACAATACTTCTATAATATATTATTTGTTGACAACAATGTGAATCTGTATTTATAATTATTATTTTACCTTGTATTTTTGCACAAAAATAACGAATACGATTTTTTTTTGCAACAGTACACGTGCAATTATTTTGCCTATATCACTGTAAAACAAAAACTGTTTATTTCACATAATTAAAAATTGGCCTTAAACCTTCGTTTCTTGCAAATGATCATGTGTGCAAATAAAGTTGGTTAGTAATTATGTCAGCAAAAATGTGTAACTAACATTGTAATACGTACCTACTAATTTGTCAGGATAAGGAAAAAAAAATGTAAAGTATTACGTACGTGCATTTATAATAGATACGATAATTATTCTCCGTACTAGAGGAAAAATATAAAAGTTTATGATTCCTATACGTAATTTTCTGTTAAAAGACGTTTTTATTTTGAGCGCAAGTTTTTACAATACATGCAGGAAGACTCAGAATGAACTTATTTCTTGTACAATCAAATTATTAATTGAAAAGTAATTCTCTTGTATGCCAGTGATCAATCTACACCCTCTCCCAACATTCATAAATATATTTTATTTCCTTTTAATCAATTAAATGACAGTTTAATTCACTTAATTTTATTTTTAGTATCAAAATTATAGGCAATGTTGAACTAGTGCCAATTTTTATTTTATATAAAAATCAACCTTGATGTGTTTTTCGTGTTTACATAACAGGGTTATATAAGAACACTATTATAGAATAAATACTGTAATAAGAAAGAATTGCATGCATTTAATATTTCCATATACATATACTACAGAAATTATGAATATATACTTTCATTCAACAACTAAATAAGATAATAATACGAGTATAATAATAATACAATACTTTAAGAACCGTTTTATGTTAAACACCTTATGTTAGTTTACATTAGCTGTGTTGTAAGTTTCAAAGCTGGTATGCGATCTTAGGGAATAATAATCGTTATTATTCAGGTGTGCCAACAGTAATTATGGTTTGATTGTTAAGTTATAAAGTTTTTAAAATATACAGTTGTGTTATTGTAACAATACTTACATTGTTTTTTTTTAATAAGCATAAATATAATAAATGTGAGAAAATAATTACAAAATATGTATAGTAAAAGAAATGGCCTTAAATGAGGTCATTTTCTATAAATTTACCCAAAATTTTCGTCATTGTGTCTTCATGAACCACGTTATAACGAATAGTAACCGTTAAATGAGGCCTTACTGTATTTCATTACAAGAACATTCTCACACTTTTGTGGTACACAATTTTTGCATAAATGTATTTGTAAATAATTTACTATAACCTTAGTAAATTGTATCTGATTCCTGTCGACAGTACAGCAGTTTTATCATCACAATTCTTGCATTATCTTTGTCAAAATATTTACCTAAAATGCGTGTCCGAGTTGTGTATTTATTTTGTTAAAATATATCACTTGAAAGATTACAGATAAAAAATGTTTACCTGTTATAAAAAGAGTAGTTACATATATGATTTTACAGATTAAAAAAATCAGTTGTCTTCCATACATGTGCATAGATTGTGTTCGTGAATATTTAACTGCTGACATTATTGTTATAAGTATGGCTCATACATATATAAACAAGGTAACTAATTAATTATATAATCGTTCATAAATTCAAACGCAAAAATGATAAGAACATGTGATGTTACATAATTTTCGAATGTGTTAGTTAGTACCGACTTCAAGTGCAATAATTTTTCGACAAAAATATCGTTATTTATCGCACAAACGACAGTTCATTATCGGCACGGTCCTTGCAGAGAATTGGTGATACGCAATTTGACATGTCATATATGCCATGTCAGATAAGTAAGGTTATTCAATGTGTAGCTAGTAGTTGGTTATGTACATGTCATTTGTTTGAGTACAGTGCGTCACAAACGTTTAAATAAGTCTCACACACACACACACAAGTTCATCGCGTTATTCCAATTCTTTCCCTCAAGAACGTAATATGGATATTTTACTTAACAGAGTAAGTACACTGTAATATATTCATTCGAAAGTTAATTCGGTTGGTTCAGTGTAAGTTTCAAAGTTGGTATATGATCTTAGAGAGAATAATAACCGTTATTGATCAGGTGTGCCACCAGTAATTATAATTTGATTGTCAAGTTTTGTTCTTTAATATACCATTGTGTTATTGTAACAATGTGCATTGTTAGTTTTTCAGCATAAACTATTTTTTCTCAAAAATATTGTATTGCTGTATGTAATTTCTTTAAAAATATCTAATATTAATTTGTTTGTATTATAGCTATGCTACTTTATAAATTCGTGTTTTATCTACTAATTGTATATCTATTTATTATATAAATTAGAATTGTACAATTATTATAGAACAAAATTTTTTGCGTTTATAATTATGATATTTTTAATTGTTGAAATCTAATTCGTTATAACAAAATGACTCGTTATTATCGCAATGCAAACACTCATTTTGTAATAAATTCTTTCCTTATTTTGATATTATTGCAATTCTATGTTGGCAGAGTGCGTAATGATTGTTTAAATTGCTATATCGAAGGTCGTTATTATTAAAACAATGCTCAGTGTACTTGCGAGTGTAAATTGGTAAGTTACCAATTGAATTCAAACTTAGAATTACAATTATCAAAGTTTCAGAGCTAGGGTACGTAGAAATATCAACAGTGCTCATGATGTAACATCCAGATTTAGATTGCATTTTAGAAAATAAGTACTGTGTTTTATAGTTTCGATAATAATTATTTATAGCGAATATGTTAGATAATACAGAACAAAAAAAAAAACACAAATACTGATTGCTGTCGAAACTGCTGTTGACTATTATAATTTTGAACTATGTACATTATATTGTTTACTATTCTGATATACATATATTTCAAGGTTTCAGTTAATGATGTACATAGAGATATATCTAATATGCAGTAACATACAATTAACATATTGTTTTGTCAAATCGTCTAACTTACTGTCAATCGTATTTGAATCTCATTACTTCCAAATTTTGTAGTAGTATTGCTTAAATAATGGCCTAAAATATGACCTACATATGACCTGCTTTGAAGAACTTGATCATTAAATAAATGCAACTTCAAGTGTCCCATCTGTTATATCGTTAAATACATGTAATTTTCCATGGTTTATAATGTATATCACATGTTCAGAATATGATTTACAGAAATCATAATCATTATATTTTATCTAAATGTTTAGAAACATTTTTAGTTTTATATGATTACAGAAATTTGTTTTCCCTTACATATAATAGTATATTTCAAATCATTTTTATTTTAAATATGCAGTAATCTTAATGAACTTGACCTTATAATAAGATATTTAATTAGAAATGTGCTATACGTCATATACATATTTGTTTTAATATTATATTACTTTGACGGATAAATAATTGTTAGCGCACATTAAACATTTTTGACGTCGTCTGTCGAAGAGCTATAGTGTTCGATACGATGTTTGTAGCATCTTCTGATATTTCAAAAATTGTTGCCTAAATTTCCGGACAGACCCTCTGGGTCACGAAATGACTATTACTTTATATATTGTTGTTCAACTTACTCCTAGGCGAACTGTTTTTCGTTTATCAACAAAAAAAAACATTTGACATTTGTTTAAAATTTGTTGTAACAATTGCATGAATATTAGGAAAGAATAATGACTTATCGAAGTTTGCAATAAATGAACTTACGAAACAGAACGAAAAAACATATTACGTCACTGAAGTAAGATATTTTAAATGGCTTTGAAAACTATTATCAAGAAACGGAGCACAATTGATTTGATAACATTATTTTGCACCCGCCTCTGAACAACTAAACCCAATTGTTAGTTGGTAAATGATTGTGTGTTGAATATATATTTTCCTTACAGATTAAAGGACACCAGCGGGTGCCTAGTGATTCGCGTGAATTTCGTGAAGTAACGAAACGCGATGCTCAGATCCAACTACAACATGATCTGGACAAACTGTTCTCGTCAGCGCCGTCAGCCAAGCAAGAAACATTCAAGAAAGAGTTCGACGGATTCGCTGCACTCTTTGAACGGTTCCTCCAAGAGGAAGGACCCTCGGTGGATTGGGAGAAGATCGAAAAACTGCCGGACGATGCTGTGAGAGATTACAGCACGCTGGAGACGCCAACGACGGATGTGATTCACAGTATGCTGGACAAGCTGGTGGTGGTGAAGCTCAATGGCGGTCTGGGCACATCGATGGGATGTCACGGGCCTAAATCTGTCATTTCAGTTCGAAATGATCTGACATTCTTGGACTTGACCGTTCAACAAATTGAAGTAAGCGCCAACGAATTGTATTTATCTGTGGTTATGGTATAAGATGGGTTTTTCTTTAGCATTTAAACAAAACGTATAAAGCCAATGTACCATTGGTGCTGATGGATTCATTTAATACCGACGAGGATACACAGAAAATCGTACGCAAATACAAGGGACTACAGATCGAGATACACACATTCAATCAGTCGTGTTTCCCAAGAATTAATCGAGATACGTTGCTGCCGGTAGCGAAGAACTGCAATGTGGACCAAGACATTGATGCGTGGTACCCACCCGGTCACGGGGACTTCTACACGAGCTTCAAGAACTCAGGTTTGCTGAAGAAATTCCTAGCCGAGGGTAGACAGTACTGTTTCATCTCGAACATTGACAATCTGGGCGCTACGGTCGACATGAAAATACTGAACTCTTTGCTGAATCCTAGCGCGCAACAAACCCATGAATTCGTAATGGAAGTAACGGATAAGACGCGAGCTGATGTTAAAGCAAGTACACGCAGAGTAAGTTTAAAATGTATCCATCAGTTACATGTATTATTCCATAACAGGGTGGCACTCTAATCCATTATGAAAATAAACTAAGACTGTTGGAGATTGCACAAGTGCCGAAAGAACACGTGGACGATTTTAAATCGGTGAAAACGTTCAAATTCTTCAACACTAATAATTTGTGGGCGAAGTTAGATGGTAACTGAACATTTGTACACATGTTATGTACAGATATGTGATGTGTTGTTATTATTTCAGCCATTGACAGAGTACTGAATGAGAACAAGCTAAACTTGGAGATCATCATTAACAATAAAACACTCACGAACGGGTTGAACGTAATCCAACTGGAGACGGCGGTGGGAGCTGCAATGAAAACATTCGAAGGTGGTATTGGGATCAATGTACCGAGAAGTCGCTTCTTGCCGGTCAAGAAGACATCGGATTTGTTGCTGGTGATGAGTAACTTGTATAGTTTGAAGAACGGTACGCTAGTGATGTCCCCGCAACGAATGTTTCCTACTACGCCGCTGGTGAAACTGGGTGAAAATCATTTCAGCAAAGTGAAGGAATTCCTCGGAAGGTTTGCGAACATTCCCGATCTGATTGAACTGGATCACTTGACAGTGTCTGGAGATGTAACGTTCGGGCGAGGAGTGTCATTGAAAGTACGTATTAATTATTGATTCCTACTAGAGTACTAGGTGTATTAAATTGACAGTTTGACAAGAAACATAATGTATATTGAGGTTAAATTACTATTACTTACTTGCTATAGATCTTGCAAGTTTCTAAATGCAATATAAATTCTACTAATATACAACTTATCTGTTGTTTTTGCTTGTTGATGTGTTTTTCTTGTTTTTTAGGGCACTGTGATCATCATAGCAAACCATGGAGACAGAATAGATATACCGTCAGGCGCACTGTTAGAGAATAAAATCGTATCTGGAAATATGCGAATACTGGATCACTAACTTAGATAGCATTTAGTGTTTAGTGTTCAACTAGTGATCTACGTAAGATGCTTCTACATCTCTACACATTAATACTGTTCTTGTGATCATCACACACTTCCATTTGCAGAACAAAATGGCTTCTACACATGTCGTACGCGCGGCGTAATGAGTATACTTTCCAGGCACATGCATTGTGTGACATTGTTAGTGAATATTTTGTCAAATTGTATATTTTTTTTGTCGGAATTTTATGAAATATATTATTTTAAAGTATCTTTGATGGTAATTATTTACAAAGGCATCTAATAATACGCTTTATTTTCCTTGTAATGTTCAGTACGATTATCTGAAAAATTCGTCAATAAGATTGTTGTGTGCAATCTTGTAACACATTGAACTGGCTTTTATTTTTTTGCAAACACATAAGGAATTAATAAATAAAACGATAATATAGAATACAGACATTTATTGAATACAATGAATATTGTGTTACATAAAATGTAAAGAATATAAAAGCAAGAAAGTTTATGTAATACTTATTAATACAGTGAGCACTCGACAAAAGCAAATATCTAAATTAATTTTTGTTGCTTTTCTCCCATTTCATTACTTTTCTAATTCATATATGTATTTAGAATTTACGCAAGAATGCATCTAATGTTTGGAGCAGTCGTACCACTTTCAGAGTTTGATAATAATAGATAATAGGATATAGCACCCCCAAGTAGTCAGGAATATGACCGTGGAATAAAGTATACCAGTCTTAACTAAATTTTGTGGCAAGATGTGTAGCAGAGGTCATCTGATTTTCAGAAGCATTACGCGTATGAAATTTTTATTAGTAATTTGCTTCGCGAACATCAGAGACAAAGATTGCTGAATATTTGTTTTTTTTTAAATTTGAATATCTCTTTGCTAATAAACACATATACATACTATAAATGTACACGATAATTACATATATGTATGTACTACATCATTTACTGTTATACTTATGTATATGTATTTTAAATTAATTAATAATATTTTGTGTTTATGTTTTTTTCGGATATTATTATCAATCGGATATTGTTATCAAAAACCTCTAGTCTCGATGTGAACACATTAAGCGGTGTGCACTTCATCAAATTTCTGTTTGATTTATGGAGTTAATCGATTTGGCCAGTGAACGATTCATATGTAAATAATAAAAGCAAACTCTAACATATTATCTCTGTGTCTAGGTTGTGGATCTTCCCTAGCAATACTCAGAATGTGCAGAACTTCCGCCACGTGCTAAAGCATCGGCGTTAGGATATCTTCACTTGACTACAGTGGACCATAAGCTGGACATCGTATTCAGCAACATTCATTGCACAGTACTTCCATTATGTTAATAAATTATCTTATATTAATATTTGTATCAATAATATAATTTATTTATTGTAATATGCTACTTTTATTGTATTGAATATTAATTAAATTACTTGTATCTGCGATAATAATTATTTATTGCAATATTATATGTTTCTTTAAATGTATTGATTAATATTTATGAAATGTATTTGTATCAATAATTACTACTGATCTATTGTAATATGCATCTTTCACTGTATTGATTGATATTTATAATATGTACATATTTGTATCAATAATTCTATTTATCTATTGTAATGTGCTTCTTACATTGTATTGATTAATGATTATTATTTACAATATTTCTAACTGTAATATTATTTATTTATTGTAATATTACTATTTTATATTATGCTGCTTTTATTGTATTGATTAATATTTATAATATTTGTATCAATAACATTATTTACTTAATGTTTGTATTATAACATGCATTATAGTGTATTTATTAATTATTTATATTATTTATTTACTGTTATGTTAATATTGTAATGTTTCTATTTGTTTAATAAATATTTTGATATTGTTGTAATAAATCTTTATTATTTATTTATAGGTATTCCTTGAAATTAATTTTTAAAGAAATTATTCAGTGTTGTATCTGGGTAGCAGAAACGCAAGGGGGTATTAAAAAATAAATAGATAATGTAAAAAACGCTTCAAAAGTGCAATAATATGTATTAGGATACCAGAAATGTGCAGTGGTATTTAAAAAAATTCAAGCATAACATGAAAAATGCTTTGAAAATAAATGTCAGAAAAATGTATCAGGATAACAGAAAAGCGAAGAGGTAATTTTCAAAAAAATAAAAGCATAATATAAAAAATGCTCTGAAAATAAATGACAAAAATAGGTATCAGGATAACAGAAACGCGAAGAGGTATTTTTCAAAAAAAAAATTTGAAAAAAATAAAAGCATAATATAAAAAATGCTCTGAAAATAAATGACGAAAATAGGTATCAGGATAACAGAAACGCGAAGAGGTATTTCTAAAAAAAAAATTTGAAAAAAATAAGAGCATAATATAAAAAGTGCTCTGAAAATAAATGACAAAAATAGGTATCAGGATAACAGAAACGCGAAGAGGTATTTAAAAAAAAAAATTGAAAAAATAAAAGCATATTATAAAAAATGCTTTGAAAATAAATGACAAAAATAGGTATCAGGATATCAGAAACGTGAAGAGGTTTTTTTAAAAATAAAAAATTGAAAAAAATAAAAGCACAATATAAAAAATGCTCTGAAAATAAATGACAAAAATAGGTATCAGGATAACAGAAATCCGAAGAGGTATTTTTCCAAAAAAAAATTGTAAAAAACTAAAGCTTAATATAAAAAATGCTTTGAAAATAAATGTCTAAAATAGGTATCAGGATAACAGAAACGTGAAAAGGTATTTAAAAGAAAAATTGAAAAAAGATATAAGCATAATATAAAAAATGCTTTGGAAATAAATGTCCAAAATAGGTATCAGGATAACAGAAACGTAAAGAGGTATTATGCATTCATTTTTCAAATTTTTTTTTTTTGAAAAATACCTCCTCACGTTTCTGTTATCCTGATACCTATTTTAGACATTTATTTTCAAAGCATTTTTTGTATCATGCTTTTATTTTTTCAATTTTTTTTTCTGATAAATACCTCTTTACGTTTCTGTTATCCTGGTACCTATTTTTGTCATTTATTTTCAGAGCATTTTTTATATTATGCTTTTATTTTTTTCAAATTTTTTTTTTTTTGAAAAATACCTCTTCGCGTTTCTGTTATCCTGATACCTATTTTTGTCATTTATTTTCAGAGCACTTTTTATATTATGCTCTTATTTTTTTCAAATTTTTTTTTTTTAAATACCTCTTTGCGTTTCTATTATCCTGATACCTATTTTCGTCATTTATTTTCAGAGCATTTTTTATATTATGCTTTTATTTTTTTCAAATTTTTTTTTTGAAAAATACCTCTTCGCGTTTCTGTTATCCTGATACCTATTTTTGTCATTTATTTTCAGAGCATTTTTTATATTATGCTTTTATTTTTTTGAAAATTACCTCTTCGCTTTTCTGTTATCCTGATACATTTTTCTGACATTTATTTTCAAAGCATTTTTCATGTTATGCTTGAATTTTTTTAAATACCACTGCACATTTCTGGTATCCTAATACATATTATTGCACTTTTGAAGCGTTTTTTACATTATCCTTTTATTTTTTAATATCCCCTTGCGTTTCTGCTACCCAGATACAACACTGAATAATTTCTTTAAAAATTAATTTCAAGGAATACCTATAAATAAATAATAAAGATTTATTACAACAATATCAAAATATTTATTAAACAAATAGAAACATTACAATATTAACATAACAGTAAATAAATAATATAAATAATTAATAAATACACTATAATGCATGTTATAATACAAACATTAAGTAAATAATGTTATTGATACAAATATTATAAATATTAATCAATACAATAAAAGCAGCATAATATAAAATAGTAATATTACAATAAATAAATAATATTACAGTTAGAAATATTGTAAATAATAATCATTAATCAATACAATGTAAGAAGCACATTACAATAGATAAATAGAATTATTGATACAAATATGTACATATTATAAATATCAATCAATACAGTGAAAGATGCATATTACAATAGATCAGTAGTAATTATTGATACAAATACATTTCATAAATATTAATCAATACATTTAAAGAAACATATAATATTGCAATAAATAATTATTATCGCAGATACAAGTAATTTAATTAATATTCAATACAATAAAAGTAGCATATTACAATAAATAAATTATATTATTGATACAAATATTAATATAAGATAATTTATTAACATAATGGAAGTACTGTGCAATGAATGTTGCTGAATACGATGTCCAGCTTATGGTCCACTGTAGTCAAGTGAAGATATCCTAACGCCGATGCTTTAGCACGTGGCGGAAGTTCTGCACATTCTGAATATTGCTAGGGAGGATCCACAACCTAGGCACAGAGATAATATGTTAGAGTTTGCTTTTATTATTTACATATGAATCGTTCACTGGCCAAATCGATTAACTCGATAAATCAAACAGAAATTTGATGAAGTGCACACCGCTTAATGTGTTCACATCGAGACTAAAGGTTTTTGATAACAATATCCGATTGATAATAATATCCGAAAAAAACATAAACACAAAATATTATTAATTCATTTAAAATACATATAACAGTAAATGATGTAGTACATACATATATGTAATTATCGTGTACATTTATAATATGTATATGTGTTTATTAGCAAAGACAAATTCAAATTAAAAAAAAAAACAAATATTCAGCAATCTTTGTCTCTGATGTTCGCGAAGCAAATTATTAATAAAAATTTCATACGCGTAATGCTTCTGAAAATCAAATGACCTCTGCTACACATCTTGCCACAAAATTTAGTTAAGACTGGTTAAGACTATACAAACGCATTGTCCGAGTTTATCTGTATTTACTGACAACCAGCCCGGCATAATTCAATAAACGAGACAATACAATTTCTATAAAGTTCTTTGTAAAAACTACTTTATTGTAGTGTTGTTCTTAAAATTGCTCGGAAGGAAAACAATCTCAAGAAAAAATTAAAAACATTAACCGATATTTTGATAACTATATACGAAATTTTTTAATGTAGTTGTACACGTCCGGCCCGTTCTTCACGAAGTGATAACAATATCCGATTGATAACATTATTCGTGATTCCAATAAGCGGCGTGCACTGTATTTCGAAATAAAAAAGATGGAAAATATCTGTCTTCATTTTCTGAACATGCAAGACAATTTGTCATTTAAAAATATGTTAAGGCATATGTTTAGGGGAATTTATTGTTTATAAAAAGTGAAGTCTCAACTAAAGCTGTAAAATTAAAATTTAGAAAAATTCAAAAAGTGGAGTCGATTTGGCCAGTGAACAATTCATGTATCATCAGTGATGTCAAACTGGCCATTGTTCAATGATTTATTATTGTATTATTGACTGTATTAATCAATATTATTAATACGTAGACATTTTACAAAATAAACATAATAATTGATAAAAATATATGTTGGTTATTATGATACTATACTTACCTGATGTTTCTATCTTGTAGTTCAAGAATGGGTAATTGTTACTTATACATACCTGTATCTTCAGTTTACCGTTCAGTTATCATTGAACCTCGCACACCTCAAATCCATTGCCGCAGTTGTCATCCGACATGATATGTCTCAGGCCACGATGGTTTCTTGCACAGCAAATGCATACACTATCATTTATCATTCACTATCACATTCATTATTACGATTATTTGAAGAATATCAATATACACTAGCGTTATTATTCAAGTTACATGTACGCATATGTTTCCCAGTAAGTTTCTCCAAAACGACCGCAAATTCTGGTAGCGTAACCCACCGTCAAACAACACAACTGCCAGGGTTTCAAGCTGGACTCTTAGGGGATGTGTCTAAGGCGAGCTACTGCCCTGCATAAGAGCCCCGGAACTCAAA
Organism: Carabus problematicus; assembly: GCA_963422195.1. NCBI lineage: Eukaryota > Metazoa > Arthropoda > Insecta > Coleoptera > Carabidae > Carabus > Carabus problematicus. The sequence goes on along the minus strand of OY728589.1, from coordinate 13,451,970 downwards.
CAGTCAAGCTCATGTCCACAATACTAGGGAAACAATACGATATGTGTAAAACATTTAAGTTATTAATTACTGTAATAATGAATGTAGTATTGGCATGTTTGTTCACACACGTCTATCACATTCTGTGTCCGAAGCACTACTGAATACCATTACGAGTTGTAATGAAATTCGTTATGAAAATCGTAATTTACGACTGTTAACGAACTGTTGACAGAAATGAGAATTATGATATAATGATAATCTAATTTGGTAACGCTTGTATTACGTGAATAACGCGTTTCTGTTATCCTGTTGCCTATTTTTGACATTCACTATCAAAGCATTTTTTATATTATTCTATTATTTTTTTAAGAAAAAATATCTTCTTGCTTTTCTGCTACCCTGATACATTTCTAAAAATTTTATTTAAAATTTGATTTTAATGAATACCTGTGAATAAATAATTAAGATTCAATACTTAAATTTCAAAATATTTATTAAACAAATAGAACCATATTACAATAAATGAATAATATTATTGAAACAAATATAATAAAATACAACAATACAATATAAGGCATGTTATAGTTTGGTAGAAATGTGTACATAAATAAAATAAATATTAGTTTTATTAATAAGTTTATTTACTTGCTTCACGTTTATAATAAATAACACATAATAAAATAAAGATATTTTAAACAAATATAATACTAGGCCAATATGTTAAAACATATTAGATCATCTACATTTAATAGTATGTATATACAAATACTTATACTTATATTTACGTACCTACGATCATTGTTGTTCAATAGATATTCTTTATTCACTAATAGCATTATATAATATACCGGGTAAGTTTTAAAAGTGTACAACTCATTTTAACTGCAACGGTTTGTAGGCCTCATGATTGTAGCTGTCATGATAGCAACTATCGCGATAATGGTTATGGTGTAGATTTCTTGATAGTCACTTTCGCACTGTCATGAGCGGATTCACACTATATATCTAGCTTGATTAGATAGTTGATAAAACTCTCGCGATAGTAATAGTAACAAACCCTGCCTGTCAGCCATTTTTTCACAACCATCAGTGTAGACATCACACTGACATGACTGTCCTATCACTATAACGCTCATGTTAGTATGTACTATCAAAAGAAACATCGTGAAAGCGAACTGTCTCCGTGCAAAGCAGCAGCGATCACAGCAAGGTGCGATGTAGACATAGTATAGATTTACACCAATTCATATACAATTACACGGTAAATTCACACTGTTACAATGTTATCAGTAAGAAACGTACATAATGGTAACTATTGTAACTTGTGAAGCCAATATCCAAGCTGCTTCTTGTGTGTACTCAGACGTCAATCAGATAAACTCAGTTACAAGCACTCCGATTGTGTTTATATGTGACAGTGTTGCAGAATGTTTTCTCTCTGATTGTATATATTTCTTCCTTGCAAAAATTCGTAAATGAAAACGTAATATCATATAATGATATTGTTCTTCTTCTAACACATTGACGTTATTAGTCTCGCCTAGTTTAAATATAGTACGTAATGATGTATATTTTTAGGAACACTGAAAAAACAAACAATGAAACAATAATGTAAAATACAGATATTTATTGAACAATATGTAATAATACATGTTACATAATTTTGTTAATTACAAGATAGCATACAAAGAATATAGAAGCAAGAGTTAGAAGTATATTCAATATATGAACCCTTTATATATTTTATAGAAATACGTACATAGCAATACGATAAAACAGAAATAAAATTATCCATCATTATTTGAATTTCCAGTTACTCTTCATTCTATGCCAGTGTTAATCCCAAATCTTCAATGAAGCCTCTGATAAATGATACCACTCTCTGGCGGAAATCAGAATTTTGTAGTGCTGTCATAATTGTGCACGCAATCGGTAGTAGTTCAATAATTTTCTCAATCAACATACTGATTTGTACGGGTGTCAGATAATCGGCAATACGTTTTTCCACGGATATATACTTCAACTCACACAGGTACGAAGCCGCTGACATACCAATAGCTGATCCTGCACACATATTGCAACAAACAGTAATATAGTATGATTAAAAAAAAACAAACACATATAGCTACGTATAAATACGGTATCATTGAAATAATACATCTCCAATGCCTAAATAGACTGTAATTTTTATACATATAGTGAAAATGAATTACGAGAAACCAAACGGTAATAATTTTAATGTAACAGTTACATGTTGATATGGAGATCATCATACTTTACCATGCAATTGTTCAAAAATTGAATTATCACATACATGTATGCCTTGAGAATAATAAACTCTGTAAATGATTTAAGCAAAAATAGTAGTCTGTGGACAAGTGTCTATTTTTACATTCTTCAAGCATAATAAATTGGAGTTTTTGTTTGTAAACATTATGGTAACATTACGTGTCTAATTTTAAATTATTCTGTGAATTGTTACTAGCATGGGCAAATTGATTAAAGCTAAAATAAAGTTGCGAATGTTCTATAGCCTTACGTTATCCTCCATGTATACTTACCTATTAGGAATCCATTACGTCCACCTAATAGTGCCCCTAAAACTGAACATGCACTGCTAACAAGTTCAGTTTGAGCTTTGCGGATGACAATTTGTAGATTTTCGTCTTTTAAAATTACCGTAATGACACGCACAATATTTGCAGATGTAAGACTCATTTTGGCTTCAACGTTTCGTTAAGATTTCGCACGAAGTCTACACCCGTGATTAAGTGATATTATTCTAGAGACCAATACGCAATATATGTATGTCCTAGTACAGATCGTGATCCAACACGGGTAACATACTAATTTTATTCTATCTCTTTCTCTTGTATGTGCAATAGTATCTTAGTGTCTCTGTTGCGTCCCTAGTACCACAGATAAACTAAAGTTTATCTGTGCTAGTACCAACCAATCAGCATAAACCAAATCGCCTGCGTAAATTTGCATAATGTGCATAATTTAATCAAATTCATTCATTTCAACGTAAAATTGAAGCAAAACACCACGAAAAACATAAAAATATTCTTGAAATGACCAATATATAAAGCTGTAAGTACATAACTTATTTTATAGAAACAAGAAATATATGTTGTAGTAAACATATTTTTATATTACACTTATTTTATTGTTTATTCGTTTTTTTTTTTCACCTTGGATACGAAATATGTATACAAGCTCATTATGCCCTAGGGCATAATGACTTTTACGCCCGCTAATCATTAACTTTATTTTCCAACTTGCACTCACCAGATATTCTAGACCTTTTTCATAAATTTCCTTCGATATCATATCATATATAAATCTTCAGTAGCTTTCTTCGCTCTGGTCAAAATTTCTTTTGAAACACGTAATGCAGTCGACACAATTTTCAAGAATAAACCAATTGAATGGGTAAATAAATAAAAATCAAAGTCCTTGGCAACGCATATGTCGTAATTATACATAAATAAATATTTCAATCACGACCTTAAATCCGATTGTACTTCTTATATTCCGTAATCAATATGACATTATCTACCACAAAGTAGCATCTAGAACAATTATATATTTAAATGTAACAGTTCTTTAGTTATGTGAAAATACATAGAGATACAGCTTCACAAATTTGAATACAAGTAAATAATATATACTGTAAATGTAGAATATTATACATACATTAAAGTCAAATTTTGTAATTGTGGGTTTGTGCGAAATGTATTCATGCAATCATCTGGTATCCCATTTTTTGAACAAACTGTGTTATCACTGCAATGGCGTTACTGTGTAGATTTTCGTTTGATAAAATTTTGTATATGGTGTATGGAGCTGACGTTCTCAGTAGAATGTTCCTCATGGAGTTGGCAAGTAATGCACGATCCTCGTTTGACATCTCGTTACGGATGATGTAAACAACGGACTTGAAATCATTTGCTGCGTACATTCCAAGCGCAGTTCCGATAGCTCCACCTAAACATCAAACAACCAAAAGTGTATAACGTATGCAGCGGTAAATGATCAAATATAATACTATACGATAGTTTTAGATTGTCATGATAATGAACAATATCGAATTATTAAAACATGAATGCTACTTACCTAATAGCAATCCACTACGACCTCCAAGCAATCCACCAGCTGCTGTACATAACCCAGTGATTAAGCCTCCTTGTAGTGACTCTTTCAATGTAACTCGCATGTTCTCATGTTCTGCGAGTTGTGTAATAATATTAATAACTTCATCGGTTGTCTCATTCATTGTTTCTGCTGTTGAGAATAATACGTGTATAAACGATACAGCTACACCACACCTTAACTGTCAGAACTAGGCGGGGGACCCCCGCTTTATATGCATGAGATAAGTGAAGTCTGGTTCACATGATAACATCAAGTTTAAAAATTATTTTCATAGAGATAATTTATATCTATAAAGAATGAATTTCAAAGGTTATTTATTATAGTGCGCATATTGTTTATTTCATATTTTTATCTAAATAATATTATAAGAATTAAACAATGTGACAATAATATCTAGAATTTTTCTTTGATACCAACATTTAAAAAATACAATATTTTTCAAAACAAAGACATAGTTTTTTATGCTTATGACGGTTATAGAAATGTTGTTTCCTAGGAGAATCATTTTTTGTTGTGTCACACTACAATTTCCATTCTGCTTCAAATTACACCTCAGGAAAAATAAGAGGTTTCTCTCCCTTGGTGTATAATGTACTATTATACATATTATAGGCGCTTTCCTTTCGTCTACCCCAGCTGGGGGAGCTGAACTGATCTGATCGGGGTGTTACTGAACTGATCCTCATGCGAAAGGAACGTACAAAATTTAGTGGGGTAGTTGACTAGCTTGATATTTCAGATTTCGCAACAAAATTAATTTTTGTTTGTAGATAATAATTATTTTTTATGTTCATCTCTTTATATATTGAAATAAATATAGAATATATAAATAAAAATATTAACAGTCATTTCCCAAGTATCCGTACATATTTAAAGAACACTTATATCAAGCTATTATTAAAAATTAAGATTGCGAGAAATCAGAAAATGCATCGTGAGTACTAAAAATGAATTGCAAAGTATAATTTGTTTATTAACTACATAAAAATATCATAAATATCTGACAAATGAAGATACGGTTTATAGAACATTATTCAACTTGCTTGCATATATACAACAAACGCAGCTAACCGGGCGAGCAGTTCAGTTCGCACCATGAAATTTTTGGTGCTTCGGGAGGTAAAGGGGGAAGTAACAGAGTAGATCAGCTCGTACTACCCAAGGCCGAAAGGAACAAAACTGTGCAGTTCAGTTCAGCTGGGAGTAGCTCAGGGTAGCTAGATCAGTCGAAAGGAAAGCGCCTTATATTTACCTATTATTAGCTTTTTTCACCTTCGATACGAAATATGTAAACAAGCTCTCAATGCCCTAGGACATAATGACTGTTACGTTCGTTAAACATTTTCAAGAATAAAAAAAATTGAATGAGTAAATAAATAAATAAAAATCAAAGTTCGTCATCCTCCTTGCATAATCATCGTCACACCCTTGGTACATAAATAACTATTAATATTTGTAAATATAAAATTGTTTATTATATACATACATACATTTAAAAGAAAACTAGAGAAGATTGGTAACTATTAAAACATTTATTTGGCATGTTTTTGCACCATTATACAATAGACTTGTGTTTGCGCAGAAATTTCAATTTATGGCTATGCAAATAAAAAGGTATTCATGTGCGCACATACATATACCACAATTATCCACAACTGTGCATCATTTTTATCTAGTAATTGCCATATTCATTTCCGCTTGGAAGAAACGTATCACTTCTTTAAGTATGAGCTCTTTGGTTGCAATATTTGCCATGACTAACGGCAGCAGAACTGTGAGATCTTCTACACGAAGATCTTGTACAATACTCTGTACACTGTTGGCCAATTGGTCATGTTGTGCCGGTGTCATGTCGAACAATATCACATCAACTGCCGAACGATATTTGCCACGACCGTGTGCAAGCGCCAGGAATGAACCAAGCATACCACCTGTAAAAAATAAATAACAAAAATTCCATACAAATATCAGTGTAGGATCTAATACAATTCATATTTATACGAGATCATTATACAAAACAAATAGTGTACGTTACTTTGATATAAATAATGCACTTCTTATATTGCAGTAGAACCTCAAATGAACTAGGTATTGTTAAAGGATAGTTTAGTTCAAATTTGCATGTATTTACCAACTGCTAGCCCCACTGGACCTCCTAGTATACCACCAGCGAAAGCTGTTGAACCAACAATTACAGCACCTTTTGCAGACTCGGTAACCGTGACTTTTAAATCTTCCGCTTGTGCCAGTTGTGACACAAGACTAATAATTTCATCTCTGTTCAGTGGCATTATGAATTATGCCCATTTGCTACTAGTATCCAAAATAATTTTTAATCTATCACAGTATAATTATATACTGGTAAAATCTCTTGCTCTCATAACCTTGACAATGACAAGTCGGTTTTTGACAGTTCATGTAGTGGTTGGCAGTATTGATTTAATAAGAATGTTTAAAATAGAAATATTGAAAAAAAAATATTGCGTTAAAAATATTTTATCTATTGTATTTTACGTCAATTATACTAGATATTGTATTGTATTAAATTCATTGCTAATTTTTAATGATTGTTACACAGGAAGGAAATATTTAATGTTGGTAGTTGTGAAATTGTTGTTGGTGAGTTGTTGCCACTGGAAGTAGGTGCTATAAATGTGTCAGTTATATGTCAAAATACTATAAATTCTAATAAAAATTAAAATGATATAGCTCGGTTATTTTTTAAACGTATACAGTAAAATTAACTAGTGAATTATGTTTGAAATAGTTGTAATACAAATTCAAATATGTGAAGTTTTATTTCAGGTGTTATAACAATTTTTTTGGGGGCGTTTTAAGAACATAATACAAATATGTTTAATTATTTCTCGCCAGGATAGAACGGTTTAGGGGTTATAATCATGAATGGAGTTATTTCTGCCAAGGAGGACTCGCTCATTGACCGAAAACCAATCATAACATGTAGGTCAAATGTCAAATTGATTTCGCTGTAACCTGCTTTTATTTTGTATCACTGATACTTATATTATACAGTGTTGCCCTTAATCTTGACCTTAATTATAATTAGAACGCATGACTAATTAGCCTACTAACAAACTAGACTGAATTCTGTATTTTATATGCGTGTTTGCTGCATTCTTTGCATGCTGCAATTGTAACAAAATATAGAATATTTGCAATGAAAGTAAATATTGCTTTGATCAAGAAGAGGAAAATAACTGCTACGTATACAGATAACATAAATTGCACAATTCTTACAAATGTTCAAATAGAACTTTTTATGTATGGCTAGCTATAAAAAAATACATTATAATACAATTGATGAGAAAACATTGTGTTCAAATAAAGTGTTATGAAAATAAAATCATTGAAAGTGTCTGAATATTCTGTAATTACAATAAATGCGCTATTGTTCAACTGTCATCTTTATAGGTGGTGGCGAACTAGAGGTATTTTCTAGCATTGAAGATGCGCTTTCACTAGCATTGCCGCAAGATTCTTGCGAATGGCGTCGATCTCTGGGTCGGCCGGTGCGCTCCGTGCATATAGGTGTGAAATTCACACCGTTTAGTCCTGCGGCATTGCCTCGCGAGAGCCAGTGGGACTTAATACGGCATCCGTTGTTCCACATATACTGGACGGAATGTACGGTAAGTTTCAACGCACACTATGATATGCATATTAGCGAGAAAACGTCACATGTTGTATTTTCAGGATATCGATGTGTACAAAACGTCAGTGCGTGATGATATTGAATCGTGGCTGAAAGAACTAACATCCAGGAACATTTCCGACTGGTTGATTGTTGTTGTTGAAACGTACGATGCGAAACGGACGAACAAACTGTTGCCTAGAACAACAGTACTGGATAAAATACGTGCAGATTTTGCACCGAAACAAGGTACAGTATAATTTACTGCATTTACCGAACTTTTTCTACACACAGTTGCGATTCTAGGCGATCGGTGTATATCTGTGTTGAGTCCGAACCGACATGAGACGAGAACAGCCGATTCCTGGCGAGGACTGGTTGCACGCGTCCGCCATCTTGTGCTGGTTGCGTACGCACGAGCTGTCACAAAGCTGGAAGACTATGTTCGCCAGCAACGGGAACGAAGAAACGAAATCGGATGGCATTTCATCAAGTATTTTCAACTGCAGGTACAACAATGATCGGCGCTAGTGTTTGTGTACATATTAATGCGTTATTTCGTGCACTTTTTTTAGGAGGAACTGGCTCAGGTGCTTGAGATGTTGGGCCTGTATGATGAGTCACTGGTACAGTACGACGAACTAGACGCCCTGTTCTCACAGTTCGTTGTCAACGGACACATGGGTGATGCGGCCGCCTGGCTGGGCGAGTTTCAAACTGCGCTCGAGAGATGGCACGGTTTGCGGTTGGGGCCGGCAGTGTTGCCAACCAAACCATCGCTGTTGGAACTACGCGCTTACTTGTTCGCCAAACAGGCGCATATGTTGTTGCTTACATCGAAACCGTGGGAGGTGCGGAACTATTTTTAACTGTTGTGCACAGCAATTGTGACAAGTGACTACTTCTTTTTGTTATCTCTAGATGGCATCACGCTGTTTACCATTCCTGCACACATGCGTTAGAGAACTGTCACTGCTCGAGGTGTCCTCGCCTCCGGGTGCTGTCGCCTGTTGGTTGTTTCTTGCGTGTTTGGAAGTGCTACACACGTGTGATAAGTTCAATGATTCCGGGCAAGTGGAAGCGTACTCGCTGTACACGGCCGGGCTCTGGGCGTATGCCAGTCAGAAAGTACGCGAAGCACGGGAGAAATGTTAATGTTTGTATTCAAATACACGTTTATTGTTCAGTTGCGCGAGCTGGGTGACTTGTGCGGTCTACTGCCGGGCGGAACGCCAACCTCTGAACAGCTGCACATTGTTGTTGGACTGTCAGCGGGTATGGGCGATTGTCCTGGTGCACCAGGACACCCATCGCCTACGGATAAACTAAAAGAAGCTCTCTGTTCCCAAGATGCGTTCAATAAAATCTACCTGGTAAGGTGCTCTCTACAATGCCCGATTGTTTCATGTAGAATAAAGTGTAATGTGTAACTGAAAATTGCAACTTGGTTAGAAATCTAACCTAGCATTACAAAGCTTCTTTTGATATAGCAAACTTAATAAATATTACATATTATATTGCTGGCTGTATACAAACTGTTTTGAACATTACAAATCACATGCATATCAGTGCATTGATATGTTTATTGTTGTTTTTGTGTTAGGAACTCTCTGAACTAGCCATGGGCACGTATAAACACATCGGTCGTCTCCGTTCCGCCCGATTAGTCGGCCGAGAACTCGCGTCCTTTTACAAACTACTCGGTGAGACACAGAAAGCAGCCGCTTTCCTCGGCGACGCATTGAAAACCTTCGAACAGGAGGGTTGGCGTGAGTTGGCAGTCCACACACAACTTGAACTGGCCGCCTGCTACCACCAAGCCAGGGATACGCGTCGGTATATTCGTGCGTGTGCAGCGGTGGCCGCCGCGCCCGAAATGGACACGATCGTGCGGTGCACGTACTTCGATGAACTGTTCAAAGCGTTGGACAGCCTGGACCGGTCGTTGGTTGTGCCTTTTGTGAATATATTTAAGATCGTCAGTGTTAGTTTACGGTGCGAACGGTACGTGGTGACGCACGATACACAGCTAGAAGTGCAATTGGATCTGGAGTGTGGATTCCCGCGTGAAGTGTTGTGCTCAAGTGTTGTGATCGCCGTTGAAGTGGACAAAAGTGAACGTGGTAGTAAAAAGAACGACGAGACGGGGTTTTTGCGGACTCTGAATGCGAAAGACATGAAACCACAAGAGCCGGCGTTACAGCGGCTGAAGATCCACCGGCACTTGGACTACAGGCAAGACAAACAGATTGCGTCCGCGAGTGTTGTCAGCCGTAGTGCACCGTTGAAGCGGGCGGATAGTAATGTGGTTAAAATACCGAGAAGTGATTTCACCTGCACTTTGAAAGCATCCGTATTGGTAAGTACTTAGTGTAATACATAGTACAGAGTGAAATGTTTAAGATTCTTGCACTTGCAGCCGTTAGTATTAACACCAGGCCACAATAGTATTCAATTGAAATGGCTCGCGCAACCCGGCAAGTACGAGTTGAGCCAGGTGGCGTTGCATGTGGGTCATTTGGAGTTTCTATCGCCATTGCTCACGCCTAAATTAAGGTTCGAGGTTCGTCGGGAGGAGCCGACTCTTCGGCTGGACACCGGCTCCACGGGCGACCTGTTGGCAGGCCTAGAGCAGCTGATGTTGTTGACAATAACCGTGGGTAGTTATGCAGTTGATGCTGTAAGTATCTAGTCAAAGAATTTTACCTTTAAACTATTAAAATATCCTTTTCCATATCAAAATTATCTTATAGATTAGTGTGAGATTAATATTACTTTATAATATATAGCCTGCATAAATTTGATGACAGATTTTAGCGCAGCAATTATTAAAATATCCTTTTCCATATCCAAATTATCTTATAGATTAGTGTGACATTAATATTATGTTGTAATGTAAAGCCTGCGTAACTTTTATGACAGATTTTAGCACAGCATTCATTTTTTTCAGGGTGCTTCTGTAAAACTACGTTGTTCCAAAGGTCTGACAATGCATTACGACCCAACGGCTGATTTAAGATACGAACTTGAGATACCCGTACGACAGACGGTGCCATTCTCGTGCACGCGGTTAAAGTTGCGCGTGTTTGCACGACTTCCCGCACGCGAACAAACCGTGACCGTCCAGTGTCCATGGACAGCGAATCTTCTCACCGTGCCGCTAGGGTTTACAGCGCCTCTGACGGCCGTGCACAAACTACACACGTCCAAGCTGCGGAAGTTCATACAAGTCATCATAGCCGGACAGAATGCGCGACGATTGCTGTTGACGGCGGTGAAATTACACGCGCAAGATGGCAACGTGAAGTTTAAGAATTTAAATCCCGTGCGCGATGATCAAAGTGCGGTGAGCATAGTTCATAACATTGCGTCGAACTCCCAAGCATTTGTTACCGTGTGTTATTGTGTTGACAGGTTATATCGACTGGTCTTTCTGTTTCCTACATGTGGGAAATGCTACTCGATACAGTCGGCACTGAGTGCAAGCCGATCAAAGCCGAGTTCAGTGCAGATTACACAGCACTCTGGGACCCGGATGAGCCGGCGTTGGACACCGCAACGCGACCTTACATCCATCAGTTTGATATACAGGATTATCAGGTGAGACTTTTAATGTTTCCGCAGTCAGTTTTATCAACCGCTGAATGTAAATACAATTGTGTCGTGGTTTGCAGACGTTGTACGTTGTTGAAGCTCGTGTTGAGCCGACTAAAGGCAGTGAGTTCTGTCGTGTGGGTGCTCTGTGTCATCTGCGACTGGGTATTCGGCACGTGGACCCTTTGTCCAGCGACAGCGAACTCGTACGGTCGCTCATGTACGAGGTACTAGCCGAACAAAGTGTTTGGGCCGTGTGCGGACGTACGGCGGGTGTTGTCTCCGTGGAACCCGCCGCCGGGCCCCAGAGTGTCACGTTAGATGTGATGCCGCTCGCCAGCGGATATCTCCCGTTGCCGTTGATACGGTTATCCAAGTATATACCGGCGGATAAGTCTGTATCAGGTACGTGTATTCACAAAACTACCAGCCTTAGTGTCTGAATATTGTGAACTATTACTGTATTAAAACACACATCTATTTAGCAATTAACCAAGGGTGCAAATTTAAAACCGTTTCGTTGTATTGCAGATGCAAGCCGTAAGCCCGATATGGCCAATGCACATCCCCGCTTGGAACCGTTCAGTCCCGGTCAAGTGTACAACAGCAGTAAGGCGCAACAAGTCCATGTGTTGGCCGCAATTAACGATATTTATGGCCCCTGATTGGGAGCGACGCCCCACTACCTCCTGTATTCATTGACCGTTAGTTTTCGAAACAAAACCATTCATAAATAGTAAGAAACATGTCCAGTACTTTGATTAAACAGCTAAACTGAGATGTAATACTTAGTTTTCCATTGAAAAAAACACACACAAGTTTCGTTTTAAAACTAATGTCGTGAATTTGGGACAAAATTGATTTTCGCATGATACGTTTAAATGGGTAGCATTTGGAAGAATACAATCGCTGTAATACACTCTAGTAACGGTCCTGTATCTTGTTAAAGGACAGTTTGTTTTACATTTTGCCGTAATACGTAACTAGATCTATATGTACAGTAGCACGTACTATTCGTTATTCTGCTAAGTTGCAATCATATAGAGGAGTTCTCGCCTTTACGAATAAATTCGTTCCGATCTGCTTCTCTAAAGTGAGAACTGCGCATGCGCGCACACGCGCATGCGCAGACCAGCGGGAACTACCTGTACTTGTATTAGTGTTATTTTCATTACTTGTTTTTGACTGATTTTGTGCCAATATGGAATATTGAGTTCTGATTTCATCTAACGTTCTAGACTTAGCATTAACATTGTACTGAATTTTTTTAGTTTCAATGTCAGATAACATAACGAGGATTTGTTATATAGTTTCATAAAAAATAGACTTAGTTAACCTAAAAAGATCTGCTTTTAGTGAGCGGCAGTAAATAAATATTTGAAAACAAGCTTCTTTTTTTTGGATAATTCGTACTATTCATTATTGATTGTTTATTTAAAGTATGTATATATCTTTTTTTTTTGGTAGGTTTTGTTGTGTAGGAACATTTCGTTTTTATGTCGAATGGGCAGATGGCGTTGTTACGAACGACTTTTAACATTTATTATGTCTGTGCATATTTGTAAATATATTCTATTTTTTCCACATGTAGTGTGTATTGTGAACAATTCAGTCCATTTTCAGAATCTTTACACCGTTGTGTAACGTCTGTTGAAATAGTGTAACAAGTTGATACGTAGAATTATTGTAATTGTTACTGTGTATGTATAATGTGAAGCGCAGTTATACTGTTTGTTATTGGTTCAATGTGTTACTGGAATTCAGGCTGTAATGTTAAGGATATTATTATGACTGTACAGAACAAAAAATACATTGAAAACGGGCTGTGAGAACTGCTCCAAGTATAATTAGTATTGTGTTTTATTGTCAATAGAAGTATGCGAGAGTAATTATAATGCAAATGACGGGATATATGGATATTCAAAGAATAAATTCATGGCTCATTATTGTCTAATAATATCTGTATCACTAAACGACTGATACTTGGTCATTCAATGTTCCATCACACTTTGCATAATGATATTTTAATTGCTCTTGTCACACGTAATCCGTCACGAATGGTTGGAGTTAGTAATTTCATTCACAGGACACCTATAAATACGTTTTTGATATTTGCCAATTTCCAGTTCGACAAAATGGACAAATTGTTGCTATTTGTTCTCGTTCATTTCACGTGCTCGAGTGAAGCCGACTTGTTTGTAAGTATTACTCGTACTGTTAACTGTATTTAACTGTATTAAATAATACAGTGTATTATTTGTTGGTCAGGCAAAGAATTCGTTTCGTTTCGATAGCGAAGTAAACATTAATTGTCCACAATCGGGGAAACTGTCGTATATGTTTGCAGATGTGTCAGTTAGAACAATCAATGTTTCACATGTTGTAGCCAACGGTAGTATAAATGTAGAGCGTGCATTTACAAATAAAATGACTGTAAGTACATACATACATATATGGACCGTCAAATAGAATAGTTGAAATACACCAATTATTTGATTAGCTGTCATTGGAACTAAAACAATGGCTAAACGATCAGTGGGAAAACAAAATATCCAAAGTCGAAAAGGATCAGGCCTGTACGTCTGTGAATTTAATTCTGGGTAAACCATGGCAGGACGTGTGCCGTGCAGCCGGTGTTGCTGTGGGAAAATGTCCAATCGTCAAGGTACGTGACACTTCATTGTATTTTCACTGAATGTCTACGACAAGGGTCAATTTAAATCCAGCGAATCACAATGAACAATCACCAAGTACAGCTGCATTGATTACCTACGTTTAATAAGATTAATGATACTTAGGCAGCCGCGATATTTGTTCATTTCGATTCGAGAGATTCAGCACTATAGTGTAAAGTTAATGTTTACATATTCCGTTATATAAATCCAGCGAATCACAATGAACAATCACCAAGTACAGCTGCATTGATTATCTACGTTTAATAAGATTAATGATACTTAGGCAGCCGCGATATTTGTTCATTTCGATTCGAGAGATTCAGCACAATAGTGTAAAGTTAATGTTTACATATTCCGTTATATTTCAGGGGAACTATAGAATAACAAATTTCATTGTGGATGTTGCGTCTATACCTGTTCTTAAAATGCTATCGGGACGGTATAAAATAATCCTGCAAGTTCATTTAAATAGGACGCCGATGTTTTGTAGCGAACATGTATTCAAAATAACACAATAGAAGAGTGATAATTTAATTAGAAGAATAATGGGACACCAAGCAAGAAGTTACGATTTTAAATTGGATCACTACTTCAATATACCAAATGTATTTGCACTTAAATAAAACTGTATTATGCTATGACAAACATTTTTTTTTAATTGCAAAACTGCAATTTATTACGATTAATTGATAAAAAGAATCATTAACATGTGATCATAAATCATTGATATTGTATGTGTATCTGTCATGTTATAACTGACAAATAACTACAATTAAACCATTCAATACAGGTACGCAATTAGCTGTATTGAAATTATTTCTTTCCTAACGACTAAATAATCGTTTTAATTATTATAAACGGATTTTTTGCATTTTGTTGCGAGATTTTCTTCAGAGTACACAGGTTATTGAAGACAATGCTGCTCTGTGACTGTGATATAAATTAATCATAGTTTATATTTAAAGGAAAATCAGTTGCAATAAGTTAATTGTACAATTGTATAACATGAAAAATACCAAACAAATTAAGTATTGGCCCCCGAAGAACATATATGAAGCCGTGTACCCATTGTACGTTGTGTCAAAATGTTGTTGGTCATTGCCATACTCATACAATAGATCTGCTAAACGTTATGTACGAAGTGTGCTATTTCTAATAGCAGATTCGGCAGTGGTGACACTATTTGTGGTGTGCTTTTTGACAGTATCACGCCAAAACACGGTGGATGAAACACAGAATTCAATATCAAATGTCAGTGGTTGGTTCGAATTGTATTCAGGAATAATGTTACACACAGCAGGTCAGGACAACTATCGATGATCTGCTAATGAAACGGCAAATAATTCCGGTACATATATTTCAGGCATTGTTATGAATTGTTTGTATAGCAAACGTTTAGTGAAAATGTTCAGTCAACTAGATTCCATAGATGCACAACTTCAACAGTTGGGTCAAAAGTTAGAGTACAAAGGAACATTTTGGTTTACAGTGGTGGGTGTATGTGTTACCTTTGTGGAATTATCAGTCACACTACCAAGTGATTATGCATTCTTCTTAAACGATGAATCCGCCACGTTCATAATTTGTTCATATGCACCGATCATTGTGTACGGAATGATAAAACTGCAATTTGTTACATTTGTTTACGTGTTGGAGAAACGGTATGCATTTGTCAACAAGATACTAACGCGATTGGTACAAAAAGTTGAACCAATCGGAAAGGACGACAGCAAAATTGTGCGCGATATGTCAAAGTTTGTTTTGAAGGAAGAATATCTGCGAGAGTATGTGAACATTATCAAGACTACGTATTATAGAATGTGGAAATTGACCGTTTGGATTAATAGAATATATGGTTTACAAATTTTAATATCGATAGCTACGACATTCTCCATTGTGACAACACAGTATTATTTAATTTATGAATCGTTGAGCAAGCTGGCAGCACATTATTCATCGGATCAGGTAACTCCGATATATTTCGCGTTCCAGTGGAGTTCTATTCAGATATTTGAAGTACTGGTGTTTGTTCATTACTGTACAAAGGCACAAAATGAAGTAAGTTATTGCCGAAATGAATAGCGCTACCTCATACATACATGTTATATATTTATAGGCACAAGTTACGCCCAAAATTATACATAGCTTGCAAGCAAAGATTGAAAATAAAACTATTATTGCACAGGTAAGTATAGAATAATGTACTTATGTGTGTATTTATTTATATTTGTTAAACTATTTTCTTACAGCTAAAACTATTCTCTTTGCATATTTTACACCAAAATATCACGTTTAAAGCATGTAATTTATTTCCAATCGATAAAACTACATTGCATTCAGTAAGAATGAACAATTAATGGTGTATGCAGAAATAATGATGAAATTGTTCTTTCCAGATTTTAGCTGCAATAACAACGTATTTAGTTGTTATGATACAGTATGATTTAGCGTCGAAAAATATAAAGGCGTTGAAGAGTAATTCATACAATACTACATTTACAAGCTAGACTAGAATAACAAAATGTATACACCAATGAAAGTGATTGTACTTGATTTTGTACAAATTAAATATTTATCTAAATATTGTATTATTACTTGTATTATTTCTAATCACATAATCCTCGGATTCTGACCGACTCAGCCGAAATTGAAGAAGAATAATCATATACGTCGTTACTATCGAAATCATCTGAAATAATTAAAAATTAGTGCTTCTGAAGTATCGCCTATAGAATGTGGATACGTACTTGAAACATTAATTCGTAATCCACATTAAAAAATCCACTAGCAGTGATATAGAGATCGTTGTTTAGAAGTTGTAAAGAAAAATGCATAGTCTGTAAATAAATAATATTTACAGACAGAGGGATTACGACAGTAACACAAGAACTACATACCTCTTGCTTCAGAATTGTATCGGTAGCACATAATTTTATAGTATTCAGTATTTTTTTAATATCATTCGCCTAGAAAACAATATAATTACTAAAGAATAGAACTAATTCTCTTCTTACCCTCCCTATAAAATAAGCGATGCATATTAACATGCCAAGTTAAAATAGCGGTCTCTTAAAATAGAATTATCAATGGTGACTATCAAAAAATCTTAAGTATAATACGAACTCATATTATAATATGTATGTGTAATTTGCGGGAAAATTCTAATTCTAAGAATTATCGAAAAATGAAAAGTGCATATTATAATTAACATAGAACACATTAATAAATGCTTACACTATCGTTTGTTTTCGAACATGTCATTAATAAAATAATTAAATTAATCCAATCGATCACGCTCCAATAAACATTGGATATCCATATACTGTCGTCGTCGTCGGCGTCGCCGACCTCGTCGCCGTCGTTATTGCCACCTAACAATACATATGTCCACAAAGTATACTG
Organism: Carabus problematicus; assembly: GCA_963422195.1. Lineage (NCBI taxonomy): Eukaryota > Metazoa > Arthropoda > Insecta > Coleoptera > Carabidae > Carabus > Carabus problematicus. The sequence continues at coordinate 13,434,507 of OY728589.1, read as the reverse complement.
ATCTATTAGAAGCAAAAGAAACGTTAAATTAATAACTAAAAATATCTGAGTCGAATGTTTGTTGTTAATGTTCCGTGTAAAACAACACAGATCTTGATGCAGTTTCGAAATTTTTGCCAAACCATCACAAATTTGGTATCTGCATGAAGTATCTGAAAACAAAAACAAAAAATAAGTTCGATTTTCTTATGCACATGTATATTGAAACACAATTTAAATTGACACAACTGTGTATAAGAAAATCTTGAATGAAAACTACGACTAGGCTGCGTGCTTATTTTCGAACTTACCATTCATCAAGTTTGTCTCATTGTTTTCCACAATGTTCAATAAATGATTGTGTAGAGCCAAAAATCTGACTTGTATCAGATGCATCCAGCATTCAAAATGAATCACCATAGACATAACAGCACATTGCTGCATAATATAATTTAGCAAATACATCAATATCCATCGCTCGAAATCCACATCATTAAAGCAGAAGAGTGTAAGAACTGTTAGGATATCCAGTGCAATTCTTTTCGTCAGTCGACGATACACTATTTTATAATCGAGAAATATTCCCATTCTGTTGAGTTCCTTGTCAAAGTTTGATATCTGATTTAACCAGATGTGTTGTTTATTGTAGAACGTGTTTAGCGTTAGTATAGCCATAACAAGAACGACATGAGTAATTCGTTCGATAAAATTGATCAGATTAAGAGCAGGATCAGCATATAATTTCTCTATATAGTTAGTGTAGTCCATATACACTGAGTAGAACACATTGACTACACCAATTATTGTTGTACAAATCCAGGTAATTTTATCGAACTGAAATACCCGGTATCCAGCTGTGCCAATTGGTTTATAATTGGCGCTACCAAACAATTTTCCATAGTAATATATCGGAGCCAAAGAGGTAAAAATATCCTCCATTGAATGCCAGGCAATAATTCAGTTGTTCTTCGATTAATACATGTAATATTTGTCAGTCAGTCAACAGGGTAACAATTTGTATAGCATCTGCTGACAGACACTGCATTAATTTTTCAACATTTATCTATCAGTTAATTAACTAATTTGATCAGATAATTGTGCGTGAAATAACTGCGCAAAGAACACATTAAATTTAATTAAAATCAATAATCTATCAACGTAATGAAGTGAAATATTATTGACTCCTAATATTTATAAAAGATATTATTTTGTATTATTTATAAATTGCTTTAAGTTGATCACTTAAAATTCCTGTAGATATAATGATTTATTCTAGATTTTAGCTGCTACTACTTAGTTGTTATGACACAGAATAATTTACCGTCAAAAAGTAAACAAAAAAGTATTCAAAATAAGTAACAAAACACGCCAATGAACGTACATAGTAACTTTATTTACGAATTAAATATTTATTTCAATATCGTACTATTGCCAGTGACATTGGTAACCTCTGATCCTAACACATCTATCCGAAATTGAAGAAGGATAACCATATACGTCGTTACTACCGAAATCATCTGAAATCATTAAAAATGAGTGCTCCTGAAGTATCGTCTATAGAATGTGGATACCTACTTGAAACATTAATTCATAATCTACATTAAAAAATCCGCTAGCATTGATATAAAGATCGTTGTTTAGAAGTTGTAGAGAAAAATGCATAGTCTGTAAATAAACAATATGTACAATGACAGTAGTAAAACAAGAATGGAATTACGCTAAATACATACCTCTCGTTTCAAAATTGTATCGCTAGTACACAATTTTATATTATTTAATACTTTTTTTATATCGTTCGCCTGAAAAATAATACAATTTCTATGTAAAACAGCGAATTCTCTTGCTAGGCTCTCTATAAAATATAACGTGTTATATCGATTCCATTAATTCATGGGGTCCGATAAAAACAATGAATATTTCGCGTGATCGGTCTCTTTAGACTTTAAGCTTGAATTATCAGAGTTGACTATAGAACATCTGAATAGTGAATCGCTCTGAATAAATACTCACACTATCGCTTGTTTTCGAACATGTCATTAATAAAATGACCAAATTAATCCAATCGCACGAGATCCAATACACAATTAATGGCCATCTATTCTCATAGTTGTAGTCTCCGAATACAAGTGCCCACAAGCTATACTGATCCATTAGAAGCATGAGAAATGTCAAGTTAATCATTAAAAATATCTGAATCGAGTGTTTGCTATTGATGTTTTGTGTAAAACCACTTAAATCTTGATGGAGTCTCGATATTTTTGCCAAACCATCACGAATTTGATATTTATTGGAAGTATCTGTAAATAAGAATAATAATAATTCTGGTGTGGTCACCACACAACTTTCTTATATACTCAATTTAAATTGAGCATGACCATCTCGATTATAGTGTCCGAGTGTATTTTTTTTTTAATTGAGAAGTTCGTGAAATTGATATTGCAAATGCGTATTTAATATGATATTTGGAATACATGACATATAACATATACTTTTTATTCTAAAATAATTTATAAACTTTCTACAACTTTTGTTTGGAAAAAATGGTTGATTTTCATATTTAGTAAGATGACTCTTCCGGTTTCGCAATTCTACTGAAAATTCAATCAATTCTTTGCATATTTATGACACTTTTCAATATTAAGTTTCATTATTCTATCTACACTGGGAAAATTAAAATACGGCTATAATCCACACCAACACCCATAGACACCCATAAACACCCATAAACACCCAAAAACACCCATAAACACCCACAAACACCCATAGACACCCAAAACACCCTCAAACACCCAAAAACACCTATTCACACCGACAAACACCCCAAAAACATCCAAAAACACCCATAAACACCCAAAAACACCTATACACACCGACAAACACCCATAAACACCCAAAAACACCCTCAAATACCCAAAAACACCTATACACACCGACAAACACCCATAAACACCCACAAACACCCAAAAACACCCTCAAATACCCAAAAACACCTATACATACCGACAAACACCCATAAACACCCACAAACACCCATAAACACCCAAAAACACCTATACACACCGACAAACACCCATAAACACCCAAAAACACCCTCAAATACCCAAAAACACCTATACACACCGACAAACACCCATAAACACCCACAAACACCCAAAAACACCCTCAAATACCCAAAAACACCTATACATACCGACAAACACCCATAAACACCCACAAACACCCATAAACACCCAAAAACACCCTCAAATACCCAAAAACACCCAAAAACACCTATACACACCGACAAACATCCATAAACACCCACAAACACCCGTAAACACCCAAAAACACCCTCAAACACCCAAAAACACCTATATACACCGACAAACACCCATAAACACCCACAAACACACATAAACACCCAAAAACACCCTCAAATACCCAAAAACACCTATACACACCGACAAACACCCATAAACACCCACAAACACCCATAAACACCCAAAAACACCCTCAAATACCCAAAAACACCTATACACACCGACAAACACCCATAAACACCCACAAACACCCGTAAACACCCAAAAACACCCTCAAATACCCAAAAACACCTATACACACCGACAAACACCCATAAACACCCACAAACACCCGTAAACACCCAAAAACACCCTCAAATACCCAAAAACACCTATACACACCGACAAACACCCATAAACACCCACAAACACCCGTAAACACCCAAAAACACCCTCAAATACCCAAAAACACCTATACACACCGACAAACACCCATAAACACCCACAAACACCCGTAAACACCCAAAAACACCCTCAAATACCCAAAAACACCTATACACACCGACAAACACCCATAAACACCCACAAACACCCGTAAACACCCAAAAACACCCTCAAATACCCAAAAACACCTATACACACCGACAAACACCCATAAACACCCACAAACACCCGTAAACACCCAAAAACACCCTCAAACACCCAAAAACACCTATACACACCGACAAACACCCATAAACACCGACAAACACCCATAAACACCCACAAACACCCGTAAACACCCAAAAACACCCTCAAACACCCAAAAACACCTATACACACCGACAAACACCCATAAACATTCACAAACACCCAAAAACACCCAAAAACACCCTCAAATACCCAAAAAAACCAAAAAACACCCAAAAACACCCTCAAATACCCAAAAACACCTATACACACCGACAAACACCCATAAACACCCATAAACACCCTCAAACACCCAAAAACACCCTCAAATACCCAAAAACACCTATACACACCGACAAACACCCATAAACACCCACAAACACCCATAAACACCCAAAAACACTCTCAAACACCTATATACACCGACAAACACCCACAAACACCCAAAAACACCCATAAACACCCAAAAACACCCTCAAATACCCAAAAAAACCTAAAAACACCCAAAAACACCCTCAAACACCCAAAAACACCTATACACACCGACAAACACCCATAAACACCCATAAACACCCATAAACACCCTCAAACACCCAAAAACACCTATACACACCGACAAACACCCATAAACACCCATAAACACCCTCAAACACCCAAAAACACCCTCAAATACCCAAAAACACCTATACACACCGACAAACACCCATAAACACCCACAAACACCCATAAACACCCAAAAACACCCTCAAACACCTATATACACCGACAAACACCCACAAACACCCAAAAACACCCATAAACACCCAAAAACACCCTCAAACACCCAAAAACACCCATACACACCGACAAACACCCATAAACACCCAAAAACACCCTCAAATACCCAAAAAAACCTAAAAAAACCTAAAAACACCCACTAAATTAAAAGAAAACTATCCGTGTTTCTAAATATTTCGAATCGATATGAGGATGTAATTATATTTTAGACTTACCATTTGTCAAGCTTGTCTCATTGTTCTCGACAATGTTCAATAAATGATTGTGCAGAGCCAAGAACCTGTCTTGTATCAGATGCATCCAGAATTCAAAATGAATCACCATAGACATAATGGCACATCGCTCCACAACATAAATTAGAAAATTCACAAAACTCCACCAGTGAAAAGTCACACATTTATAGACAAAGAGTATAAGAACTGTTAGGATATCCAGTGCGATTCTTTTCGTCAGTCGACGATACACTATTTTATAATCGAGAAATATTCCCATAGTGTTGAGTTCCTTGTCAAAGTTTGATATCTGATTTAACAAGATGTGTTGTTTATTGTAGAACGTGTTTAGCGTTAGTATAGCCATAATAAGAATTACATGAATATTCAGTTGGATAAAATTGATCAGATTCATGGCAGGATCAGCAAATCTTTTCTCTATATAGTCCGTGTAATCCAGATACAGTGAGATGAACACATTGACTATACCAATTATTGATGTACAAATCCAGGTAATTTTATCGAATTGAAATACACGGTATCCAGCTGTGCCAATTGGTTTATAATTGGCGCTACCAAACAATTTCCCATAGTAATATATCGGAGCTAAAGAGGTAAAAATATCCTCCATTGAATGCCAAGCAATAATTCAGTTGTTCTTCGATTAATACATGTAATATTTGTTAGTATGACAGACGACCGATGTATGTTTCATTTACTAGACTTTTCATTACTTTCTCAGTTAATTTATTCATTAGATGAGATAATTAAGCGTGAAATAAAACACACAAAAAACACATTAAACTTAATTAAAATCAATACACTATTAATACAATGTAAGAAAAATACCATTCAACGAAAGTGTGTGTTGTGTTAGAAGGAAAATGTCTGATATCTACAACTGATGAATTAATAATATTCAGACAGTTGTTCATGTATGTATATAAACGGGTTTCACATTTTATATCTGACTAACCACTGGACTGCACTGGACTATCAAACTACCTGATCCTAAACACATCGGCCAGCTCCACAGAAATACATGTTGGGCCACATACAACAACATGACATACCTCACCTGGAGTCACCTGCACATGCAACGGAAGCACTAACATCGACACAAACACAATCCAGTCACACACCCCAAACAGCAGAAGGTTGCACTCATCCAAGGAGAGTTGTTGTTCCGTGGAATACTCGTGCTAGACTGAATATAATCTTATCTGGTGATTAGATGGGGAGACATTAAAGTTACATGAAGTGGTTACGGATGCACCGTCAGCCATAACAAGTGTTATAACACGCATTAAAAATACAAAAATTAAAACGGTACCTTACAAATGTAAATAAATACCATTCAAAAAAAAAGTGTGTTTGTGTAAGGAAAATGTCTGATAAGTGCAACTGATGAATTAATATATTTAATTTTCACAATACACTCAAAGTGCCAAGGATTAATGAAGTTCCTGTCAAACGTATGTAGAGGAGAGGAGCTTATTTTGAGAACGGCTGAAAATATTGAGCAAAGCTTCAAATAAATATTTCGGCATACAGAAGCAGCTTTTCAGTGCATTCAATGAATTTTCTTTTAATGAATATTTTTGGAGATACAGCGTGCAAAATGGAAACTATAGTTAATTTTTATCTCACTAAAAAGTGCTATTTTTTCTCTTTACAGTAATGTATTCGTTTATATAAATATCTGTTTTAGTTTTGAAGAAAAATTAAAACTTATGGCAAATATAATGATTTTCGTAGTGTGCCATGAAAATTTGGTATAAAACAATTGCATTTAAATATGTTATGAATATTTATAATGTAATAATTTATACAGTGTCTCAGTGACTACCAGACATGGGAAATTTAATATTGGTAAATTATGCAGGGATTAACCGCAGTTATACTGTTTGCTATTGGTTCAATGTTTTATTGGAATTGAGGATGTAATGTTAAGGATTTTATTATGACTGTACAGAACGAAAAATACATTGGAAACGGGCTGTGAGAACTGCCCCAGGTATATTTAGTATTGTGTTTTATTTTCAATAGAAGTAAGTTAGAATAATTATAATGCAAATGACGGGATATATGAAAATTCAGAGATAATTTCATGGCTCATTATTGCTTATAATATATCACTAAACGGGTGATACTTGTCATTTGATGTTCCATGATGATATTTTAATTGCTCTGTCACACGTAATCCGATACGTATGATTGGGTTTAACAAATTCCATATTGAAGAAACCTATAATAGTTATTTATGTACCAAGGGTGCTATGAGGATGATTATTCAAGGAGGCTGATGATGTTCCAGCCCCAGGGGATGATATCGCATAATCATCTAAAGCTATGGAATTTGTAATTGACATTCAATGATTATTTCCATTTATTTTTTGTTTTAATGATTTGGATGAATACCTATATATCACGACCTTCCCGATTACACTTTTAATCAAGAAGGTCGTGATATAACTATCTATAATTCAAAACTGGATAGAAAAAAATAGCGCTTCCTTGATCTACGAGTTTAATTCCGTGACGGAGCTCGTAACTCAAACTACTCGTATGACAAATCAATTTCCGTCATTGAAATGTCATTAATTCGTTCTGGGAACCCCCACACCCCAATAAAAACACAATTTTTTGTTACATCTTTTTAAATAACAAATATGTACTTATAAATAACGAATATTGTATAAAAATACAATAGAATAGAACGTGCTACAATAAACTGGTTTTATTAAGTATAATCTACAGCATTTACTTTTGAGGTTAGACGACTTGACGATGCTGACGGCGATGGAGAACTGAATAAATGAATCTTAATCACTTTTATCACTCGTACTCCCTTTCAGAATATTTCTGAAATGCGTTAGGCAAGTGTCATTGAATAGTGCTGTCACATGCCCCGTTACAACTTGTTCTGGGTGTTTCTTTTGAATAAAGTCTGAAAGTTTCTCCCACATTCCCAACATTTCCTTTATCTCACTCGTAGAGATACGCCCCTCCACCTGATCGTCCGAGTCATCTATTTCCTGCAAAACTTCCGTGTGCTGCTGCGTTTGTAACTCCTTCTCCGGTGCCAATTCTCTGGACTGCTCCTCGATGTCACCTTCATCTTTAATCTTGCAGTCACTGCTAACAGGATTGTCACTTGACATCATCTCCTCCTCGGCCGTTATATAAGTTCTCCGTGGCTTATTCTTGCAAAAACGTTCTTTCTCGTCACAGTTGAAGACTTCACGGGCGGTATATCTTTCGGCTGCGATAATTTCGGCAAAAGTTTTGAGGTAATCCTCGGCTTCTTTCATATCTGCGCTCGCCGCCGCATAATTCTTAGCGACGGAGTGAATGCCAGTTCTCTTCTTAAAATTCTCAAACCAGCCGCGACTGGCTTTAAACTGCTCACCAGATGGCTCGTCTGTCGAAGAACCTGCGGTCTGTTGCAGCAAATCAGCGTAAATGGTTCGTGCCTTCTCGCAGATTATAGGCTCCGTCAGGGTATCTTCGGCGAGCTGCATTTTCGTTACCCAAACCATCAGCAGCTTCTCCATACTTTCATGGATGGACGTCCGCTGTTTAGAGATTATTTTAACGCCCTTGGCCGGCGTTATCGCCTTTATCGACTCCTTCTGTTTCAGTATGGTGCAGATCGTGGAAGTGCTACGCACGTACTGCCTGGCCAAGTCGACTACACGTACACCTCGGTCATGTTTTTCGATAATTTCTTTCTTTAATTCGATGCACATCATTCGTTTCTTCTTCTCAGCACTGTCCTTTGCACTCACCTTTTTCCGACCCATGGTTGTGGAATATCTGCGAGCACAGCACTGGTGCTTTCACCGCTTAAAGTGAACATGTGAGATGTGGAATCCACGGGATGACCGGCAGATGTGATGGTTACTGCAGTTTATCATGACATTTATTGCACCAGCTACCGGTGAAGTATCTGAAGGAAGGACGTTTAAAGAGAAAGGAGTACACCAAGGAACAGGAGGACACATGCAGACCACAGATTACACATATACTTCGTTCTGTCTCTGTGCCTTTATTTGTATGACATTTGCGTTTGCGTAGTCAGTGGTGTTCAATCAGTTGTGTTCAATTAAATTTGCATGTTGAAAAATCTATTTATCTGTCTTAAAATGTACAATTAAGTAAATCATTAATGGTATTCTAGTGCTATTATAATTTATTCATATTTTTCATTTCAATTGCAACCAATTTTGTACACAAGTTTAATTGATAAAAACATTTTGTTACCTTAGTTGGAAAACAGCGCCAATTTTAAAATTACAACTTGGAAAATTTTCAAATTACTACTAAGAAAAGGAGAATATAATCACTAAATAAAATGCAAACAACAATAATTAATGAATTGATTTATAATTGGTTGAGATAATTATGTGTGAAATAATTGCGCAAAAAAAACACATTGAACATAATTAAAATCAGTACACTATTAATACAATGCAAGTAAAATACCATTTACAGAAGTGTGTTTGTGTTAAAAGAAAAATGCATAAAAGTGCAACTGATGAATTATTATATTTTCTAGGTATATGTATATAATTTTCATAATACAGTCACAGTGCCAAGGATAATGGAAGTGATGTCCAACGAATGAAGAGCGATGACGAGGAGAGAGACTTATCCTGAGAACGAGTGCACCCGGCTGGTTCTACAAATGCTTATATTAACCTATTTATAGACTAATCACGTAGTATTCATATAACCTACAATCTTAATATTATTACAATTGTTATTTCTTAATATAAAACGACATTATTTATATAAACATATGTTATATTCATATACACTGGCAGACTGTTGTTCATTTATGTATATAAGCTGGATTATTCAGTGATTGATCTTAATCTTTATTATTATAATTATGCACATTGGAGAAATTAAACTAAAATAAGTAGGTAGTTTCATATTATATATATATATATATATATATATATATATATATATATATATATATATATATATATATATACATATACATATATATATATATATATATATATATATATATATATAATTATAAATTGCTTTTAGTATCCTGTACATACAATAATTATGCATAACAAACACACACATTAGTTTGAAATAATATATTATTGTATTTTTTAGGATTTAATACTTTTCAGTCTTACATTATCTGGAAATCTAAACAGAAAAATCAGGTACAACTTATAACTACCGTGCCCCACAATTAAAACATTTTATTAATATTTTCATGGCACAAAATAATTAAATATAAACACATATTAAATATGCATACATAATAAAACTATAATACGGAGCGGCAGTTGGAAAATCACTAATTAAACGAAATTAAAAATAAATTGAACGTACCTGAACGATATGCAAACCTATACACACTGAATTTTGACAGGAATAAAATATATATTCAGAAAAAGAAAAAATGATCCATATATTTCTACTATATAAAGATTTTTTTATTAGTTATACAAATAGGAATATATATATATATATATATATAGAAAAAAATACAGCAAAAATTAATTAATGCCAAATAAATAATTAAAACTAACATGAAGTAATCGTATAAATAATATTTAATAACAATTGTATTTACGTATATATTTTGTGTATATTTTTTCTACTAAATTTTTTTTTTCGATTAAAAATATATTCACAGATAAATTGAATATTACAGGGGCGTGGGGGTGAGAGGGAATTGGCTTTAGTTTTGTATCTCACTGCTAGTCTAAAACAAAAATCACTGATCAATATCAATTATATCAATAACAAATATATTTATAGAATATGAACTAAATGTTAAAATACTAAAAATTAACGATTAGCGTAAATTAACGTCGATTTTCGTCAATTCGTATTTAAAATGAAATGATTTATTAAAACTTCTACAGCCGTGACAAAATATATCTGTTATTGGATATAATTAAACATTATATGTAGTACTATATTTATCCAGTCTCAATAGTATTTGAATTTAATAAAATAGTAATGTTAATATATCTAGTATATTTCCACACAATGGCACAGATATAAAAACAATCAGAATATAACATAACCTACAACTAGTTCAAATGATTCAAACCGAGTACAGAAGTATTTGAAATTAAAACAAGCAATAATTTTGTATCATGTAATAAAACAATGTTATATTCCTACCGCTAGTTATACCTGTACGCATGAGATAAATGCATAAACGTATGTCAGCAAAGATTCCAATAACAAATGAAAAAAGAAGAGACGACAGAGAAAATTTTTAATAATTTTACTATCCGTAATTTTCATATATACGAAACATATCGTTACCAGTAATCATAGTATTGTATGTCAATTGATTATAGTATTTTTTGTTTATAATATCTATATATGTCAGAATTTTGTTTAGACAATAATTAATTTACTAATACATACACAATTTATTTATTTGCTATGTTTTCAATGAATGAACCATGAGACACTATTTGTTTATTTCTCTGTTTATCTGTGTGTGTGTGTGAGTGTTAGTGATAAATACAAAAAGTTGTATATATATATATTTGTATGTTTGATTCTGTAATAAATGGTGTTCTCTCTAAAAATTCATATAAATCTAGGTTAGTTAAATTCATAATAATAATAATTAATGGGCTGTACAGTTTGCACGCATAATTCAACATTTTTTTGCGATTCGATAATATGTATATTATATGTATAATAATCTATGTATAATATTTATATTACATACTTCATAAAAAATAATAATAATAATAAACGGAAAAAATAATGCATAAAATAACAACATGAGATTCATTATCAGTTTATTATCATCTACCGATTAATAATAATAATAATCATCATATTCATAATAAGAATTCAACAACATTCGTTTCGCACTGCACTATATAAGTAAGTATGTATGTATATAGCAAAATGTCCGCCATATTACTTATCTTCCTTCCTCGGCTATCATCGTGTATATGTTCGGCTATGTCCGTAATGACGTCACACGGAACTGTGTACGTGTATCATTCGACGCATTGCAATCATGACAGAAGAAAACAAAACAACAACAACAACATCTCCATTATTACAACAACTTAAAACAGCTGCCTTGGATCTAGAGTAACTTATTGTGAGCCACCAATTTAGTGAGTTCTAAATAAAATAATAATTGAATTAAAACAAATACAAGAATAATATGGGCCATGGCACATTCGATATAAATATAAATATATTGAATAACCCGTATTTGAAAACTCGTTATAGACATTGATAAAAGTAATTATCGAAAGGAATATACATACTCTAAATTATTAATTACGTATGACTATGTTCTTGTCTTCATACACACGACAACATTACGTATATTAAAATGAGAGCTACATACGAAAGTGCCTCTTCAGTTATTTTATTTTTCACTCACTGACGTTTCATACCGAATCTATACACTATAATACTGTAAAATGTTTCGATTTTAATTGAAAATACCTATTGATAACAATTATTTAAAAACAAAATACGGTTTAAACCAGTTAAAAGTTTAAATATCCCGCGTAAATCGTAGTGACGTGTGACGTCAGAGAACTGTTGACCAATTAGAAACGAGTATACTTGATTTATTTTACATGATTATAGCGTTCATATATATATATATATAGATTCTAGTATCAATGTAAATCAAGATATAATATCGGTGGCTGTCATTCACAATACTCAATCATTGTGCTCATTTAAATGCAATTGTAGTGCGTATTATTGTAAACAGACTGCAGCGGTCTGTGTTTGTTACACGGAGAGAATCGTACCAACAGAAATGATTATTGACGAGCATAATACAATACTTATACGCTATTTACACGAAAACAACCACTAGGTATCCAGAATATTACTTGCAATTTCTGTTGAAACTTTGCTCATTTTGCAATCAGCCGTTTTTCTACGTTCTGAAACGCACACATTATAATTAAACATATACATCTGTATATTATTTAATGATTGATATACATATACGCTAAGTTTTAAATACGCATTTTTTCACTGGGAAAAAAACAACACGCAGCAGCAATATTATAAGTAAATGTTTACTCTTTTTTTTTGTTTACAACAACAACAGGAACAACAACGATGACACGACGACTCACACACACACACAGAACTAAAAATCGAGGTTATACACACGAGACACTGAAAAAACTGTGCAACGCACGCGACACATTCACTGAGATACATAACCGCACTTTGTCGATGAATTTTCACTAACACAATGTCCGTTTCAAGTAATTGTTACTACCTATAAATACACCACCGACCATGTCCATATTTGTTTTCCGCGCACAATCATATTCACTTCACATAATACAAGTCTCTATCATTAAATATACTTACGACGAGATGTGTAATGTTCAAAATTTGTTAGGTTAGGTTCATCTGTCAACCGTGTGGTGGCATTTTGTTTCAGCAGGTACACAACTAAAGTACACAGGTTATCATGTGAGAGATGCACCGAACACAACTATATATGTATGGCTTGCTTCGAGAGAGAGAGATAAATATATGTAGGAATATATTATAGTGTGAGAAAGATTGCGGGGTTTCGCTACTGAGTGACAGATGGTGTTGTGTACCTGGGCTGACAGTGAGAACAGAGGTTTAGTTCACCATGAGTGTATGCGACTCCATCGGCGCTGCCGAATCATACAGAGTGTCCGTGTCCTGGGTGGGTTCACCTTGCAACTGACATTGGTTTGTCAACGTGCCCGCACCGCAATCACAGAAGAATCTAGAAAACAAAACACAGATTTCTAGCGGAATATGAATTCACAGTTTCCATTGCGAAACCAACGGGAATAACAATGAACCTTTCGGCGGCAATCTTTGATAAACAAATGCACCGCACTCACCTATCATGTCTGATGAACTCGACATCATGGCCGGCGTGGCATGTTTTGATACAGTTCACACAGATGGCATTGCGGTCGGTGGTGTTGCACGTTTGACATCGGTAGAAGTCGTGCATCGGGAACGACGTGTAACTGGAGATTTTATACAAACACTGGCCATTCGCGACCGCCTTCTCAACCGCGTCCTGATTGTTGAAGATCTTGTTACCGCGTACGATCGGTTGGACACCGCTCGCGAGACACAGCCCGCCGAAACGGTTGTTGAAGATCTGGTTAAACTCCAGCGTAGCCGTAGCATTGTTGGTGATCTCGACGCCCGCCGCCAGACCGTCAAAGATCCGATTCCGTCGCAAGATCGGGTGACTCTGCGTCGATATCAACACACCCGCTTGTGCATTCCGGAAGATATCGTTCTCCTCCAAGATACCTTTGCCCCCGTTAAAAATACAAATGCCTCCGTCGCGCCCATCGAAGATCTTATTCCGTTTGAGTGTGGGATTCGAGTCCGTTTTGATCCACACGCCCGCCATTGCATTGTCGAAGATCTCGTTCTGTTCCAACAATCCCAGCCCCCCGTTATACACCAGTACGCCGCCATTTTGTCCGCCCCAGATTTTGTTGCCACGAATCACCGGATTGCTGCCCGTCCGAATTTGCACGCCCGAATACAGATGATTGAATATGTCATTGTCCTCCAGCTTTCCGTGCCCGTTATCGTAGAAATACACGCCGACCTGTTTGCCCGAGTGTATGCGATTACGACGCAACACCGGCGTACTGCCCGTCGTGATCCATACGCCCGCCAGCGTATTCGCGTACACTTCATTCTCCTCAATGAGCCCTTGGCCCTTCTCGTGCACATAGATGCCACCGTGTTGGCCGTGGTGGATCTTGTTGTGTCGCACGATTGGATCACTGTTCGTACGGATCTGTATGCCGGCCAGCGCATTCCCGTAAATGTTGTTATGCTCGATCAGGCCACGCCCCTCGCCGAATATGTACACGCCCCCCTGGTGACCGTTGTAGATTTCGTTGCGTCTGATTGTCGGATTACTGTTCGACGTGATCCACACGCCGGCAAAGTTGTTCGAGTGGATTTTGTTGTCGATGAACTGACCGAGGCCGTTCTCGTGCACGTAGATGCCGCCCGTCTGACCGTGGTGGATCTCACAGTGGACCACGGTGGGATTGGCGCCAGCTTTCACCTCAAAACCCGCGATGCGGTTGTTGTGAATGTCGTTGGCCTCAAAGTATCCCTGCAACGCAAATCGTGGATGATAACGCGGCTTGTTTAAAGACTGAACATTGTTTTTAAGCAAGTAAGATTCATTTTCGGATGGTATTATTATTGCTGGTGAGTCGTAAGTTTATTAGGAGTTAGGGTTGCGTGATACCAACTTACCAATCCATTATCGAACGTAAAGATTCCTACATCGCGACCGTGATGGATATGATTACGTCGCATGATCGGGTTGGCATAGTTCTTCACCCATATGCCAGCCAGGGCGTTCCGACTGATCTCGTTGTCCTCGTACGTGCCTTGCGCATAGTCCGTCACATACAAGCCCACATTCTCACAGTCACTGATATCACAATGCCGAATCACGGGATTAGCGCCCACTCCACTTACACAGACCGCCGCACCAACTACAAGATAACATTTTAACATGAACACATAACCTCATAAACGTTATATGTCATATGGATAGATGAACAACTATACACGTACAATGGATTGAATAAAACATGTATTCGACTATGTTTTTAATATACATTTTCTCAAAACGAATACAGCCCCCATTGTTCATGTATAATAAAAAATTATATAATCTGAATTTGGAAAAACTAGTCGAAAATTTCTCAATATCTGAATACAATATAAAGTATAATTGTGAGAAATGTTGACTATGTATTTATTTTTGCTATTATTCAGCAGAAATAGAGTCGAATAAAGGTCTGTTATCAGTACTCGTTTCTTATTTCGAGTGAATAGTGATAAGCCACAGAAATCAATCGGAAAAAACCACAACAACTAGATGTGAAATAAGTCAGCCACTCACCAAACGGTTTGGCTGAAACCGCAAGCCGCAAAAATAGTCATAAGAGAGACAAAATAGAAACACATCAGAAATAGTATATTACTTCAGAGAATAGAAAAACCATTAACCATTTTGCGGTAACAAACCACATTTTCAACAGCAGCAGCAACAACAACAGCAGCACTCACATATATTTATGTAAATATATGTGTACACGATAATATATCTGAATATGACCAGTAGCGGTTATACCGGAGTGAACACAGAGGCAAGTTAGCGGAAACCTAACAGAATGAAATGTCCCTAGGATCATTGAAAATGTGGCTTATCACTAATGCGGCAATAACTTCATTATATGCTAGACATAATTACAAAATGTTACAATGTGAAATCGAAAGTGTCATGATGTTCAAGTATTATCGTTCCTCTGTCTGTCTGTGTGTGCGCGCGTGTGTGGATGTGTTATGAAAGTAGCACAACAGATGGAGTGTGTTACGGTTTCATCAGCCCGTGTAGACATAGTAATTTGTGTCAAATTCCGGATCAAACGTGGCGCGCGACAATCCACTAACGATGGTACATTGAACCGAGGTTTTCACTTTCAGTTTAAATTCGAAATGGTGCGACTTGCTAAATGTATTCTAAATTCTATTCAACAGGATCAGTAACCGGTAGAATATCTTTCGTATTTGGACCATGAGCGTGCGAATACAGTTTATTTCATCGATATACTAATTACAAATACTGACATGGGCTGGTTGCTCAATGGAATACTTTCATTTTCATGGAATATCATTCTACATCTGTAAATATCTGTTCCATCTGCTGTACTACTTGTATCACCTCACGGCGACTGGATAAATTGATTAGTGTATATTTGTAATGTAAGCAAATGACTTAATGGCACAGTGTGACTCACCAACTGACGTACTCCGTATGATACAGTGGTCCACGGTGGGGCTACAGTTCTCGCCCACCTCCAGACAGTAGTGCTTATGGTGGGGCACCGTGGACGTTACATCGGGCGAGAACTTCAGCGTCAGATGGCCCGCGTACGCTTGCTTGGCGCCTTCCACAAACATCACAGTCGATTCGGATTCACGTTCCAGGATAACGGATTCGGCAACGTTACCCGGCGCCGCACCTATACACAGCGTACGAACACCAGAGTACATCTCTTATTCAATGTGTCAATTGTTTATAAACTCTTATTCTATGTGTCAATTGTTTATAAACTCTTATTCAACGTGTCAATTGTTGAGAAACATTGTTGCGTAATCAAAGTGTTTGCTTTGGAACATACCAATGAGAGCTATGTCGGAATCGATGACGAGAAACTCTCCTCTGTAGGTGCCCGCGTGCAGAAACACCAGCGCACCCTGGCTGGTGGTGCCCTCTGCAGTGATAGCGGCAGTGGTGCTGGTCGCTGTAGTGGTACTGGTACTCGTACACCCCGATGTACTGCTGCTGCCGCCACCTGTGTTAGTACCCGTGGTACTATTCGATCCACTGCGCTCGTCGGCATAGTCCAGTGCACCCTGCGCAACATCACATCACATATTATGTTCTATTCTTGGCCGTGCTAGACGCTTATACACTTGTATTATAATACATACATATATATATATATATATATATATATATATATATATATATATATATATATATACAGTGCGAATAACGTAAGACTATACATTGGCGACTTTATTTTAGCTTTAATCAATTTGCCCATGTCAGTAACAACTGAAATTACAATGACGTTTGTTTTGGTAAATGTCACTGTTTTCAATATTGTGTTACTGATATCTCACGAGTTTGCGTAATAATTAGTGCAAAAAATGTACATCACAGAAGAAAAGTTTAAGATGTATTCCTGGTATTTAGAAGGGGCGTCTTTGCGAGAAATTTCTGATTATTTCAGCTTTGAATTCCCGGGCTGGCCCATCACATGTCATCAAACGGTGGCAAATTTAGTTATCACCCCCAAGTGATTTTGGAAATGTACTGATACCAATTACAATTTCAGTACTTGAAGTGTACTTTTAATCCAATAACATGTAATAGATTTAATAAAAAATTGGAATAAATTCTGTAAATGATTTAAATAAATATAGTAGTCTGTGGACAAGTGTCTAATTTTACATTATTCAACCATAATAAATTGGAGTTTTTGTATGTAATCACCATGGTAACATTAAGTAAATGCCCTATGTCTAATTTTAAATTATTCAACGAGTTAATACTAGCATAGGCAAATTGATTAACGCTAAAATAAAGTTGCCAATGTATAGCCTTACATTATTCGCACTGTATATATATATATATATATATATATATATATATATATATATATATATATATATATATATATATATATATATATATATATATGTGTACAAGACGAGGCACATCTAACCTGTACAGTATTGAAATAACACAGGTTCCGACCCTTGAACTTCATATCCTGATATCCGGGTCGCACATGGACACCCCTGTACAACTGTCGGAATGATTCTTTCCACGGATTGGCCAGATCGGACTCCTCGGGACTGACAAACTCGAACCGGCACGGTGCCGAGTTGAACAATGGCAAATCATACTCGTACACACTCTGATACAAACGTTTCCTACAACCATCAAACACACGACAATATAGTCCATTGATATAGGATGTGCTTATAGTATGTATATAAATATACAGGGTGGTGACCGCGACACCGGACCATAGGACTTTAACATGAAAAAACACATTTTTATAATAATTATTATTATTATTATTTATTTTAATTAATTTTGAATAAAGCATGCAAAATTAATTCTGTTTATTTTGATTTTAATGTAGAATTGTATTGTGCTCTACAATTTTTATTTGAAGCTTTTTTCTGTAAAATAATAAGGGAAGCAGGAAATTATAAAAAAAATATGATTTTACATGTTAAAGTCCTATGTTCCGGTCACCGCCCGGTATATATATATATATATATATATATATATATATATATATATATATATATATATATATATATAAATGTGTGTGTGTTTGTATCATACCATAATTCCGTATCGTTAGCGATGGTTTGGAATCTCTTACACACTTGACTCACACGGCACAAATCTTGCTCTAATAAATAATTGAAAATAGTTAATAGCACTTCGTCGGGCAACTCGTACTGTAAATAATGCGCAGCCGTTGCAGTGCAATCTGAAAATTAAGCACAACACCACATCCCTCATTAGTACTTGGTAACACTTTCACACATATGTATATTATAACGAACTAGTATACGCATTCTGTTGTTCATTCCAATTTCAACAGCCGGTACGAATGTTATTTTGTTTTAAACGGAAGATAACACCAGGACTGATTAATGTCAACACCGATTATTTACCGGTAATGTGCAAGTACACGGCGATAGGTACTCGTATTAACAAACAATAATTACACATGTGTATATTGCAAAATGTTGCTGGCAAATGAAATGGTTTTTTTTCTAACCTAAAGTTCTGTTTTGTGTATGTAATATTCGATATCATAAATATTAACCATATGCCACACATTCCAAGTGCACGGAGCAGATAATTCTGACATGATTAATTTTAGCCATCTACTGAGAACAAGAGAAAAAAAAAAGCACGTTGAAACAAAACTCTTTTCATTTGAGAGTCTTGTTAACGTATAAAAAAAAAAGATGCGTTTCAGTTGATTCTTGCGTGTAATGTGTATGAGTTGCTTACTTTCGTAACTTGACGAGCAAGTCCGCCGGGGCCGCTTGCGAGCCGGCAGCATGGCCGACGTGTATCCCTGGGCGGGCATAGTGGGCCCTGCTGGAGACGAGGGGGCAGCGCCCGTCGCCGCACTAGTGCTCGGTCCGCCGTCGTGGTGTGACGGAGATTTTCGGCGTAGATCGTACGGAGGATGATGCGTCGTGTTGGCGGGCATAGCGCCGCCACTGGTGCCTGGGGCGGCTGCCGAGGGCCCTCCGCTTCCTGGAGCAGCAGCCGATGGGGCCGGAATGTTCTGGTTTGGAATCGGACAAGGAGGTTCACATGGTTCCGCTGTAAACACAAACGGGGACAATCACAATCCATGATATTCCATGCAGAAACGATACAACGATCGACGATCTACTTGTACCAATTACTGAATGTGTAGATAAAGCAAAATGGCAATTGGTGCAAGCAGATATCAAACAATATCGTGTAAGTTTCGGTTCAAATTACAGGATCTGTGCATCTGCAACAGAACCAAATATAGTCACATCATGATTCACATACGAGTTTATACCTACACACTACAGACGTTTGACAATCAATCGCTATCTTATGTCTGGATGGTTACCATATGTGCAAAACGATTTTGAAATCGCTAAGGCAAAAACAGTTTCGAGTTTATCTACTAATGAACACAGCAGAGAATGTATTTGAAGATATGGCCTTAAATAGTGCACAGTAATGAGATGTATGATACTTTGAATTCTGTGTAATGAAGATATTAATATCTGGCTTTAATAATTGTGGTTTTAAGGTTAGTTCATTCAATGACCGCGAGAACTTATGCTAACATACCAATTATAATGCGGTTTCGCCAACAATTAACGTCAAGTAAGTGTGATAAACAAAATACAATAATCAAGTATCTATATTACAGTGAAAAATACTACGTATCTCTCAATTCAAGCACAAATTTCCAAATTGAATCGACAACTGTACACATTTGCTATGTATGTGTGAATTATTTTGGTTAATTTCATATACTTTCCGAGAATTTACTCTAATTTAACCATACTGACATCCTGTGTAATACACAAGCATTATTTTTAGAAAATACTAGAAAAAAAAAACATACATCACCTTTTAAAAAATACCCACACTAAATTTAAACTAAAAACACAACACATGAATCAAATTGTACTTTTGATTAATTATATTCAATCTTGTTCGACGTTTAGTATGCACTTTTGACAGGAACACTATTTAAAACAAAAGAGTTAAGTGCAAATAAAACAAAATATATCAAATATGTATTTGACACATGTCCAATATGTTATTTTGTGCATATATAGTTATTTATGGAAATATAAAATACATATTAATAGTATCATCTTGTATTCCAAGTATTAG
This sequence comes from Carabus problematicus, assembly GCA_963422195.1. Lineage (NCBI taxonomy): Eukaryota > Metazoa > Arthropoda > Insecta > Coleoptera > Carabidae > Carabus > Carabus problematicus. The sequence continues at coordinate 13,413,541 of OY728589.1, read as the reverse complement.
CAATAAATTGTTAATTAATAACCTGCAATTCAACTGAAAGAATTATGCAATGACAGCTGCAAACTGCATTTGTTATTATTTTGTTTTGATAAGTGTTCAGTCGTTAAGATAGCTTAGGTATGTGTAGTTAATGTAATTTAAAAAGCCAAGTAGACGAAATGACTAATTTGAAATTAAAAGTTTCGTTACATGAAAGCATAAAATGTACTTAGAATTCAGTACTATCTGTAATTAAAGCGCATACAAAAGGTTATAAATGTTCCTTTGACGTTTGCGATGTGCAAAGATAGAAAAATCAATGTTACCACTACGGATTTTTAAAGTTCTGTTGAAATTCCCGTTTAGTTCCTGGGATTTTCGTTTGGAAGTTCCGTAGAACTAAATTAAGTGCCCAGGATAGCACCAATAATGAATGTCATTTCGAATACATGCTATGTGATAACTTATACAATCTTTGCATGTAAATTCATACGGAATATGGTGTATGTATGCAAGAATTTGATTGAAACATTTTGGTCGTTTAACAGTTATAGAAAAAGTTGAGTGTTGTGAAATATCATCCGTATTGCGTATTTAACTGTTAGTCTCATGCTCTAGAATCCAGTGGGCCATGCCATAGGGGCACCCATCAGGACGAGTCCATACCATACATACATGAATACACATACATACATATAGGCAGACATAAGAGTGAGAGAGAAAACATATCCACACATAAATATACATACACAAATACAGTGTGCCTCTGCATAATATATGTATAGTACTGTGCATATATTCACTACCACTTTATGTGTGTATATATATATATATATATGCATACATATACATCTGTGTATGCCTCTCCATATATACATATATATTAACACACTTACCAGACGTTGTCCTGGACGGTAGAGGTATCCTATTCGCACCTTTCCTACGGGACCTCCTCACGTACGAACGGGAGGACGTGAAGGAAGCACTCGGCATCTTCACAAGCACTCACAATGCCATAAAATAAATAAAATCAGACCCTAAACAAAGGAGACACTAGCACTAGCGGCCATTTTCACTGCGCTCTCTACACGGGTGCACCCGGGCCAATCGCTAACACTCGATACGGTCACGTGACCACTAAAATGTCAGAATGGACCACGGAGTATTTAATGAATTTTTCAATTGTGCGTTCTCCGTTGGGACATGTTTCGTGTTATCCGTATTGTATGTCGCGAGCTTCTACGTGTGGAACTCTCAGCACAACAGGTAACAATTTACACAAGTGAAAATAAACTGAAATACGTAAACCGAAGCCATTTAACAATCTAGTGAACACTGGCAGCAGCAGTAGATGTCCCCCTCTCCCTCTTTCTGTCGACTGCACCCTGTGTACCAATGCATGGTTGCCAATAGTAGTATAGAAAATATGGCGTAAAAACAAAAAGCAAATCTTATACAGTTAGAAATTCAATAGAATAAATGCATGTAGAACTCTGTTAAGTAATTGGAAATGTATATTCATTCATTTAGATACGGTAACAATATACGCGGATCATAATGCCTGATAAATATAGACTGTATGTTATAATGTTATCAATACTGTATGAACAAATTTCAAAATCGCCCAATACTTTAGAAATCAAACTTGAATGCTGCTCACATATCGTGGGAATTTCAGTTGCCCTTTTGTTGTATAGTTTCAATTAGCATTTATATGAAAGGAAAATATTATTGAAATGTCCATTTATAGTTGTGTCAAAACACGTGAACATTTATTAGAAATTAATTTAACCTTATAGCATTTAGCAAATTCTTCATAAAGAATATGAATCGTTATTTAATAAAAAAACAAAAATACAAATTAAACAATACTAACTGCAATACTGAAACAGTTCTATATTAATATTTAATTTTTTACAGAAACCATCCTTCAACAATCAAAAAGAGATTCTTCAGTGTGTTTGTCATGATGTTTGTATCGCCAATATTTTTAAATATAGCACTGAATGAAAATATCAAAGAACAGGTAAAAAATATCGCAAAGTGTTTATACTTACCTTGTACCAAAATTCAGCGTATTTCCATCATTGTTTCGAGTAGCACAAAATGTAATATAATTTACCTTTGTAGGCGACGTTATGGGAAATCATGGGTTTGCGAACACCTGGTATCATACCAGCCACTGTGTTACCACTGGTATTAACCATGGTGCTATTCCTAGGACCGATAAGTATGCAAGCAAATAGCGGTATATTGAAGCTATATTCCCGTAAGTAGCTAATTCTTAATGTTCTAAATAATACAACTACATATGTATAAAACATATTTCAGAACCTGTATTTTGGCTCAACAACTTGCGAGATTTAATATGGTGGCGCAACCATGTGGTTGCACCGCTGTCCGAAGAGTTCACATTCAGAGCTTGTATGTTACCAGCACTGTTGCAATGTTTCCAGCCAATCACAGCCGTGTTTGTATGTCCTTTGTTCTTCGGCGTTGGTATGTACAAATAATATACGTCATTTTACCTTATGTACATTGCGATATAATCCATTTTCAGCACATTTTCATCACATGGCTGAACGAATCAACAGTGGACTCGATTTGAAAACAGCTTTGATCATTTCATGTGAGTACATTTCGAATTAAATGATTTTCTCGTGCGTTGTATGTCTGTAACTTTTATTTCTAATTGTGCAGGTTTTCAATTCTTCTATACAACATTATTCGGCGCCTACTCTGCGTATTTATTCGCTCGTACCGGTCATATGATGGCTCCGTTCATTGCGCATGCGTTCTGCAATCACATGGGATTCCCCGATTTCACTGAACTCACAGCCTACCAAGGTATAAAACGGACATTTATAGCATCACTGTTCGTGCTAGGATTGGTGTTGTGGTGTCTACTGTTGAACCCGCTCACCCACCCCGGCTGGTATGCGAATGAACTGTTCTGGAAGGTGTAGCCGTATCCGTTGCACAGTTCCACAGTTGTTGCATTTATTCTATACTTTGGTATTTCAAAACAGAATGTGCGGCGTCATATTAAACCTTCTGGAGGAGGTAATCAAATAGTGATATCATTTTCCGACAAATTTAAATATAAAAACACAAAAGCAAAAAAATATATCTAGTTTCATAGCGGTCCCTTGAATTATGGTTGTGCAAAAAGCCTTCTCTATCGTCTAGCAATAATTCACCAACTAGATCATTAATCTTTTAATCCGTAGTTAGACATAACTACTCGAAATACCAAAGTATATTTCCGTTTTTGAAAATGTCAGAACGGGCATATGTGTTCAGTAGTTAAACAGTCAGAGTTATTGTGAAATATTGGGTTTTTTTTTAGGATGCGGATTCATTTTGAATCGCAATGAAACAATATCGAATCTATGTAGTGTAGCAATGTATTGTTCGTTTTGATTTAAATTGAATCTTGTGCGTGACATTCTTCTATTTCTCTCTCTGTAAAACTATGTAACTAATATTCTCTCGCAGATATTGTAGTGAAATATTGTTCTATAAACTGTTAGTCTTCCCCGCGATTAGGTGTACAAAAACATACTTGTATGAATCGAACAATCTTCGTGTATGTATGCGTGCGAGTTTGTAAGATAAATAAAGTGTGAAATCTTTCCTCTGTGTGTGTGCATTTGTTATTATACTGGTGCCCATGGTTACGAGAAAAGAAAAATTGTGTTTAGCAGCTGTTTGATGATTTATTTCCTGCCAAAATGAACTGCTATTTTATATCGTTCATTCCAAACTAAATGACATGTATCAAACGGTATAAGAAGTCAAGTCTTCACTCATTATTGGTGAGTAGCAAATGAGTGAAGAATGAGGTGACTGTTGTCTCTTACTGATAATCACTGTAGTCAACTATGATTTCTAATTCAAAAGCTGAAACTACCGAAAATTGTATTGTAAAATAGCGAGATGTACATTGTTTCAGAGGATTTTTGTTTGCGTATCTTCAAGGATGTAAACTGTAATTTCTTAATGGCAAAATGAAAATATCCTTTGAAAGAAAAAACATGTTAAAAATAGCTCTGTTATGACATTTAAACTGCATCAATTTGTATTTAATTGTACAGAGAAGGTAGATTTACGGAAACTTCTATTATATGTTCAAATAAAGTGATATAATAATATAAATGTTACAATCGAATCATAAACGCATTTATCAAGTAGATAATGTCTATCACAATTCTTGCTTGAACCGGCTTAGTGAATTACGGCGCATATAAACAAATCTGTACAATTTTTGTGAGCGCTAAAGAGTGTATACCCCCAAGCCGAACCTGTGTATCTGTGCTTGTAGATGAACAGGAGCAGGTAAAAGTTATAAGCGCTTTTTTTTCGGATAATTAAAGTTATTTAAATATACTAAATTACCCCAACCTAATAATATTAAATCTAATATTCAATACTTTCACGTAACTCGGTTTAGAAGTGTTGAAACCAGCTTTAGGTTCCCTAAAATTGCTAGTATAGCGACGAGTAGAACATTTGGCAACTATGTATTTATTCACATCCCGTGCCAAGTCCTAAGAGAAACGTTCATATGTAACAACGATGCAAAAATATTATTCTGAAATAACTAACACTATGGTAGTTCAATATTCTACGAAAATAGTTCAACTTCTGTACCTAGGGGAAAAAACTATACATTTATCTTAATGAATCTTTAAAATATCTGACAAATAAATTGCCAAAAACGATATTTAACTCAGTTATGTATTTCATAAATTACGTGTTAAATTGTAAATGCAATTATTCACACTGAACAAAAATTAGTACTAATACATTGTAATCATAATGAGACATTATTCTGGTGTGAATATCTGACAGCGCAACTGTGTTCATATCTCTACAGGCTTGGAAATACTTGTATCATTGTTGCCACAGCACCCAGCCATATACGTTCATGCATATCGTTCAGTTTACATACAGTAACATATTATATTACGTGGAACCAGCTGATCGATCCGGGTCCGTGTGTGACTGATTAAGAAAGGCGATATTACTGGACTTGAGGCGAGCAGCCGCCGCTAGCGACGGCGACGGTGACATGCAGGGCGTGGAACAGTGACTGTTGCTCAAGTCACACTGATCCAACAGTCGTAACAGTTCCTCAGGCGATGGTCCTCCATTCACGGGATTAGCTACAGTACACAAACAACATTACCTTGCTCTGATTTCAATCGCTGACACTAGATTTAATAAGTATTAAAACAGCTACCAGAATAAATATACTATGGAATTACCCGATTCAGTCTTATATAGTAGATCTAATGCCGCACTCTGATTTCAATCTCTAACACTCGATTTAACAAGTATTAAAACAGCTACCAGAATAAATATACTGTAGGATTACCTGATTCAGTCTTATATAGTAGATCTAACGCCGTCGTCAGGTCCCACATCTGTATGGCCCCGTTGCTATGGCCTGTGAAGATAAACCTCCGTGGACGCGAACCCATGCGACTGCTGCCTTCGCACTCGTGAACACAGAACGCGGTGACTGTGGTGCCATCTACCGCTTTTATCACGCAAACTCTGTACATAAAAGAAGATCTTAACATTCTTCGCTATTGAAAACTACTGAATAGTACACTAATATGATATACAGGCCCAAGATAAGAGACTTTCCTGTAGTTAAACACATCAATAGTTCAATTTAGAATACACCAGTTACCTTTTTCCGTTACTGGCGAGTCGTACGAACAGCTGATCCGTGTCGGGTACGACTTTCTGCACGAACACTTGCTCATCGTCTTGTTCACCGAACGGACCGCAATCGTTGGCCGCCGCATGACTCACGCACGGTTCCACCGCCTCCAGCGAGACGATCTTGAAGCTTGCCTCGGGCGTCGAACCCGGCTGCGTGGATATCATACCACGAAACCGTGTCACACGCCAACTACGTACATGGTTGTACTCGCAACACACCGATACCAAGTACTTCTCCGATAGTGTCACCTACACACACACATACAGCACAATTTGTGTAAAAAGTCAGTAGCAATGATTGAAAAGTGAATTTGTATTTGGTATAATTCGACAACACACACACACACACGCACAAACATACAGCACAATTTGTGTAAAAAGTCAGTAGCAATGATTGAAAAGTGAATTTGTATTTGGTATAATTCGACTACACACACGCACGCATAAACATACAGCACAATTTGTGTAAAAAGTCAGTAGCAATGATTGAAAAGTGAATTTGTATTTGGTATAATTCGACAACACACACACACACGCACAAACATACAGCACAATTTGTGTAAAAAGTCAGTAGCAATGATTGAAAAGTGAATTTGTATTTGGTATAATTCGACTACACACACACACACACGCACAAACATACAGCACAATTTGTGTAAAAAGTCAGTAGCAATGATTGAAAAGTGAATCATATTTGGTATAATTCGACTACACACACACACACGCACAAACATACAGCACAATTTGTGTAAAAAGTCAGTAGCAATGATTGAAAAGTGAATTTGTATTTGGTATAATTCGACTACACACACACACACACACACACGCACAAACATACAGCACAATTTGTGTAAAAAGTCAGTAGCAATGATTGAAAAGTGAATTTGTATTTGGTATAATTCGACTACACACACACACACACGCACAAACATACAGCACAATTTGTGTAAAAAGTCAGTAGCAATGATTGAAAAGTGAATTTGTATTTGGTATAATTCGACTACACACACACACACACACACGCACAAACATACAGCACAATTTGTGTAAAAAGTCAGTAGCAATGATTGAAAAGTGAATCATATTTGGTATAATTCGACTACACACACACACACGCACAAACATACAGCACAATTTGTGTAAAAAGTCAGTAGCAATGATTGAAAAGTGAATTTGTATTTGGTATAATTCGACTACACACACGCACGCATAAACATACAGCACAATTTGTGTAAAAAGTTAGTAGCAATGATTGAAAAGTGAATTTGTATTTGGTATAATTCGTGTTCACCTTTGTGACGGGACTCTGATGGACTGTGAACGTTTGAAACAGCTGCGGTCCATGGCCTACTGTCTCCGGGTGTTGCACGATAACTCTAACCGAGCCGGACCTGGTTCCGTATGCGATTTCAATCCAGTTGCCGCAAATATCTGTGAACATTTGCCATTTGTATGGAACATTTTAATGGTATGCTTCACACCTTATGAACTAAGTAATTGCTGATGAATACTACAATGTTCAATTATTTCATATCGTTGTCTCGTAAATATGAAATGCATACACAAATTATGTTGTGCAAAACATACGGTGTGCCGATTTCAGCAAACGATCCAAAATAATAATAAGAAAAAGATGAACTTAAACATTATAGATAAACTAGAATACTACCAAAGTCACGAAACAGGACAGCTGGAATCGGCTCAGTATGTTTTAAGCTGCGCTCCCAATATTATGGGATAATATTCTGAAGCAGAATTCGCTTTTAAAACGCATGTGAACCGATGTATGATTTATTTACTAATAATTCTATAGGTTTGTTCGATTTGCGTCTATTTTTTGTATGGCAACGTTAATTATTTTTAGCTATAAAGTCACTAGATATTCTAATGACTGCAGTAATTAGTAAAACGCGGTGTCAGAAAGTCTAGTTGCTCTCGTCTAGGATATTACTTACTGCAGTCGCGGTAACTCTGTTCGCATGTGTATTTGATAGATACATCTGTTGACATTTGATAAATTGTATAATGACACACCTGTGCTAAGCATATTTGCAATAATTGACATGGAAATCTTATTGATTCAGTGATCGAATGACAGCGAAATAAAAAGCTGCAAAATTGACAGTTGCTACAAATGAAATAAACACAATAGAAATCTAGTTACTAAGTTTATACTGTCGCGAATGGCTGTGTAAATGACTAAATGCTGCATCTCTCTCTACTGTAGTAACAAGCCATAGTGCAAAACGAGCGAATCCTGGTGTGACACTATTTTACCTAACCTACATCTTCTCTAAAAACTAGCGAATGAAACTATTATGTTGGATACAATGGTAGAGGCAAATAAAACAGAACATTTACGGTAGCATTTACAAGTACACGTATCCTTGTGTTAGCATACCAGCAAAAACTGAAACAGTGCACTAAATATACAATATTACACGCGTGTCAACTACAACACATGACTGTCGCACCTAGCGACAATCAGAGGCACCAACTGTTCAAAAACAAAAGTACTATATATGTATGTATGTCTGTTAAAACCAATTGTACACCACTTTGATTGGCAGTTAATAGTGTAGAGAAGTCGTAAACTGATTGTATACGCTGCCAAGCAAAATGTACGTAATATTGTTTTGTATAATACAGAGGCTGTTTACGGCACACAACCAAAAACGGTAACGATACGGAACCTGAACGGTAATTAACACATCGGACAGGCCGGCGTTACCGTTATGGCTGGACGTGTAAACCGTATGTATGTAAGTTTGGAAAACACTGTCCATACCTTCCCTACCCCGCTCCGATGCTGGCATGAAACACAAGGGGTTCATTGACACACTGCTACCACTATTGGGAAAACAAAACTCCCTAGACACAACACGCTCATAACGAAACTAACCAATCGTGCATGCAGTACAACTACAGATAATTTCTAGAATCAAATATCACAGCTACATTATCTGATAATCATGATCATTGTAATCGGTGTAAAAATAATATATTTTCATAATGTATTTGTTGGACATTTGTTCGCATCTACAGGTTTTCTAACAGTAGTTCAGAAAGTGTCAAGTAAAATTTCTGAATTACATAGTTGGCAATTCTGAATTGCATTTGACGCTTTCTGAATTACATAGTTGGCAATTCTGAAATTCATTTGACACTTTCTGAATTACTACAGCTGACAATTCTGAACAACAGTTGACACTTTCTGAATTACAGTTTAGAAAACGTGAAGATGTGAATATAAAATCGGTAAAAGTTAACCATGCAAAACTAAATGTAACAGAAGGCATATCTGGCATTGTTACATGTTGAAAACTTACTTGTTTTCGGGGTTAGGTACACAGAGATTGCTGTGACGGGATCGTTCGCCGGATCTCGGTACAACTCGGTGACCAGTAGATCGTTGTCCTTCATTCTTAGTGGGAATTTTTGCATATCTAAACCCGAACAAACATGATTATATACTTGACATTTAAAAGTACACATTGGCAACAAACGATGCCGATATAGAACATATATATATATATATATATATATATATATATATATATATATATATATATATATATATATATATATTGTACAAAAATACGTTGATCTTTATCAGTTTTCGAGCATTAGATTACCTATATAATAAATACATCCATTGTTACATCCGAGCAACAGGAACGAGCCCGCCGTGTCAAACGATGCGATCGGTACGACATCTTGTGTTTGCCAGTGTTGTGTCATAGCGTGCCACACGCCTAACTTGCCAGACGGCGACAGAGCTACCAACTGGCTACCGATAAAAAATAAATACTCTACACGCACGTGCAGATTGAATGTACCTAAAGATACAAATGCATTAACATTCACTTGACAAATTACACATAGAAGTGAAACTAACCAACATTTGTCCTCGCCCCATCTTCCGATATATTCCACAGCCGCACTTGACTGCCGAACGAGATGGCCACCATTTTGGACGCCTCACCGGAGCCGGTCGAGTTCATTTTGGCATTGATGGCAATACGTTCAATGCATGCATCAATGTGTGGACTTGTAAACACTAGTTGCCAACCACTGGAATCCTTTAACCTAATTCCAGTGTTAGTAGGCTTGTTAAATAGTAGTTTTCAACCGTCTTACCGATAACAAACAACGAAATGTGCATATGCTACTACGATCCAGTTATGATGTGCTTTGATAATCTGCACCCGAAGTGGATCAGCCCAACTTGAAGCTGAAACGAAAGCACTTTATTACGGTTCACAAGCCCTATAACCTCTTTCATTCGCATTAATTATCTACACATTTGGTCGAAAACGCTTTTTTTAAGACACTGGTGAAGAAATATACTGAATGACATACTATGTGTACCAAAGACAAGACCCAAATCGTTGCGGAACAACTTGTTAAGATCAGCCGATGAGTTCCGTGCATGTCTCAGATCCAAGGAGGCTGCTCGCGAGTGACCTGGGACGGCGGGTACACGGTTTGTGAGTCCACGCAAGTCTTGTGAACTCCTGGAACAACTACCCGACAGTCCAACGCGTAACTCAAGCGACGAATTACGAGAATGACCTGAAATAAACATCACATCATAGAACTACAGATGCATTCTACAGGAATGCATGAATGTAAGACATACCGGCGGGCCTAACGGACTGAACCAGACTCGTGTTAACAGCCGATGGAAATGAATTTACACTGGCACTAGTCGATGCCTGCATATAATCACCAGCTTCACTGATCACATTATTAAAGTTACTAGACACTGCACTACAGCCATTAGTTGCGGAAGCTCCATTCCCGTTAGAACTACAATTACTAGACGTACTAGCATTACTCGCGCCCGCACTAGAACTCACAGAATCGGGAACACGCACTATAGAACCGGGACGTATTGTATGCACTCCCGTGGGTTCAACAGTCTGTGCCGAACCATTCCCCGCTGCACTTGCATCCTGTATGGGGATGCATGGCGGTGGCAGATAGCCATAAAACAACACATCACCACACGAAGACTGCGTCATCTCCTCGCATAACATCAGCCGTTTCACTAGCGGCGCGATACCGTAATACTCGGCTTCATGTCGCAAAGTTCGCAAATCGGTGTCTTTCAAGTCAATCTCTCGTGTACGTAAATAGTTGAGTATTATCGAAAATATCTTCGGATCACGATCTATGAATATAGCACCTTTCTCATCACGCAGACTGGATATTCGACCACTTAACAGAGCAGTGAAAAATGTGTCTGGTATCCATGTCAAAGTTTGACGGGAAGTTGAAAATCTAGAAATGAAAATACATGGCAAATTTATGCTACGGAAACCAATAATAAAGTCCTGCTTTTAATATGTGGTGTGTAGACCATAAATGACTTTCAGTATTAAGATATTTTCTTGTTTAGATAATGGACTATTATTTTTAGGTCATGCAATAAAACTAGTCAATGATGCTTATTCAATTATAAAACACTTACCTTCTACCACCTACATTCAGGTGTAATATATCACCAATGTGATTTGGGTGGAACGTTGCCATTTTTTTTAGAATATTATTTATTTAATCTCAGTTTATTTACATCTGTCGCTTTGACAGCTCTCCGCCATGTTACAAAACGTAACGCAAATGTCACGTGGTCACTGGTGGGGGGAAAACAGAACCCGCAATTTAAACGCATGAGCATTTTAAAATGTAATCATTGATTTTTTAAATTGTTATCAATAAACAACAATTCATGTATTAATAAGAAAATAAAGTAAAATATCATGCGTATATCTTTAATATTGTTTAATTATATATTTTATCTGTAACAGCACTTTTTTTAATACTGATCCGTAGTATGTATTTTGTAACGATTTTAACCTGCATAGGAATAAAAATAAAAGTGCCGATAAAAAACAAAGAATAGAAAGTGAAAACGATGTCAAGTGGAACGAACTTTCACACAAGCAGAGCCTTACTATCCATTGCGTTTTAGAAGCATCTGCAGCTTCATACAGTACAGTGCAGTTTTACTCACGTAATGTGTGTAATTTAGCTAATACAAGTTACCTTCACGTACCCAACTGTGAATCCTGTTGTCAAGTATTTCGATCATTTGTTCGAGATGACGCTCGACAGCAATCAAAACAGTGAGTGTTTCGTGTAACAATTTTTGCGACAAGTTTGTGTAAAATGTTTTCTATTTTAGAAGACATGCTAACGGCCGAAGACAGAGTGAATCTTCTGTTAAAAGAAGGTTTCGCAACTGTCTGTGATGAAACGACAGTAAATACTGAAGATATTAATAAATTACCAGATTGGTTTGACGAAGAGAAATTCAAAAGGTAATATTATTTTCCCCTTTATTTTGTATTTTCGTACAATTAAGAATACTCGTAACCGGAACCGAATACGTATTTATGTTATTTTTTAAGTTCTAATAATAATTTGAAGAATATATGAGATATTTTACTTGTATAGTTATGACCAGAATGGTCCCGGAATACTCCGGAGTGTTTCAATTTTGGGTTGAAAGTCACGCGTCCCGATTCTACGATGATATATCTTGCATTATCTTTTTTTTTTACGCAATATCTTACATTATAATAATTTGTGATATAGTTAATAATGTTTTTACATAGTTTTTTCTCTGAAAAATTACTTTTGGTGAATAAATTTGTGAAAATTGGTGTACAATATGTATTTTATGAACAGTATACTGTACTGCATTTTGGTATCAAATATTTTAGCATACTACATATTTAGTTTTTAATTATAAACAACTTTTCTTTGCATTTTTCATTGTAAAATGTATGGGAAAGAAGTAATCACATTCTTTTCTAAAATTACATGATAATTTCCCATGTCCCAGATTTCACAGTACACCTAGTACAGTGAAATCCTATTATAGTGAACCAGCATATAGTAGAAACTTGCTTATAATGAACACTGAGTCTAAACTAAATGCCTAACATGCTAAATATTTTCGTAACAGTGTACATTCGCTTATAGTGAACCAAATTCTCCCAAGTTCGGTATAAGCGGATCCCACTGCATATAATTGTGCAAATTATAAGTACATAATTCACATATCTTATATCAATAGTTTGAAATTTCTGCGTTGCATATAATATTACAGTCATTTATTTATACATTTAATTAACAAACAGCTGCCAATTTTCACACATTTATTATTATATTATTTGCTGCACACAAATATTATTATAGAAACAAAAAATACACACATATTACTACGTAAAATGTTTATATACATCATTTGATTGAAATGCAATGTCTCTTAAAAATGTGGTCTAAAATTATATATTTCAAAACTTGGCACATAGATCACAAATTAGTTGAGCCAAAAGATTTACTGTTAATTTTACGTACTATGCTATTTTTTATTGGCAATCATACGAAGAAAATTTGACAACTTGACAATATAAATTTCGCATTGGAAAGTTAATTAATTTCTCTAGAATTTCACGTATGACACACGTGTCATTGTTAGTGTTTAAAACAAATCGAATTTTTCTTTTGTTATTTGGAATATACCTTGACAACTTAAAGGGAACAAAGGAAGAGAGAAAATTATTTACGCCATGCATGGTTTGTTTTTTTTTTGGCACTTTTGTTAAAAGCAATATGACATTTTCATAACTGCATAACATTTTTTATTTAATTTATTGCTATTACTTTTTTGAATCGACTCGCTCAGGGGTCGGTAACCGGAGGAATGCCGTCTAGTCGTGCATTTTTGCAGCCCAGAAACATTAAAAAACATGTTTTTAGAATGCATTCTCATTGGTAAATATCGAATAATTTCAACCGATGTCTACCATGTGTAATTCTATATATATCGGAATACATAAAAACTCTCTTAGTAATATTCAATGGCGGGTAAATCCTGGATTAATATGTGATGACATCATACATTCTGATTGGGAATACAAATATTTTTTTGACCCATGAAATCTGCTTCATACAGTACATTAACATGTAAATATAGCAAACCTGTGAATATTTTCCATCCTTTTCTCAAAATAAAAGAGAGCAAATAAAAAAAAGTTGTCCAGAATTAAAAACTGCATAATATTCAGTGTTGAAAATAGTTGTTTTGCAAGAAAATCAACTTTGCAATATTATATTTTGATGACAAATCAAGAGAGGGGTCATGGTCAAAAATATTTTGTTTCGATTGCTTGTTGTTTTATTGACGAAAATACTTTTATAGCACACTATTATTAGCTTTTTTCACCTTGGCTACGAAATATGAAAACACGCTCATTATACCCTAGGGACATAATGACTTTTACGCCCGCATCATTATATATGATTCGTAACAAAAGATGAATTTGACAATAGATTAACAATGAATACTATTAGTTAAATGAAATAGTACTGAAATGCTTTGTTGGGAACTAATACTGAGTGATGATCAACTATGGTCGATTTCTTTTCGTTTCAGAGGTCAGAAATTTTTCCACGCCAACATTTTCGCCATGTTTTTCGCTAAATTCCAAGGGCTGCTCGGTGTGTTGTTGATTCCGAGCGTTCTGCGTGTGTTGAAATTTACAAATATGTCGGGTACACAGATGACAGCATACAAGCGATATATGGCGACGGTTATGCACATGTACGTGTGGTACACGAAGGATTTCAGACCTGGTTCAGAGTAAGTATGTACCGTATACCGAAATGTACAGTTAGATGCGATCATCGCACATAACATTGACCATTATAAGTACATTCCAGCAGCTCCTGTGTACTCAATTGCTAATTACGCGGCCATGTACAGTGAATGCACTGGAAAATCCTACATATAAGCAAGTCGTTCTCTGATGGCTGCTTCAAGGACAATGTATATATATATATATATATATATATATATATATATATATATATATATATAGATATATCCTTTCTATAGACATGTTATAGTTGTAGTTTTGTTTCACAGCTTGTGGCGGTCCCTTGTTGAAGTACGATCGCGACATTTCTGTGCAAGTAACCGGGCGTGTAAGAAAGATTTGTCGCGAATTTCACAGGCGGACATGGCCCTTACCCAGTTCGGGTTCATGGGATTCGTGGTGAGCCGAACGCAGATGATTGGCATACATTATGCAAGCCGCGAAGAACTGGAAGGATTCGTACATCTGTGGAAAGTGGTGGGCCATTTGTTGGGAATTGAAGACAGGTACATAGCAATTCAACAACGGCATTTTTGCACTTTTTTGTCTAGGATCCATAAAAGTCTAAATTTGACACAGTACAGAGGACCTGCAGATGAAGTCGCAGCTGTATTTTTTCGAAACTAAATACAGTTTATAACAAAAATTACCACATTTTCTGAACAAAAGCACTGAATTCCTAAATCCCCCATTGTCTTGTAAACTATGTTTTAATTGATTCGATCACGGAATAAAGGTACTATCACAGAAGCAAGCAAATAAAACATGCAATTGCAGTTTTTTAAACTGAAAGTCGATAAGTTTTCTTGTCATGGTCAAGGCCGTGACCTCTGTAACGATACTCAAATTCTGCGAAAACTATTCCTTCCGCATGTCTAAATGAAGCTTAATGATAATTTTTAAATAATTTGTTATGTTACAATGATGATTATGTTGCGTAAAAACGAGCAAATATCGAATACGTAATATCACGTTCTTTTTTTTGTTATTACCAGTGAACCCTGTACTCTGTTTGCGAGAAGGTTGTGTGTAATATACTTCTGAAACCAGCAGTGGCGTCCATATACATATTAATATGCGCTCATTATCATTTCAGATTCAACATTTGTCGTGACAGCGTGGACGAGACCCGACGAATATGTGATCTGCTCATAGAGAAAGTATTCGCACCGAAACTGCACGAGCCCGGGCCGGATTTTAAACAAATGTCATCGGCGTTGTTACGTGGAATGATAGTTTTCAATCCGTTCTTAAACTACCCGGTATTCATCACGTACTTGCATAAATTATGCGGTGTAGAAATAAGCGAAAATAACAGAAAGTCACCGTTTCGACCGTTGAATCGGATTGGGCGGGCGATAATGTATTTTCTCGAAGTACACTTGCAATTATGTCAGTTCTATGTGTTCCGCATGTATGCGAACTACATGAAGTACCTTGGTCTATTTTTAACGGAACGTTTTCCATTCTTGGCGTACATGAAATACGGATATAAAACCGGATATGTGTCGATATTGGAAAAAACGTATTGAACTTTTATTATTTACAAACATAGTAATTGGAGCAATAAGAAATGTATTATTACCGGTGATAAGAATGATAGAATTAGTGCCTTTCAGTGTCATTCATACATACTACGAATTTATTTATATTTGTAGTTTGTTCATGAATTAATAATAACAAATTTGTTGATAAGTCGTAGTAGTAAAACTATCAAGGAATAAAATTTGTATTAGTTGTAACACATTTTGTATAGAATAAATATACATACATAGTTTTATATTATTCTCAGCTGCCTGTGAATAATGATACCAAATCATCGAAATTTAACTCACTGTTGTACGAATAATTATTTTCCTCGAACTCATCCGGCTGTGGCATCTCTGACAAATCGCATTCTAAAGGTTTTATGAAGAAATACTGATTAATCAATGCCTGAAAACAACATGGTTCAATTAAATATTTAAAAACATGATATCGCATGAACTTGAACTTTGTTACATAATTAATAATTAAAATAATATCTAAAAGTATCAACAAAGTTTGATACAAACAACGTTTAACCTATAAACTGTCAAAAGGTCACTCACCTCTCGTGCTTTCTTACGTTTCTGTCCGTTATACTGAATGAAATGGCGGATAAAGTCGATAACATGCGATTCCGTATCGGGTAGTATGTGATCCCACGGAACAGGAGTATAATCGGGAAAACTGATTTTATTGTAATCAGGTAATGATGTTAGACCGGGCCAAATTTCTTCCGTCGGGGTGCCGAGTGTACGGAGAATAATGGCTAATTGTTCAATATCCGTTTCGCCCTGCATTAGAATTAATTCTATCAGTACTGAACCAGCCATTATAAAATAACATTCACCACATAAAACACGACAGAAAGATTTTTAAGTTATGCAACCGGAATAACACGAATGCACAGCAGAAAAACCTCTATTATTGATGTATACCACAACGTCGAAAGTTCATAGGACCATTGGTTCGTAAGATCTACTGTTCATAAGATACTCACGGGAAATAGCGGTGATTTGTTGATCATTTCACCAAATATACATCCCACCGCCCACATATCCACCGACGGTGTATAACTGCGCGAGCCATACAGCAGTTCTGGAGCCCTGTACCACCTGGTAGCAACCTGGTGCGAATACTGTCGGTCGGGCTCGTGTAACGAGTACAATCGAGCCAACCCCAGGTCAGCTATCTTCAAGGTGCCTTGTTGTGAGATCAGAAGATTAGCAGGTTTTAAATCCTGTGGAAAAGTACGCGTAATAACTCGTAACATACTATATTTATGTAAATTATGATAGTGAAATGTAAAGAGACACATACCCTATGCATAATACTATGACCATGCAAATATGCAACACCTGTCAACAACATTCTCATGTATTTCTTTATTTGGGCCTCTGTTAACGGTTTACACAAATTCCGGATGACATCGGCCAAATTAAATGGTAAATATTGCATAATTACCACAAAACTCATACCGTGAGGTATAACATCTATTAATTGTACGACCTGGAAATATAATTATAATCGTATTTTTGAATTGGAATTAATACTGTTATCCGCACATACATATTCACAATCGATTTGTTGCAAAGCTTTTATTTCTCGCAATACGTTATTGGGTATTCCTTCATTCAGTGATTTCAGTGACAGCTTCTTTAATGCAACATCTTGGTTTGTAATTAAATTTGTTGCTTTCATCACATAACCATGGGCCCCTTCACCGATATGCCCCTTAACTTTGTAATTATTCATTTAAAACAATTTTAAACTGCTTTCAAATTGTACTAACCAAAATAAACAACTTTCATTGTATGGGGTATTCACAAGCAACTATTGTAATATATTTTTGAAATTCACAATACATTTTTATGTATTCGTATATTTTAAAAATATATTGTAATATATATATATATATATATATATATATATATATATATATATATATATATATATTATGATTATCAATAATATAAAAAAATGTTTTTCAATAATATTTATATTTATCCGGTCAATTTGATATAAATTTATATATTCTTTTTTTGATATTGTTGGTTAGTATAGTATTGGTGATTCATTAATTGTTTATATATATATAATATATATGTTTATATTATTAATATAAAATATATTTAAACCATTGCAGCGCTATCTATTGAGTCGAATACTATACTATATTTGACTTTGTCGGCATTTGTCGGTAAAACAGAGAATATACTCCAGTTAATGACAGAAACAGCAGCAGAAACTTTAATGGCGACTGAAAGTTGGAACAAAAACATTTTGTTGCTTAATTTCGAAAACTTCCTTATTTCGTTTAAAACGTGTACAAAAACATCAAGGAAAGAATATACGCATTTGTGTAGTTCGTTTGTTTGCTTATAGTGTTTAAGGACATCTCCAGATGTGTACATTTCGTAGAAGTTAGCATTTATAATGTTATTTGTATTATTAATGCCTGTAATATAAATAGAAATACATTTGCAAATGGTAATTGCATTGAACTGATGCGTTTCGACTGGCGTATTAGCAACCTGTTGCACTGCTTTGGTTTTAGGTAACCATGGCCAATTTGAATTTTACACGGAACATTGGCAGTGGTAGTTTGGGAAGATCCAGTGTTGGATTTGGGAATACGTCTATGTCGGGTCATGTGACCCCTGTGTTTGGTCAGCGGCCCCCGTCAGATAGGAGAGGAATGCCGAGCATCGGGTAAGCCAAATAATAACCTACAATGAAACATCACCAAGTGACATTGTTTACATACGTGCATCTGTACGGGATGTCATTGAGCAACTCAACGTACATGTATGAGTACTGGAACGAGTGTATTGTGAGCATTAGTGTCGTACGCAGCGAAACGCAACAGGACTATATCCTCTTTTTTTTATTGAAAACGTTAAGAAGTCTGGTTTGTGTATATACATAATTGGACATGTAGTGTTAAATGCGCATTGCACCAGATGTATTACGTGCTGTACGTATCAGTTTCACCTGCACACCTCATTGTGTACCGATTATGAAGAATACAATTCTTTGTCAAGTGCCCGATTGTAAATTTCACACAAATACCTCTGTTTATCTGCTTGATCTTTAAGCACTTTTTTTTATCTAGAAAAACATGTTATTCGATCTGACTCAGTAACATTCTTAAGGTTTTTTTTTTTAACAATTACTAGAACGTATGTGACACATACATTCAGTAATATTTGTTTATAGGAGCAATGTATTTGCATTCATGACATTTGCAATGTTTTTACTAGAATTAATATCGACTTATTAACGTTACTAAGTGTTAACGCATTGTATGTGTTTTACGATTGATCAGTTTAGTAATTCTATGACGTGTTTTGTGATACAGTAATGCGAATCAGATGAACACGATGAACACATTGAGCGGCTATGGATCGTTACATTCCGTCTTCGGGTCCACGGACACGAGTACGCCGCCCCTGCTCGACTTGTCCGAGTTTCCGTCGTTGACGAACCGGAATACGGTCGCGGGCGACAATGTGCCCCAGCCCAGCCCGATGCCAGGCGCCAAACCGTACGTCGGCATGGTGAAACAGCCGACGTCCGAGGCGAGCGAGTTCACCATGTCCTCGGAGGACTTCCCCGCGTTGCCGGGCACACACACGCGCGACGGTGCCTCGCCCGGGAGTAATATGTCGGGGGACAAGGGATCGGCGGGTGGTTCGGATGTGGGACACGATACGCGGACCGGTCTCGAGAAAAACGCGTCGGGCAAGTCCGGTATCATGACGTTCTCGGACGGTAAAGTAACGAATATACCCGGCAGCATGGTGAGTGATCAGTTCGGTATTGTGGGACTGTTGACATTCATCCGAGCGGCAGAGACAGATCCGAATCTAGTGTCGTTAGCGCTGGGGCAAGATCTCACAGCGCTCGGGCTCAACCTGAACTCGCCGGAGAACCTGTACCCCACATTTGGCGGGCCCTGGGCGGAACAGCCGTGTCGGCCGCAAGACATTGACTTTCACGTACCTCCTGAATACTTAATTAACACGTCTATAAGGTAATATAACCACAATGAGATCTAGGCAGCGTAATGTTGTACACAGTAGTGTGATCTAAATATCATACTTTGTGTAATTATGTGTGTTTCAGAGATAAATTGGCACCTGTCAAGTTAAATAGGTATAAAGATGATCTCTTATTCTTTCTATTCTATAATAATGTGGGCGATGTGTTACAAGTAGCGGCGGCTTGTGAATTGTAAGTCAAAGATTGTATATTCACTAACATAGAGTCTAATATTCTACCTGCTCTGTACTCAGATATAATAGAGAATGGCGTTATCATATGGAAGAGAAGGTGTGGATAACACAGGTGCCTGGTATCAATATGATTGAGAAGACCTCCAGCTATGAGAGGGGCACGTATTACTTCTTCGACCCGCAGAACTGGCGCAAAGTGGCCAAGGAGTTCCACCTGGACTACAGCAAGCTGGAGGGCCGGCCGATCGTTCAACCGTTGCACCATACGGCGTGAAACTGCTCCCAAACACACACTTTTGTTCCCATCATTTTTTTTGCGATTCGAATATAAATAAATGAAAACTGTATACATCTATATGAATGCAGCAAAAAAAAAAAAACTGTTTTAGTTCGTAAGCGAAGATTTATTGGCGAGAGAAGAGAGAGAACACAACAAATAATGTAACAATAATATGTAATTAGTTGTTTTTTGAACAAAAAAAAAAGTAAGAGATTTTTATGGCAAAGAGAAAATTGTGCAAAAAAAAAATGTTTTTAACTAATCATCTATACGTTAGTTACTGCTACCGTCGAAACGAAAAAGATTAAAGTTTATATACATATATACAATTTTCATTTTATTTGTAAATTAATTGTATAATATTAATAAAAAATTATCACGAACTTTTATTTAATATACATTATCGTTCATTTTGTCTTTTCTATCACATAGAAACACACAAGCAATTATTATTAGTTTATTATTGTTGCAAACGATATATTTTTCTAATTAATTTAGTTGTGTTGATTCCTTCGATTCAGTAAGTAGGACTGAGTAGGACATCGATCTCACGTGCCCCCTCTATGTATGATATAATTGTTACGCCACTGGCCAGTCGTCACACACGCACATGTACATAGAGAAGCAGAGGTGTACCAATGTTGTCAAATCTTTATTTTTGTATCTACACTGTAAATAACTTTCTAAATTTATATATGATTAAATCAAATGATATATTTTTAGCGAGTACATTATACTACTGTGTGCAGATAGATAACATTTATCAATAATTATTTATATTGTCTGTTCAAATATAATCTTCCTGTACGTATTGTAAAGGTATAATTAGGGAACATATGTAATTGAAAATAACAAATTTTTACTTAATTGTAAATAATAGCATTGTCAATTAAATGTTTGAAATATAAAAATACTTTCTATAAACAAAAAATACGCCAGATAATTTTTTGAACAGCTTTAGTTTATTTATAAAACAGCGGTGGTGGATTTGGCAACTCTGACGGCAGTTCGCCGAACGAACCGGTGCTAAAGATTTAAGTTAGTTCCAGTAATTGCCGATAGTTTCACCTATGTTTCGATTTCAATGATTTTGTAGCTATCTTTAGCGAATTTTTGCGTACTGTGCATTTTCTTACAAGACAAACACACTTAAAATGTTTGGATTCGTGGTACGTGTCGGTGGAATGTGCTTAGTCTCGAAATTGAAGACGTGCTGAAGTGTGAGACGGTTCCCGTTGGCTGCTCCACCATCTTTGGTGATCGAGGGGTTTGCCTTTACGACGATTTTGACAGATAATATTTAAATTTACGTGGTAGTGCAGACACTATAGTGCCAGTTCTAGTTTAAACAAAACAGCAATGATAAAATTCGTTGTTTCAATTTGATTTGACGTAACACATTTGTACGTACGCCAGAAATCTGATGAGATTGGCTGTGTGCAGTAGGCTGTAGTTAATTTATTAATTTCTGCAGTAAAAAAGTGATTATTCAGTGATTACCGTTCGCGATTCGACGTCAAGAGTAATAGTTTCTAGTTCAGTGCAATTGAAACATTCTGCTTGTGTGAAAAATCCTATGAAAATGAATCGGCCGCAATCGCATAGAATACAGGTTCCAGATGAACTCAGGGAAGTCTTGTTAGAATTTACTATCAGCTACCTGCTGGAGCAGCCGGCTGATATCATAGGTTATGCCGTGGATTATTTCCAACGTCTGCGAGACAATCGTATCACTACGTACGATGGTACAACAGCATCGTCTCCGGATGAGTCTGTTATTTCGCATGAAGAAGGTACATAAATCACTACAATCATCCATAATATAATTAATGTTTCGAACGTAAAATGTAAATTACTTGAACTGTGTGGCTCGTATACTATTCACATTTCCAAGTCTGCAATTTTATGCAATTATATTAGATAATCAAACTTATTTATCAGAATGTGCGGTCTGTGTGTTTATTATGCGCGAACTAGCGTTGCCAAAGTTTCTATTTATATGTTAACATTGAGCAAAGTATTTCACCGCATTTTAATTAGATCTAAAATCAAAGCATTGAGTTAGAAAATAGTCTCAAACAAAATGATCTCTAAACATGATGAAACATCATTATGATTTTGTCTGGCAGAACCTCCTGTGGGAAGGTTTTCCATCAGACGCAAGTCTGTCTTCGCCGAGACGTACAATCCCGAAGACGACGAGGATGACGGCCCGAAGGTGGTGTTCCCTAAGTCCGATGAACAACGGCAGAGTCTGACGGAGGCTGTACGCAATATTCTGTTGTTCCGTGCTCTGGACAAGGAGCAAATGCAGGACGTACTGGATGCTATGTTTGAGAAGAAAGTTAGTGCAGGCGATTATATTATTAAGCAAGGCGACGATGGTGACAATTTCTATGTTATCCAAGAGTAAGTATAAGTTGAAATATCTTTTGACTAAACTAAACATGTATATGACTGATATACGCACTTGTTATAATTTGGATAATTCGTTTCATTTTATTATTTAACGAACGTGCGAAAATATTAATGAATCTTGTATTTCCGAATGTAGTAATAATGACGTAGTACGCATAATATAACGGACTAAACTTGTAATAATTGTACATTCAGTTTGTTTTATAAAATAAGGGTTGTTTTCACAAGCTACCCACGGAGCCCCTAGACAGCAAATTGTCAAAATATCACACGCAAAAATGCCAGTTTTTACGACATGTTTACCTAAATAGGCGCGCATGTGTGTAATTTATTACAGACCATATAAAAATGAGTTTAATTAAATATGTAATATGTTGCTATCAACAAATCTTTATACTCTGTACTGTTCGGTACAAATTTCATACACGAATGACATCATTCTGAATAATACGTTTTATATTTTTTTACAATTTCAAGAACAATGTATAAAAACGCCATAAATAATAATTATTTGCACTGAAGTGGACTTTTTAATTGGTGTTCATTTAATTGGCGTTTCGAATTTGTAGTTTTTATAGTTTTCGAAAAAAAAATGTAGAAGGAAAATATGAGCAGTTTGAATTTTTGCTATGCTTGGAAAACACACAGTATATCTTGTATTTATAGACGCAAGGTGAATAAAAACTATTCACCTTTAACCAAAGTGTCAAAGGCACTTTTTGCCTTGTTTATTTATAGATGTAGTTTCACACACACACACGTTATTATCGTGTGAACATCATTTTTAAATTAGACATGTGTCGTTGTGACTGTAATACAAATGTCCCGTCCTAATATGTATGTATGCATTATTATCAATTTGTATGAGCAAGAGACAACAGCGAACTTCGCGTATTAAATTCAATTATAGAAACCAACTTGCCTACTTATGTAACCACAAACCGTCGTAATTGAAACAAACTACCGGTCTGTTTATCCTAAACCAAGGTTTGAAATTACACAATGTATGCAGTCGACTCTAAACACTAATTGCATTTTAATTATAAGCTACACATACATTGTGTGGAAGTATAATGCTAGCTGTAGCTGCCTTAAACATATACAATCATTACAGTATGTAATATCATAAAATATGTTGTCCTTGTATGAATTGACCGCTGTCTAATCTGATTTTTTATTAATAATTTAAATATCTTTCTGGTAACTTAAGGTATTTGAGCAATCAGTGAATTATATTGCAGCTTTCAACATTTAACTGTAAATGTAAAGAACTATGTAGGTCAAATGCCAAGTTACCGGCTGTCAGAATGACAGATTCGTTTTGATATTACTGCTGTATGTAGCTCATGAGAATTGTACCGATTACACAGGCCTGTTATACAGTTTTGCTCATTCAATTGTATGTAGGTATTTAGTTTATACAAGAATGTGCTGAATACTAACTACAACGATGTTTAATTTAAAAATACTTAGCCATATAATCCCTCCTTGAAGAGATTACACTGTAAAACTCGCGTAAAATACAATTTCAAATTTAATTAAACGCGTAATCAGCCTCTACTGTATGTTGTCGCCGTATTATCAATAGATCTATGTGTTTTAAACTAAAAATTATCTATTTGATGCGTGTGTTATATTATATTTGTGTCGTTTCAGTGGCATTTTCCACGCGTATGTTGCCGAACCAGGCGGCGAACCAAAGCGTATTCACACGTACAACAATTGCGGCAGTTTTGGCGAACTGGCGCTGTTATATAATATGCCGCGAGCTGCAACCATTCAGGCGGATTCCAATGGTAGCCTGTGGGCCATGGATCGGCAGACATTCCGTCGCATCTTGCTGAAGTCGGCGTTTAAAAAGCGAAAAATGTACGAAACATTGATCGAGAATGTACCGATGCTGAAGACACTGCAAGCGTACGAACGTATGAACCTGGCGGATGCGTTGATACCGAAAAGTTTCGAAGCCGGCGAGCGAGTGATCAAGCAGGGTGACGCGGCGGACGGTATGTACTTCATAGAAGCCGGTACGGTGACGATCAGTGTGTTGGACGACAAGGGTAACGAGATCGAAATCAATCGCCTGTCGAAAGGTGGCTATTTCGGTGAGCTGGCACTGGTTACGCATAGACCACGGGCAGCGTCTGTGATTGCTGTGGACGATCTCAAACTTGCTTGTAAGTGAACGAACAATTCAGAGACTGTGTAGACTTGTGAATAGTTATACACGTATATTGTATAGTATTATCGTGTATTGTAATCATTTTATCGGTTCTTTTCGCCTGCAGTCCTCGATGTGGAAGCGTTTGAGCGACTTCTCGGCCCCTGTATGCAGCTGATGAAACGGAATATCACCGATTACGAGGACCAGATACTCAAGATATTCGGGTCGAAGGCGAATATCAAGGACATTCGATGAACAGTGGCGCCACGAGAGCCACCATTCGCCACGGCATCGTGTCACGTGACGATGACACAGCCAATCAGACACAACATGCGCGCGCATCCACTACAAACATCGGCATATGGGTAGTAACAAAACACAATCACACACACACGTACACACAGTCAACTTTATATATCATGTCTAGTAAGTTATTCTGTATTATTATTTATTTATTAATTCGTGTTTTCTTCTTGGTGCTCGTATACTACAGCTATCCGGTATCGGGGGAATTGAAACATTTACAGATTGCGTTGTTTAAATATGGGTTGCAAGGGAGTATCTTGATTGGTTAGAATATTATTTACTAGTCATGATCCGTTGTTGATAGATTATCCAATATTGCTACTTAGTGATTGTATAAGATATTGTTTTTTTAGCTGCACTTTAAAGTTTATTTATTCGTTGTTTGTGCCATGCCGCAGGGCGCTGTTCATATCTTTTTGGTTGTTGATATTCTTTTATTTATTGATAAGTGTTTTATATATTGAAATTTTAACCTGTACAGTGTTTGACAGGACCTACGATTTAATGTTGACTAATTTTTGTTCTGATTGACCATTGCTTGTGTTTTCTTCTTTCACGTGTTGTGAATTTATTTGAAAAGTTATGCATATTGAAATATTATGCACGGTCTTGTTGAACACTGTATAACTATATGAATGTTTGCACTGCACTACCTCGTACTGTTTACACAATGCAACGTTGATGATTATCGCGAGACTCTCTCATACAATATGGCGCGCCGCGTTTGTGGAATCACCACACATTTCAGGATCATCGCCCATTGAATCATTCAAATGATCGTTAGTTATTAGCAATTTTTGTAGTAGGCTGGTTGATAGTTTAGATACAACACCATCTTCTGTCCGGTATAGATGTGTTTGTCTTTCTCTCTAGGTGTAATATATCCTCCAATGAACATTATTTATATATATATATATATATATATATATATATATATATATATATATATATATATATATATAGGTATATATATATATATATATATATATATATAGGTATATTCGTGCGTGTGAGG
This sequence comes from Carabus problematicus, assembly GCA_963422195.1. Taxonomy (NCBI): domain Eukaryota; kingdom Metazoa; phylum Arthropoda; class Insecta; order Coleoptera; family Carabidae; genus Carabus; species Carabus problematicus. Next base: position 13,387,209 of record OY728589.1, on the reverse strand, counting down.
TTATGGTAAACTAATCTAGTTGATTTCCATTGGTGCTGGTCACCAAGAGCGCGCTTGTCTTCGGTCACAACCAATCATAGAGCACATCTTGTTTGAGTGTAAACCAATCAGAGTCGCGCTGTCATCCCATTGGTGCGAAACCGCCAACAACATTCTCGTGTTTATTTGTGTACCTGTTAAATGTTACGAATATGTGGAGTAAAACGATTAATGTGCTATTCGTTTGTACAATTTGCAATACAAATTAATTATTGCTTATTTGAGCGTCGGTATTATATTATCCTGGGCCGTGAGCATTGGTCATGTTATACCACCGACTTGTATAACCAGTATTAACACACGGTTAGTAACGGTTTTAAAGTAAATGTTAAGTTATTTGCGCATAAAACATAACCTAGAAAATGAAACATCAATTTGAGTGCCATATGAACAAACGAATACTTTTTCTTTGTTTTCTTTTGAAAACATTTAATAATGATGTGTGCAATATTTGATGGGACCCCGCCTCTGGTGCACCTGTCCGCTTTTGTTTTAAACAATATACGTAAATTTTAGATGGACAAATGCAATATAGACAATGTTACATTATATTACGGTGTAATATTGATTAACAATTTAATGTGTGTTTAAGTATTAGCAGAACGAGGCTTTAGAGCAGTTTTTTTTTTAGTTTTCTTTAAGTTGGCAGAAGTGATTTTTACAGTATTGGAGAACGGTGAATGATTCATAATTCGATTGAATTAAAGATTTAGTATATCTTCTAGCGCAAAAAATTACTTTACTACTTAAATAAAACTTGTAATTTACAAGTGTGTGGTGGTTAATATATATATATATATATATATATATATATATATATATATATATATATATATATATATATATATATATATATATATATATATATATATATATATATATATCTGCGTGGATGTACAAAATTGAGGTTAGGAGACATGTTTGACACTTGATTCGTATATGTGCGTTACATATAATGTATTTGTTTGTTTTTCTTAAATCGAACCAAATGTAAAATATGTTTGATAATAAGTAGAAGATTAACGTTTTATTTAGTGTCGCACACGAAAGTACAACTTTAATTCAATGAATTTACGCACAAGTTCAATTATTTATTCTAATTAGTAGAGTATTTATTTTTGTTTGATTTAGAATTCACGAAATCTAAAAGTGTTTAACTTATATGCAGGCAGACCCAAATTTCATGCTCACCATTTTTTTTTATTATTATTTATAAACATTATTGGAAGAATTTAAGCATTCGGTGACGTTAGTAGCAAAAATTGAATCATTTTGTTTCAGAATAGTTTTGATACAGTTGTTGTTCAGTTGAAATTTGCGATTTGCTCTGTATATGAGAATAGATGATGTGTTATTGTATATTGTTTCGTTGTCGAATCTCAAAAGTAGAAACATATTTGTTGTTTTGTAGAGTAAAAGTTAAAACTTATATAGCAAAAAAAAAAATCCCCAAAAAAAAATATCCAGTCACACAGATGTATATTCATATAATAGCAGTAAAAATAATACAATTTTGCTATAGCATTAATATACATACGTATTTAAATGTGTAGTACCCAAAGTCATACAAGAACAAGAACAAAAAAAAATGCCCAAAATAATAATATGAAAAGCAAAAATCGTAAATATAAATTTTAGGTGTAATACTATCGTTGTAGGAATGCTTGTACAATTATTTATTGCCGTATAATAATAATAATACTACTATTAGTTACCTACAGAAACCACCCGCCTCCGAGCCCCCCACCTTATTTGTGAAGAGACTATTCGCTGTTAGCTCCAATCAGAACGCACGCTAACAACAAAACTAGTAATAAAACTACATGCATCTAGTGTGCTGCTGTCATTTTTCATAAAACTGTCTGTCGCCGAAAACAAAGTCACATCAAATCGGTAAAGAAGAAGAAGAAGAATAACTTGCCCCGCCCGCTACTCTCTGATCTAACCTTGAAGTACCGGAACGAAACGTTTTTTATTGCATATCAAATCGTATCTTAACAAAAAAGTAACTGAATTTTGCCGTGAACTACATTGAAATGGAATTGTTAGCACTTACATTATAACGTGTCAAAACGATGACATCTGCACAATTTGAGGTTAGAATGTCCGGTTACATACTTATACATAAATGCATATGCAAACCATAATCCAGCATCTCTGTTGATGATGTACATGCCATTAATTCACTATTGCCTCGCTAAATAATTAATTAATCATATGACAATTAACTACGGAAGGGTATTTCGATGTAAACCATTGATTTGTATTCTCCAGCTGTGTGTTCTTCGAGAACCGCCATTTTCCTTTTTGTCAGCAACAGTTTCTACTCGCTATACCTGTACTCTGAGATACATATTGTGAAATACATACATACATACATACATACTTCAATACATATATTATTGTTACATATATGATTATTGGGTATATACATTTTTTTTTCTTGAGATTAAGTTATTTAATATTGTAAGTAGTAGCCTTTAGTTGTGTTATTTTGTCCGTTATTTGTTTTTATTTCGTTCAGTTTCTGTTTTACTTGGTTTTGAAGTGTATTTTGTAGTTTTATGGGAAATGATAAAAAATATTCTACGTGTAGGTTAGTGTTTAAAGTGAGTTATATATAAAAAAAATAATGTGAAACATTAAAAGTAACCCGGAAGAACTGCGGACAACACGAAATGTTTTAAGAGTTTTTGAATAGATTCGTTTTTTTCGTACCATATTTTAATTAACTTGCACTTACAGCTTCAGTTATTATTTGTAACATGTTATATTTTAATATTTATCAATTGTTTTTTTTTTAATGATAACAATGTATGACATAATGCGTATTACGAGTTAGTCAGTGTATATTTACACCGCCATCTATTCAAATAACTCTGAACTGTTCGTATGTGCGGTTGTTGTTTCTGCATGAATAAAGCATTGAAACATTTGTTGTTGTTATTGTCGAAAGCAATACGTAAGATACGGGAACTAGCATGCGTATTATCTATGCTGGTTGCAAGGTTCCACAACAGCGATACACCTGTCTATAATTGTATGTGTGCGTGTGTGGACTGTACAACTCACTTTAGGTACACATAACCCTAAAGTGCAACAAACTCTTACTGGAAGCTGTCCTACATTTGAAGTCTATGTTTTATGTATTGAGTGTTTAAACGTCGTTGACCCTAAACCTGTCATGGTATATAAATAAAATAAAATATTATATCTTGTACCCTCCGAACTGACACTTTCTGAAATTATTATATATATATGGTGCAGTGGTCGAGCACTCTAGTAATATTATATATATGCCTTCTAAGAAGTATAAAATATCTAAATAAACAAACAAAAAAATATATATAATATACATAATTATTATTATAAATATTTAACTACGAAAACGTACCAAAAAATCACTACTTTTGTTATTTACGTACATGTTATATGATATGAATTACATACGATGCATAGTAATATATATGAAGCAGATTATTTCAGTTTTTGATTGTGTACAATGTTGCCATACTTCTCACATGCCATTACTGGGGTCGGGTGGTGGGGCGGTGGGTGTGGCTTGCATGTACGTAGCTCCACCCTACCCCCACCACTACTCGCCGGCCCAGTACTCTCTACAGATCTAGACAAATCATACATACAGTCAAACAATAATAACTGATTAATATGTCCCGAGGATTCCTTTACTAAGGTGTACTGCTTCCACATTGATGACTAAATGAGCTTATGGATTCAGAATAAATTTGATGTTTTCATTTAAAAATCCAGTGAGTGTTCATTCATGTCATGTAATCATTTCCCAGAATTCCTTCATCACCATTCATTCGGCTGTATTTCGATAGTAGTAGTTGTTGTAGATAAAAGTGATGTTTATCGACCAAAAATATTAATATCTCTTATCTAGCGAGATTAGACTAACACTTTATGATATCAGTAAGTACATATTTTCCGGTATTTCCCAATATATTCACTAGATGACCGATATTCTAGAATTTTATCAATATTAGCCAAGTGCAAAATGACAAATATTTTGCTGTCTTTTCGTAATTATTGAAATTATTGGTTGTTCTGAATTTTGTATTTATTTTCGTTTACACTACAGATGATACAGGTTTGATAAAAATGTCTCATTAATCGATGTAATTATTAGTTCATGGAAGACTGACTGTATTAAATTAAAGATTTTTTTCTAGTTTAGAACACGATGCTAATTATGATGACCCGGATTTAAATTAATATAATTATTGTCGTAATTAATTTGTCTGTTAGTAAATATACTAGATTGCAATTTTTTGCTACAAAATATTTTGATAACACGGTTAAAATGAATATTGTTCTTGTGAAATATTATATATATTATATTGTGAATAGTTCAAGAACATAATTCGGTTTAACTTGAAAAAAATATGCAAATAACAAATTATGTTAATAAAAAATAAATAAAAAAGACCTAATCGTACCTAGAATACAACAGAAGGTTATAAAATTCTCTATACTCATTGGTCATGTAGGTAATATTTCAAGGAATTTTGTTTTGCTTCTCATTTTCCAACATTTTTCATTTCTTCATGAAAAAAATTATTAATTACTCAAATTAGTTGAAATAACTTCTCTAAAACAACTGAAAATTGGTACACATTTATATTAATTGTATGGAAAATTCAATGGTGCAAACCGAACTTTGCATTTTGTTTCGGTTTTGCGTTACCGTCTGTCAAATACAAGAAATTTTCAATCACAAGTTTCATCTTCTGTATATACTGTTACTGATGGAATAATGCAAAATAATTCTTATTCTAACCTTAGTTATAGTCGCAGACATCGGTTTGTAGGTTAGTCGTTACCAGTAATCTCTTGAAAATATCAATTTTCCCAGTTCAGTGAATATTTCTACTGTATTTACCTGTTTAAGTGTACTTGATTAACATGTCAGGTGATTTATCGATTCTATTACGTGGTACAGGCCGAATAAATAGTCTATTCTGATGGATTTCGGTATTTTCTGTGACGGAAGACTGATTGGTAGTAAATCAATCATGTACCATGTGTCCTTGCCATTGTTGTTTATTAGAAAACATTAATACAGTGGTTAATAATTATGATCGCAACCACATTATACATTTAGTATCATACAAAATCAATATTACTTATCACAAACAGTCAAACAGGGATTTACATGTTGCTAGGCCCGATTCCACATGAGAAAAATAAGTCTTACGGTTAAAATGCAACGATGAAACGGTTCGGCGAAAGTGCGAACGATTCCTTCAAACCGATTGCTGCCTGCTTAGCATTCCGGTTCACGATTGTACACCTCCATCATCTTTTCCATGATCTCCCAGTGCTTGTCCTTCTGCAGGTCCTTCGTGAACACCGAGTACCACGGGGCGGCGTCCTCCGAGTCTTCTGTGAGCGGCAGACGGACGCCGTAGCACTGCAGAGCGAGGGATATGCACGCGATAGCCACATGCTGGGGCGAATAATCTAATACTGCGCAATCATGGTGGAAATCCTGGAGAAATGCAGCCGCTGTCCGTGCTATCGGCGCCTTGCGCCATTCCTCCGGCCCTAGCCAGCCCTCGACGGAACGCAGGTAGTGTAACATGTACTTGTGCGGGTGGGTGATGCTCACTTCGAACTTCAGAACGCGCATAATCAACAGTTCCGCCTGTACGATTGCGTCGCGCATATTCCAATACTCGTCGCCCAGTTCGAGCGGTCCACTGCCGCGATGCAAAGTATTGTGGGCGACATTGATCACGTCCCTGATCTTCAGCGGATCATCTTTCACTTTACCGGCAAGGTATATGGTGGACGCGGCAATGAGCTAAGTGGAAATGTGTGTTTAGTAGCAGAATGAACAATAACAAAGTACATATGTATTGCCGTTTTAACAGACTCAAAATTCACCCGATATTGTACATTCATGACGACATTTTTTTTTTTATCAAACCACCTACAAGAAAGTTCAAGATTGCATAACCATAGTACAATTTATGTGTCACAGTAAAAGTTTATTTGTTTTTTTTTATAGTTTTACGCACACGTGCATATAAATTATGTTAACTGATATAGAACACTATTTGACGTAGGTTAATTTTTAAATTAAGAAACCAAAATGTACAGCAAATGTGTCGCAGGCAATATGTTACTAATTTTTGATAAAAATACACAAAGTGATTACGGCCGTCGACGATAAACATTGTACACATCAATATTATTTACCATGAATTTACGTAGTTATCTATAATGTATCATGGTACAAATAGTCTGTGATATAAACGTTTTAATAGAAAGTTGAACAGACTTTCACTTCGCGCCTACTTTATCTGCATACGGTTTAAAAATTCTGAACAAAATTATCGGGTACTTACAAAGCAATCATAATTCGAACTGTCGACCTCTTTAAAGAATCGATGTAATAGAACAGCGGCCGTGGCGATTGTCAACGGTTGCGCACCTAATTTAATGCCACATTCAAATGTGAATCTTGCAGCTGTGAAACCGTCTGCGAACTCGAGTTGCCGGTAGTCAATTGATGGTACTCTCTGCCCCTTTTCCCTCTGCAGTTCCATAACATCAATCACGTCTTTCATTTTGGAAAAAGAATTAATCTGCAACAGAATACGAATCACAACGTTTGGTATGAGAACACTGGAATAAACACGAGTGAATATTATGAAACTAGAAACATATGCACATCATATGCATTCCGGCCTTGATCCACTTTTGTGAAAAACCTGTAATTTGAGAACCTTAACATTTCGCCCAAGGTAGCAATTAAATATATAAATGGAAAATAGAGAATTTGACAATACCGTTATTGATGCAACGTGTCAATGGTTTATTGTGTGAATAGTTGCAAGATTTGTGCACAAATGCAGCATAAATTAACTGCTTTTTCACTTGTTAAATTGACCACCGGCTGCAACGCGTTTCCAGCCACACGCTTCTTTTATTTAGGAAGACCTGTCTTTCTATTGGTTGAGCCAAAGTCCTTCTCACTCCAACGAACCAAGGTTCACGACGCTATGCATATAATTTCAATGGAGTGAAGATAGGCATGGGTTATTTAGAATATGTTTTATTCGTACTATATTTGAGTCGAAGATAAATGGTGCATTTTCTAAACTGTATTGTATTTTAATTTGTATAATATATATTTTCTTTTATTTATTTAATAGTATATTAATAGTAAATGTTTTCATGGTACATGTAACTGCAATATGACACATCGTGATGTCACACATTTAACTGTCAGAAATTATTCCAATGTTGCCAGAATCTTATCAGAATTTTCATCGTCAATAAGTAAATTTTAAATATAAATGAAAATGTCATACGAATACTCTGCATTAAACACAGAACATATTTATAATTCCAAAAAATCAGTTATGTAGTACGAACTGTGCAATAAATACAAATTTTTATTAACTTTTTTGGAAAACATGTTTTCCATTGTCCTTATATTTGATTAAGAGTATTAAATACGAAGTAATTTTGCAAGGAAATATGAGATTTTGTTGCAAATATATAAATTTCAATTAATATTGATTTTATAATCAATATTAAAATTAGTAACATTTCATGACTTTATATTTATTACACATAAAATATATTCATAAAATAATTCTTATCATAAGCTGCTTATTTATTGAATAATTACAATAGTTTCCAGTCAATAAAAGTAATCTATTCCTCGAAATATTTAAATTCTGCAAACCACCATTATATCTATGGACTAATTAAATCTTCGGCCGTGATTTGGCAACCCAGCAACGTTGTTCTGTGTGCAGTGCAGTGCTATTCCTGTCCAATGCAGAGTTTGACGGCTGCAATATATTGGTTTTAAACTTTTATTATTATCGTCATCATAAGCATTGCTTCATTTATTTTATACCAGTCAGCACACTTTCGTCAACCAGGTAATAAAATAACAGCGTTGTCATACATTACAGTCAGAAATCATAACATAAGTTTGACATTTGACAGATCCCGATAGTGTGATACATTGCTCAACACTTTAGTTATTATGCGCGATTAGCACATAGAACAGTGCGAAAACCACCGAATTACAATGGAAAAACCGGCAAACGTAACAGAGGATTTACAAGAGGAAGCGCAGTTCGTTGTTGACGATGTCAGCAAAATAATCAAGGACGCTATTGAAATTGTTATAGGCAGTAATTCCTATCAACAGACGAAAGTAAACAGTTGGACAACGGCAGTGGTTGAAGCTTGTACCGCGGAATTAACGAAATTACAAAAACCTTATAAATATATTGTCACCTGTACGATTATGCAGAAAAATGGAGCTGGTTTGCACACGGCAAGTTCATGTTATTGGGATAACAATACCGACGGCAGTTGTACAGTACGTTGGGAAAACAAAACAATGTTTTGTATCGTATCTGTCTATGGGTTAGCCATATAACGTTATCATAACCCCCTCAATTATTCTATATTATAGGCTCGTGTTATCCAATCAGACCCTTCTAAGCCCGATTTAAATTTATTATGTTAATCTAATTTTGACATTTACTTACACTTCTAACACAATGTATTTTGGTTTTTACTTGAAAAAAAAATTGTTATGAGGAAGCTTTATATACAGAAAAAAAATGTCTATTGATCTTGATTCTTTATGCTTGTAACTTGTAAATATTCTCATTAAATAATGTGGTATTTGTGCTTGTTACATTTAATAAACTATTTACAGATGGCTGCAGTGTTTGTGTTTATTTTATTCATTGACTTATTTCGAGCTGTATTAAAAATGTTTAAAATTTTAATTGGCAAACATTGGGTTTTCATGACTTTGATAAGCAATTATCTTCAAATACATCACATGAACCAAAGACATAATATTGATTTTTTTTTTTAATCATAAGGGATTCTTTTATTTCCAAGAATTGTATAACGGAAAATTAATTAAAACATAATTGTTATGATCTTATGGAGTAAAGCAAACAATTTGTAATTATTTTTTAAATTATTGCGTATAAGTAAAATGAATATGTATGAAATAATAAACATTTAATTCAATACTGATTAGTTTTTGTTATTTATTACAGAAATTCCAATATCTAAGTAATTTACATTAGTTTAACAGCCTGGTGTAAAATTGAAATATGTTTGTATTGTCATTTGAAAATAAAACGGAAACTAAACGATAGTGCGCATGCGCACTGTTTTAATACTGAGATGTCTGCCATTTCCGAGATATGTCATAATACTCGCCAGGCAATTTCAGACGTATATTCTGTGTGTTATTTTTATAATTTGGTGTGCTGCTTTTATCCGGATCACTAACACAGTTTTATTTTGTTAATTTATTATTTACATAGTGATAATTAGTGTGATTTGTGTAAGATTGAAACGAAATTATCGAAACGAGACAAAATGAGTAACAATGTGGATATTGGTCCGAAAAAAACAATGTTTATTCTTGTGGTTGTAATTGGGTGCTTCTCTGTATTATGGCCGAAAGTGTTTTATCCAATGTTAGTGGGCAATGCCAACCAACAAATGAAACCAAGTCCTATTGACAAAACAACTGGTAAGCTTTTCAACCAGAATAATATCGAAGCATTGCAGCAGTAGTTAATTTCTTTATGATTTGTTCAATTTTGTTAGGTTGCTGTGACGTTATTTCGGATTCTGATGTAAATACGATTAAAATACTGGTTGAATTGTGTAACAATATTGTACAGAAGCCAGCTATAGGGGCTCCGGCGCCTCTCACTAAAGAATTCATAACACAATGTCGAAAAGAAGTATTAGCGACATGTAGTATTGATATTGAAATTGCTCTGCAGCAACAAGTTCGGCTGGGGAAGTCTGTTAAACAGGTCTTGAATGAAGTACGATCATTGAATGGATCGTTGTGTTTGAAGTATAATTTTGGCGTTGCACCATGGAGTTTAGGGGTACCTCACTTAGGAATTATAAATTTGGCAAAAAGTCCCAGTAAGTTTATTCAAAAAAATAATTTTTAAATATATAGGACTAACATATTGTACTAACCATTCAAGTGGGCTTTGGATTATTTATTTGAAGCGAATTAAAATCTTTTCTTCGGCTAAAATAATAATATTACGTTGCTTATAACATAACATGCTTGTGTTTCTTTAAATAAAATAAAGTCATACATTTTTCTCTCGTTAGTGTCAAGGTGAAAGAGCTAAAAATTCGAAAAAAAGTTCAAAAATAACTAAAACGGCTGGTAGAGAATGTTTCGATCTAACACTAGATTGCAATTATAAATAAAATTAAAATAAGTCTCACCCTTTGGACTGCCCATTACACATTGTAATTGTTAGCTTTGTGTAAAATAATATATAATATTCAGTTTATCTGCAAAAGATCACATGTTTACCAAACATCTAATCATTTATGTCATACACGAGTAATATTTTTCAGTTATTACTCTGGACTAGACTATTTCCTGTATTTAATTAAGCGTTATCAGCAAACATGTGCTTCACGATGTAATTATTTTGACTAATTTACTTATTTTTGGGACCAAATCATTGAGTGCTATCTCTCGTGATAACACACTGACATGGTGCGTTAATTTAGGTCAATTATTTTTATTCCAGACGAAACTAATCGTTAATGTTTTATGTTTAATGCTATTTATAGATGAATTTCTGTTTTGTTCTATCAATAGTTCAAAGTTACCCGTCTGTTGTATGTCTTATAATTTTTTAAAATAATTATGTTCCATTTATATAGGTATTCGACAAGAACGACCAACACACATGCGACCGGAGTTGTTGCACCCCGCTTTAAGGGAGCGGGGTAGGGCAATACCAGCTACAAATACCAATGTGCCCCGGCGGATCGTAGAAAGCAGGGTAAGCAAAAGTTATGTTAGAATTTATTACATGTAACGATAACCAAAACGCTATGTAATTATTTCATAATCTAACATAAATATGATTCCATGCATGTGTCTTGTCCGCTGAGCTTGTACAGCGGCGTATTTATAGAATTTTACAAACAGGACCTGCCCCACTCCTGGATGAACCAATTTTAGAATCGGTTATTTTAAAATAGTTGGCTTTGAAACTTTGGTGATTTTTTTTTTGTGGTGTGACGTTGCGCGTATATTTTTAGAAATCTGTTAATATTTGAATTTGTTAACATGTGTTATAGATCATATCGTCTAGAATAGCGGGGAAACATATATTTGTTTGCTATTATAGTATTAGTATTTAATTTTGGAAATACGTACACAAAAATAAATTGGTTCTACATCCATTGATTAATAAATTAGGAAACAAATGCTTCACGTAGGATAGTTCGTATAATAAACGAACTAGACGAAGCGAGATTTCGTAACTTTAGTTTAGTTTTTAAATATGTCATTATGATTTGTTCATATTGTAATTAAATATAGCGAAATATTGGTCATACACTGTGCTTGTTGCTGGGGCCAATTATGTCGTATTTTGGGCGTGAATATTTTGCTAAATATTCACATGCGACGAACATGTTTGCCAATTAAATTTAAATACATATTTGTACACGTGCATTACAGTTATGCAATAATTGCATCGCATGTACCCATAAATACTGATATTACAATTAGGCTGGAATCAATTCGTTAATTGGTTTATTTACGAGATCGATTAACAAAGTTGTTTACTTTCGAGTATTGACTTTATAATGTAATTTTCCATGTTACTGTTCAATATATGTTTAATTAAATATACCATCACGTTACGCTATAATACTAATAAATGAAAAAGAAAGTATATATTTGTATACGTACATATACTATACCAGAAAACATTTATAATGATGGTATTTTGTAGCCTGCTCCCATTCCTGGGATGAGACCACCAATGGGGGGCGCTGGTCACGTGGTGCCCGCGTCGCAGAAGGGTACAAGCACGATGAGTGTGGTTATGCCCATATATACCATCGGTATCGTTATATTTTTCACATACACCCTTATGAAGGTACGCATAGTAATAATTGACGTTTTCGATAACAGTGTTACACTTTTCATCGAGAACGTACTTTATTGGAGAACAACATTAAATAATATTAAGATGTTACATTGCGGTTATAATTAATGTTAAATCGGTTCTAGTTAATGTTTAAAAAGCCAGTAGACTCGACTACGAACGGCCTATATCCACCTGTACAACCGGACCCCACGTTCCGAAAACAAGTTTTCGAGACGGAACGCACTCAGTATGTTAGTAGACATACAAAGGAAGAATTTGCAACAAAACTGGGTGAGTGTCTAATATATTTCTCAACAAGTATGCACATTCGTATACTCTGTTCTCTAAAAGTAATTGGTGAAAAGTTTATACCGTTATTATATTATTGCAAAAATGTTGGTTAGTTTTTTAAGACACTATTCTCTTTATCTGTGTAGAATGATTGTATAATTATTTCTGTTTTCTTGTATCGGTTTCGGCAGGATGGAAAGAACGTGATACCAGTGAGTATTGATGTTGTTGCCAACCTGATAACAATGAAATACACTAACAGATCTCTCCCCGCAATAACAGTTCACTGTAATACTGCTTGATCTTAGAGCCCAGCGAATAGTGTACACAAACTAACCTAAACGTAACAAATTAACCTCTAAATACAAATATGTCGTAACACATTGACAATTATCTTTGGTTACAAAGGCTGACACGTGCTCTACCAATATCGAATAATAGAATCGTGTAATTGTGTAATATAAACACACTAAATATTAATACGATGATGTGTAATATTGTCGTGTTAGTTGTCAATGTGTTCCACATGATTTTAACACAAATATATAGCAAGCATGTCTCCAATCGCGTTCACACATAGACATGTTGTTAATGGGGGGACATACAGAGTGTTGAGGGAGAGGGGGTACAGGCAGGATGAAGTGCTACTATAGACAGCAACAACCATGTGCGGTGTTTGTGTGTCTTGCAGGGGATATTGAATTGGATCAGCTGCGTAGACGACTTCGCGAAACAGAACTGGCAATGGAACGTATCGTAGCACAGATGGGCTCTGTGCCACTCAAATCTGAACGCCCGAAGGTCAGAGGCAACCCCTCTCCCCAACCCTTAGTCACAATGTAGAGTTACACAGGGTACACAGAACTAGCAACTGTCACTTGTGAATCGCGTAGAAAGATGTGTATTACTTGTAAATTTATGCAGCAAAAGTAAGGTTAGAACTAAATTTCGGTCTACTGAGAAAAAAAAACAAATTAGATAACAAACACACAATTTCTTTTATGGTGTACAGTGTGAATTATACTGCAGTTCTGTGTATCTGTGTCCCTCATTTGATGAATCCTTTGTTATTGAAATGCTTACGCTGCTTTGCTTGTTCTTTCTACCATTGTTTGGTTATGTACGTTAGTAGTAGTTATTTCTTGCTTCCTCTGTCTACACTTATACACTGTCCGTGATTGTACTACGTGCTCACAGCCGACACTAGGCTATTCGCCATTTATTATCCGCAGTTGTCAATGCTATGTCTGCACTGCTGGCCGAGGTGGACCAACAGCGAGAAGAAGACTCCAGATTGAGGGCAGACCTGTCAAGACAGGTAACATACACACGCCCCGAGCTTCCTCCCGTCCAAATGCCTACAGCTTTCATATATATGTGTGTCTATGTTCACACCGTACTAACTTAAACCGTCAAGTCTACCAACTGTATGCGTTTTAATGATTGCACATGACAATATCTTACAGAACAGATGAGAATTGTTGATATTATTTGTTATTTTTATTTTTTGTTTTTCAGATTGGTACCTAACGGGTTTTATTTTATTTTCAGCTGTTGGTATTTTATTTATTTGCTAATCTAAATTTGAAATGAATGTGCATGGCAAATTACGTATTTATGTTTTTTTTAATATGTTGTGCCAATGTTTTTGTATAGCCTTTTTGGAATTAGTGTATATTAAGCTTATAAACTTGCCGAGTTTTTATGTTTATTGTAGATGAATTAATCCGAATATAGTTTGTGTTGATTCTTGCAGGGTGACAGCGCAGCAAATGGCAACATCGCTAACGGTACCGTTGCGAATGGCAACGCTGTCAAGCCTCACGACGAGCATGATCCTACTTCTGTCAAAGTTCTCGGTATGGAGATGACAGCCAGTTGTGAAGGTGGACAAAAGTGGAGCAGACCTAACTCACCCTTGATGACACCGACACCGATCCCCGTTGAACCTGTACCCCCGCCACAGTCTATCTACTTGGAAGGCGCGCTGCCCGCCCAATCACAACTGCTCGTGTCCGAGTCGGCCACTGAGACCACGGAAACAGCCGATTTGAATAATTCCTCCGATCCGGCTGTTGTGTTAAGCGGCAAGATGACATTATCCGTAATCAGTTTGGATTCTCTTACTGGCCAAGGTAACTTGATCCGCTTGTTTGTATTCTTTTTGTCAAGGTTTGTGCATTTTATCAGATTCCTAACCTGCAAACCAAACGAGTAATTTATGAATTTATTTACTACATTTAATCATACTACTTTTCAGTTGAGAACGGCAAAGAAAATAACGTCGCTGATGACGAGGAAGAAGAAGAGATCGAAGAGGAAATTATTGAAGAAGAAGAAGAAGTTATAATAGACGATGATGATCAGATTGAAGAATCAAAGTACACGACTGCAAGTAACGCAACCGCAGCTGAGAATGATATTTCCGATGTAAGATACGATTGAATACCGGATCATCTATTGTGAATAATATTATTTGATTACCATGCAGGAAGAAGAAGAAATAACGGACGGAGAACAAGAAGACGACGATATGGAAGAAGATTGAAGCAAATGCATGTATGAGAATTGAAGTTGATCGGCATATAGAATCACTCATATCAGCAGTGGTTACCCTTGGTATATTTATTGTTGCTAATTTTATTCTCGTTGTACTTCTACTATTGCTACTGTCAGGTGTATCTTCAAAAAACGGAATAACAAAAATAAATGTTAGCAGTGCGAATAGAATGATCGGGAAAACATCTGTATTTCCCAATTATTTTATCATACTTAAATACGAGTGCAGTGTAGTATTATACAATATAAACTTTGGAAATATTTATACGAATAATATAAACTCTAATTACGTAATATTTTAACTCCATTTTGAGGATACAACTGAACCAGCGAATCACTATTTAAAAACTACATGTGTTATGACATATTTATCTACTTTTGTGTGAGTACATTTTATTTATGATCCCTGCACGCAAATTCTCACAATGTGTGTTGTTGTAATCATTGAAAGAAACAACAGAGGACTTTCTAATCAATTCACGCAACATATTGAGAGTGTTGTCGAACTTGAATCTAGTCATTGATATAGGAACAGCTACAAAAATTGTTCTTATCCTTGCTGTGAATTATGTATAATTTAACAAGAAATATTCCTTTATCTAGTGTAAGTTGTACAATAAAACAGAGTTTAAACATTTAATTTTGTTTTATTTTTATTTACAAACGTTTAGATATTATTTAATGTTACTATTATGTTTCATTTGCATGGCCTACTGTTTTCCTGTAGTCCAATTTCTGGGTCGTTCAGCTGTCAAAGTAAAATCGTATGCTTGTGTGTTTACACCAGATATGGCACGTTGCATTGGTGGCATAAATACCCAGCCTTCGTCGATCGAAGATTTCTTCACAACGGCCATCGTGCCAAGCGCAACTGAGGCTACAAATCCGGCCATCAATGATTTTCGCCAAGCACCAACCACAGTACCAGCAGCCACTCCTCCCAAAAAGTAGTTTATACTGTCGTCTTTCTTACGAATCGATGTCAGTAGATTCGAAGCGACTGTAAATGTCGCCGCGATGGCTATGAACGGCCCAGTGATGTATCCATACCTGCCGATAGTTTGCAAGTAGCCCTTGGGATACGAATGCAACATAACATCGGCGGTGGAGACCATCAAACCAGCAGCTCCGGCGTACTTCGTTGTGACCCATAGTTTCTTGTAGACATCTTCACCCTTTGGAGTATCGTAATATTTGTAGCCCATTTTGTGATAGCTGGAACAAATGTAAGTTAGAATATTATTCAATTTGACTTTTATCGAATCCAACCTACAAACTGTTGTATAATTCTTTATACTCCGAAGCTCGTTGCAATCAGTTGCACTTGACAGAAACTTTATAAGAAAATGTCCCTAGTATTATAGTTAATGAATATATTACATTTTACTTGATGTAAATCTGCAAGATTGAATTTTATTTTTATGTTTATTTTATATTTGTATTTGTTAATTTATATAAATGGAGTATAGGTTTATAAGATTAGAGTTCATAAATAATAACAGGGAGTTTTGTAATTGAGTCTAGTGTGAAAAATGTCAAATCTAAACCATTATTTCCCTACAAGAATAATATTAGTTGTTTAATAATTAAAAGAAAAGTTTTAAAATTTAGAATTCCAGGCACTTTACATTATAATTGCGTAATTCGAGTGTATATAATTTTAGAATTTGTTACTCGTGCATATATTTACTAAACAAAAATAGTCTAGGGAGTTTAGTATTTATAAGTTTTAGAGCTATATGTCACATCAGCAAATGACAAATCAACCCAAACCCAACCTATCAAACATGGCGGCGGACGGGGAAGAATTAATAACCGACCAAGAAAAAGTGAGAATTGTGTCCGATTTTATATTACATTCGCCTCCGGGCGAATTTAATGAAGTGTTCAATGATGTGCGGATGTTACTGAACAACGATGCGCTACTGAAAGAGGAGGCAAGTAGTGCGTTTGCACAGTACAACAAGGACCAGCTCACTCCTGTCAAAATCGACGGCTGTGACACCCAAGTGTTGATCACCGAGCACAACGATCTCGGCGGCAACAGGTTCTTTGATGCCCGCAGCAAGCAATCGTTCAAGTATGACCATCTTCGGAAAGAGGCCACGGATTACCAGCAGTACGAGCCGGACACGACATCTGAGCTGTGGCGAGCTGCTTTGGACGCGGAGTTCTTGCAGTACACGCAGAGCCACTACAAACATGGTGTGTGTAGCGTGGTGGGTCGGGTACAGACGGGCGGCGTCGTATCGTTGACCGCATGCATCGAGGATCATCAGTTTCAGCCGAAGAACTACTGGAACGGTCGATGGCGTTCACAGTGGTCTATAACTATCGGGCCGGGTGGCACGGCCGAAGTCAAGGGTATCCTGAAGGTACAGGTACACTACTACGAGGACGGTAACGTGCAACTGGTAAGTTCGAAGGAGATCAAAGAGACGGTGCCCGTAAGTACAGAGGTGCAAACAGCTAAAGAACTGGTACAACTGGTCGAGGAGGCTGAGAATCATTATCAGACCGCCATCTCGGAGAACTACCAGACGATGTCGGATACTACATTCAAAGCACTCCGTCGTCAACTGCCTGTGACTCGTACGAAGATTGACTGGAATAAGATAGTGTCCTATAGCATTGGCAAAGAGTTGAAGGCACAATGATGTCTGCGCGATATGCGTGCATTATTACTATTAATCTAACAACAATGAAACCATCAGAAGAAGAAGAAGAAGAAGAAGAGGAGGAAACAACAACAGCAGTAAACATCAAGTAAAATCACACATACACACTCTACATACACAACACATACACACTTGATTTTAGCGTATTACACAATTGTGCTGGCCAGAGGCATCTGCTGTCACTTACAGTCTGGTGGTGTTAGTTCCACATGTGGCCACCGAGTGTCCGTGGCGGCGCGCCAATCTCTCTATCTTGTTATCAAAAAAAAATATGCTTGCGATGGAATGACGTGTACATATATTAATTATAAAGGGAAGTGTTGCGGAGCTTAATAAAACGGGCTCTCGTGTCAGTATTTTGTTAAAGTTTAGTAAAAAAAAAAAAACACAAGCAGATGATCGAAGTATAATAATAATATAATAACTATTGTAATAATACTAATAGACTACTGTGCAATATAATGCATCGTATCCTATACAGCACAAACCAACGCTTTGAAAAATACAAACATTTCATCACAGAGACAAACCGTAGTTTGTCTCTGTGATTTTATTATTATAAATTAATTACTTAACTGTGGAATTCTATTTCTCCTATATGTCTCTTTGATCCATAACCTAACAACTACAACTGTTACTTCAATTGTTTAATTTTCTTTCTTCTTCATTATGTACTATTTTCTGTGTTCTGCGGCTTTCAGTTCGTAATCAACGATGATGTAATTATTAGTGATATATGTCACTTGCGCTTTTTGCATTATATGTCTGTCCAGTTTGATCATGTACTTGCTGTATTCTTTGTGTCTGTATTTTTTCATTTATGTTGATATGTGAGAAAATAGAGACCCGTCATAGCAGGATTACATTAACGAAGATCAACAGTGATTGATTGGTTATAAAGTAACTATTACGTCATGTGTATTTACATTTATGAATTCATCTATATACCTACATATGTATTTGACTTTGTTTCCCTTTGCATTATTAATTATATTTAGTATTTTTTAGTCTCGTATGTTAGGCATCAAGTGAACATTGCGTTTGTTAATTTTCTACGTTATATTTATACAAATGAATTATTATTACTGATGGTGAATATCCACGTGTAGCAGAAATAACGTTACTACTACCTATTCATTCGAATCAAATATTGGATTGATCGATTGATTTATTTAAGTGTGTTGACTTTCGAGTCTGTCTGCTATCATTTAAAAAATAAAACCATTTATATCTTGTTAGAGCCAAAACCGTTGTATGGGTTATTTTTAAATAAAAAAGATATAAATTCCGTATTCATTTCATTGTGTAAACATACATTTGTTTCTTTTAGTTAATGTTCTAATCATCATAACAGTTTGCAGTGTTGTACATTTATTGTGAAAATACCTACTTGCATATAAGATAAACGTTATCTCGTACTCTGTAAACAGTTCAGATATGTAGATATAAGACAACCGCACAAAATAATCGGGTCAACCTACTAGTTTATATTTAGAAGTTTTAAATTTAGAACATACATTCGTACGAATGAATGTCGGAATTAACTTTGACATCATCAATTTAAATTTACATTCTCGATAATGCTTACCATATTTATTTATCGTTTAGTGAAATTTTAATATGACATTGCAAGAGTCCTAAGATGCTACGAAATTTAATATTATTAAATCTAGATAGTCTTGTTAAGGTAAGCAAACGTAAGTATGTAAATAATAACGAGATTTATCTTCGTTAAAAATCTAGTTTACCCTGAAGGGAAGCTTCGGCAAATATGTTTAATTTTATATAAATAATACACATTTAAAAACATTTCTGTGCTAGCGCTTATAGTCACGTGATCGTGTAGTTACAGTAGGTGTATTCTATTTGACAATTTGGATCGATCCAACTCACATATGTACGTTGGATCACTTTAGTAGTCATTCTATTTGTAAAGATCACTTTACCCCCACTCTAATATTTTGTGATCCAAATCAGTTTGAAGTAATCCACAATTTAGTAGAATCAGTTTGCTGAATCCGGATCATTAGTTAAAATGGAGGTTATTTATTTGGATTCTGTGTCTTCCATTTTGTATCTTTAATGTTTTACTTGGGTTATGTTTACTAAACCTGTCAGCTGTCAAATTAATCAAGGTTATGGATCACAAAAGTTATTCTATTTATGCATCTGATCTGATTTTTCTGATCTGATCTCGAAAGTGAACTGATTTTATTGGATCGATCCAGCACTGACAAATAGAATACACCTAGTAGGTGTATTCTATTTGACAATTTGGATCGATCCAACTCACATATGTACGTTGGATCACTTTAGTAGTCATTCTATTTGTAAAGATCACTTTACCCCCACTCTAATATTTTGTGATCCAAATCAGTTTGAAGTAATCCACAATTTAGTAGAATCAGTTTGCTGAATCCGGATCATTAGTTAAAATGGAGGTTATTTATTTGGATACTGTGTTTTACTTGTGTTATGTTTACTAAACCTGTCAGCTGTCAAACTAGTCAAGGTTATGGATCACAAAAGTTATTCTATTTATGCATCTGATCTGATTTTGCTGATCTGATCTCGAAAGTGAACTGATTTTATTGGATCGATCCAGCACTGACAAATAGAATACACCTAGTGCTAGCCACTAGTTGCACATTAGTTGTCAAAACATAAGTTGAACGCTGTAAAATTAGGACATTGGATTAAAAATATATTTTCTACAAAATGGGTGTAACGTTGTATCATTTTCCACCAAGTGCACCATCACGAGGTGCTTTACTGGTGGCTAAAGTTCTTGGAGTCGACATTGATGTTCAGTACATTGACTTGTTCAAAAAGGAACAACTTAAGCCAGACTTTGTCAATGTATAAATTGTGAAAATACTATGGTAGGCTGTTTAATTTATTGGTTTAAAATTTCAGATCAATCCACAACACACAGTACCAACACTAGTAGATGGTGATTTTGTTTTATGGGAAAGTCGAGCTATTGCTAGTTATTTGGTTAAAACATATGGTAAAGATGACAGTTTGTATCCAAAGGATTTGAAAAAGCGAGCCATTGTGGATCAACGACTGTATTTTGATTGTGGTACACTGTATCCAAGAATCAGGGCTATCTGTGTAAGTGACAGTTTCTGCAAAAGTTGGCACTGAAGATGATTTTCGTATGTATATTTCTTGAGCAAAATAGATTGAATCACAACCATTCTCAATAACAAAGGTATACACTTACATTTCTATTTGTAATCGAGAAATTCCTGGTTAATCTTGTTTGTGCTTGTCAAATTAATAGTTATAAATTACACGTTGTTGTAACCTCCAAAAGATTACGAATAATTATATTAAATTTCAATTAGCTTAGGGATTATAAATGTTACGTATGTGTTTTGTGTAGTTTCCGATTTTATTCCTCGACGAAATCGAAGTGAGTGAAGATAAGAAAACGTCTTTGGACGAAGCTCTTGGGTTTTTGGATATTTTTCTCGACGGACAAGAGTTTGTAGCTGGTGATAAATTGACTGTAGCTGATTGTGCGTGTGTTGCGTCTATATCGAGTATTGTGGTACGTACATACTGTGAACTATCAAAGCTATGTATAAAAATGTGTTTTATTTCACTTATAACGGTAATATTTCTTTATATGTCGGGTGTTGTATGTATTCAGGCGGTTGGTTGGGATGTATCGCCCTATCGTAATGTAGCGGCCTGGATAACACGTTGTGCACGCGCTATCCCGGATTACCCCCAAGCCAACCAAGACGGTGCCGATCGATTTGGCAAGGCTGTAAGAAGCAAAATGGCCCCTGGTCAAATATAAACTGTTACGTTTTTTTTTATATATCTTTATACCATGTGAATAAAATATTCAACCTATACTTTTCGTTTATATATTTGTACTTTCCGTAACTACAACAATAAACTATTCGATCGGTCAAAACTGTGCGCCCGGTCGTTTATATTGGCCTAATTATTCGATTTAACAAAATTATTTTCGTAAAACTTAAATGTAATATTATAGCACATATTTGAAATGTTACGTCGTGATTCTAGCTCAATATATTATTGTCTCATTAATTCCTTACCACTAAATCACTTTTATTGATTCACTGATGAAAGATACAAATAAAATATCGCAATTTTAGTTTGAAAAATATTTATGTATATTTTTTTCACACAATTATAAAAAATTAAACAAATCCAGTACAGAATATTGTTTATAAAAATCACATATGTATGTAGTTTACAAAATCCAAAAATGCACGAAGAAACAAATCCACCATTACGCCAATAAGAAAATATGAATAATATTGTATCATTACAATTATTCGGAAATTATTTATAACTATGCATGTTTTAATATTACCGTGTGGCCATTATACAAGCTTATAATTTATAGAAGCATACATTCAACTTCTGACAGTTGTACCAACTGCATTTACATGAGAAAATAAAAATTACCTGCGTAACGTACCTGCTTCCTTAAATGCAACAGCTGATTATTCAGTTATGTAAATTATAATAAAAAAACAATGTAGTGGATTATTAAATTAACTTATCCATACTGAATAACATATTTTTCGTTGCCCAAAATTCAAATCGCTCTGACTTATGGCGCACATCGTCTGCGTGAATATCACACAGAATTCCTAAACGCTAATACAATATAATAATTAAAATAATTAATAGTAAACCAAGTGACAAAAGATGACAGGTTTACTGGTTTCGTCGGTAGATCATTTCGAGAAATTTAAAGAACAGCTTGTGTGGCAGTCCGCCCGACATCTGTTGGATTTGTGTGTGAATCAGGTTGTAGGTTTCTTCCTCGTAAATGGCGTACGTGTTCGGCAGACCTAGTTCCTCGAACACGTCACGGATCGCTTGTACACTTGCCTCGTCATCGCCGCATCCGTAATGTTGTTGCATAACTTCTCGTTGTGCTGGTGTGGCCCGCTGTAAAGCGACCACCGCCAACCAAGTACATTTACCTTCGCGAATATCATTGCCGCCTTCTTTACCGGTCACTTCGGGATTACCGAAACAGTCCAAGAAATCATCCTGCCGAAGAAAACATATTTATCAGTGAAACTATCAGATGGATTTTGCTAGTGCACATTTGAAAAGCGTTCACGCTTTACATCATGTTTACTTATGGGTTAAATTAGAAGTTTATACAATAATAATAATTATGAAAGGCTTACTTGGACTTGAAAGAAATGGCCCATTTCCAGCAGTGTAGTTTTGGTTTGTCTATGCAACTCGGGATCGTACACGCCCGCCAAATACATTGCCAGTGCGACCGGTAATTGAAACGAATAGTACGCGGTCTTGTACTTGACAATCGCACTGTACCTGTCCATGGAGAACAAGGCCAGGTTGGGTTTGCCGCCGCACGTGGAATGAATGTCAAGTGCTTGACCCATGCTGGTTTTCAGTGTCACATCGTGGAACAACTCGGTGACCGGTATGTACGCGGGATGGTCACGGAAGTATTTGCGTAAGATTGAGTAAATACCGTTCTCCAGCATTATTCCGTCGTTAAATGCTGAGAGACCGACGCCGTCCAGTCGGTACCAGCAGGGAGCGCCACGGCGCATCTCGGAACGATCCATGATATCATCGCTTATAATGAAAAAGGCCTGGAGCTGTTAAGAACCGAGAGAATACGAAAATAGTTAATATTTTCATTGAAAACAAGAGTTAATAAAACGATTCTCACATATTTAGAATCACTATGAGGTTATGTGTTTTTTTGAGGTTAACTTACCATTTCTACGCACCAGCCTAGTATGTTGGCTAGCCTGATATTCTCTGGTGTTTGCTTCTCACGATCTTCTAACAACTTGTAAGCGAGTACTGCAGCCAGGCCTCGATTCTTCTTGCCACAAGGGACATTATACTGTAACAGTTTCGAGTACCACCTAGTGATCTCCGGGATATCTGTGTGTCGACCAGCGTCTGTCAGATCTCGCACTATGTCGGGGAAGACGGCCATAAACTCACGACTCTCGTCCTTGTTGGCCACTGTGGTCATGGTTGTTTGGGGTACAGCTTTCGAAGTGACGGTGGACAGAGATCTGAAGCGAAGAGAAAATATTTATACATGTATATTATATTCAGAGATTACATATGATACTCTGGCACGTTAGAAAATTCTACATTACCATATGTAATTCTAATGTACACGATTTTGTTTATATACGTGCGTGTTTAGTAAACATATTGCATAATATTACATTTAACCAAGTGTTCAATTACACTTTATAACTGTAAACAGACCATGAATGAAATGAATATTGCGTTGTTTCTATATGTCCGCCTGACTAGAACATTTTCAGAGATATTAATTAAGACGCAAAAGGCGACAGATTGATTATTTCTATCGAGACAGGATGTAGAGCTCATCAAAATATGCATAAGTAAATAATAATACTGTCAATAGAATGATTCAACTCGAAGGTGGAATAAACAAATATAAAAGCATACGATGCAAAAATCAATGATTAAAAAAATCGTTGCATATGCAAAGACAAAATTTTAAACAACTACTTATAGTAATGTATTTGCTTTTTTTAAATAACTTACGTAAAACTCTGACGGCTGATATCGATTTATAAACAGAAGGTACTGTCAATAGTGCAAATATATTACCTTGAATAGCATCATAAATACATGGAAAACTTTGTATCATTTCACGTTATATTCTGATAAGATTATGTCTTACATTTTCTATATGAATCGACTTGTCATTTACATAAAAAAATATCATTATATTTCAAGAGATTTTGAATTTTCGGAGTCGAAAGGTCGTAGTTTATACTAGAAATTTTAAATGCAACGACGCAGTTTGCAAAAAAAAGCACCACGTTTATAAACAGGTTTTGGTAGATTATCGACCGATAGAAATATCGATTAAACTTGTTATTTAATGTATGCTATTTTAGATTGTTTTTTAATCATTGTCATAAACTAAGCCACGTGTCTGGCATATCATACGTTCTTTATAAATCAAATTGCGCACTAACTTTGCATTAAACTGCCAACTAAAAAATATTTTAATGCAATATTACGAATTCGTGCACATATAAATACAGTGAGTCATATACGATAAGTATTCACACATGAAAATGCTGTTAATATAAAAAATAATGTATTTTATTGGACAACATGTAATAAAATATGTTAACCGAATTTAAATGACAATTTTATACAAGTACGAAGTCTTGAATTTTGAATATGCCAGATCTAGCATAAACTATTTTCTTAACTCAAATCTGTGGCTACTTTTGTGGGACTGTACTAGCATAAAAGGAAATTCGAAAATAGCTTGAGTACTGGAGTGAACAAAACAACGATTAATATTCAACATCACATACGAGTTACGGAATATAAACAGACCTTGAAACCATACGCACATATCCAGTTATACATAACCTAACAAAAGCATTGTAATTCATTGTACTACAGCAGTCATCTTTATATATAGGTAAATATATGATTACTACATTCAAAATGGTCACGTAGACCATGTTTTTGATTTACTACAGTAAGATAGGTATACTTGATAGTATAATGGTGATATTACCATTTGTACATGAACTGTTATAACAAAGGTTGTTGGAATGAATTAGGAGTATGCGATTAAAGAGAAAACGTTAACTATTTGTGTATGAGAGGTACGTATCAAGATAAAAGCAACAGCTTTTAAAAACAAAAGTAATTGTTCTAAGAACAAACAATATTCAGCAAAACAATGAGTATTATCGTATAGAATTAAATAACAGCACATTTTATTTCTATAGCACGAAATGTTTACATTTTGATAACATTGATTTTATGTTTTCAAGCAAATAAAAATACTGAAATTATTATGTATTTGTAGGCAAAAGGAATTCTTGCACAAATAAATATGTCTATTTTCAAAAACACATCGCGTCTTATCTGCAGTTACTTTGAAACAGAATAACGGTTTTTTTTCATTATCAGAAATACATTTACCGTATTCTTTTGCAGTTACTTCATTAGACAGACTGTTTAAATATGTTCTATTGCATTAAGTTTACGTAATGTGTGAATAAATATCAAATAAATTTACGATCTTACATGCCACATTAATATGTATGATTTTTTTTCTATCATTGTACATGTGCAAATCAATTGCAGATCACGTGAAATATGCATGCCACCGGCTTAGATATTAAAAAAGATAAGAAAGAAAAACTAAATAAATGATGTCATTTGATAAACATAATTTAGCACATTTTTTTAAGTTGGTAAACATATCAAAACATTAATTTTAGAAAAAAGTTAGAAAGTAACACGAAGGTCAGACTAACAATAAACAGTACAAAATGTATTTAATTTCAATATCTTCTTTATTTTACACGTTCTAAAACTAGCAACGTGGCATAATCCAATAGTTTGATTTTAAATTTTTCATGTTTTATAAAATAAATCTAGCATTATGATTGAAATGTATCTTTTGTCTGATAAATAAAATACTCGTTATTTATTTTGAATTTTACACTTTGTAAGTTAAAAGTATATAATATTTCAAACATCTTCTAAGATTGTTTACCGATAAATGTGAAATTAAAGAAATTTTTTGTTTGCCGTAGTTTCATTAAACATTTTATATGTTGTACTATATTTTCGATTTTTGCGCAGTAGAGGAATTGATATGCAAATTATAGTCGTTTTTCAGTTAGTAACTGGTTGAAAACAACAAGTAAAAACATTGCAAAATGGGTGGTAAATGAACAGCCGTGAGGGTAGTCACGTAGGCACGTCCGAGTCATCGAACTCCGTGCTCCGAGGCACACAACTAGTACAAAATACAAAGAGAAAAATCGCTAACCTGTGGTATTTTCCAAGTCTGAACAGCTTCTTATTGGCAGCATCTTCTGTAATCGACTCCTGTCTTGATGTAATTACATCACTATTTGGCACACTGGATGTTTTACTAATTTGTCGGACGAAATCATTGGAAATTTGACGTTTCACTCGATTTGTACATAACCTCACAGCTTTAGTAAACATTTTGTTGAGTGTTTTATGAACATACAACACTTTGCAAATAAATCGTAGGTATAGAAACGTTTTACTTTCACACAAAGACAGACTCGATTCGACTAGCGATCACAACAATAACACTTGCATTTAAGTCGTCAAAGATAAGGACGGGAGATTGAAAAGTAAACATAGATTTCGCGCACAGACGCAATACGTTGCTTTCCAGATGGTAGGGGTATAGAACACGCGCTCAGCGACTGCATTGCGCAGCGTCGTATTCAGTGATAATTTAGAATTATCAACTTACTCTTATTTGTATCATTTCCATAAAGCTTTAGAATATTTTCTTCGGCGGCTTAGAATCCATGTGGTCTATCTGATTGTGAATGGTGTTAAAAGACTCTTCTTTATAATCAGCGTACAACATGCACATATCAAAAGCTGTGTAGACATCCAAGACTGCTTTGACATGCTGTTCATCTTGACGGCCATAACACTTCTCCATACTTGCACGTTGTGCGGGACAGCCGTCTCTAAGGCGTCTACTGCGGGCCAAGCACATTTATCCTCACGTATATGACAGTACCGGGTGGCACCATTCGAATCCACATCACCGAAACAGTTTAAGAGATCATTCTGTAACATACGAATAAATACTATACTGCCATATAATATAATATTAGAATAATACAGATGTCAGTTCATTACAATGAGGTACGAATTATGGCACCATAGATTAATTGAGATAACAAAACCCTAACAGTGACTCAATTGACAAACTCGGCCTCGTGTTGCAGTTTTGGGTCTTGTAGTGAGTGGCCGGGTTAGTTAAATCTTCCATAATTTCCGAATAAACGTTGTGAAACTCATCTTTGGTACTGACCCTTGACATTTTGAAACTGCACAGATACAAGTAAATGGGTAGCAATCAATGAAACGGATTAATGTTATTAATTATAACTATATTACCTGTATTTGTTTTCTTCTTCTTTAGTGCATCATATAAATTCTTTTCTCTGCAGATTAAAACATAAAAGTTAATATTTAATTAGAAAAAAAAACACTACAATTATACTTCGATTGGCTTTCAGGATATACGTTCCTACAAAAAAGCGAAACAATGTTATACAAGGTCATTTTAAATATTGTGTCATTTTCTATAAACTTATCCTTTACTAAGAAAATCTGTAAGAAGTTAAGCGTTAGCAAGGTTTTACTATATCCTATATTTTATGTATAATTCAAACGAAGATTTACCTGTTAATGTTGTTCTTTGTATAAATCATTCTTGAAATTGTAACCAATGCACTATTCGACGCATTTGATTTCAAACTTAATCATTTGCTGAAGGTTTTTTGTCGTGCTTCATTTGCAAAGCTATACCTTAGTATTCGGCTCCACATTGTCAAATCCAAGAAAGTATTCCACTGATGAAACTTATAAGCAAAATTCGCAGGTAGAAAGCCGTTTGAAACCGAAAAAAAAATAAAGTTGTTGTTATTTTTTTGTTTGTTATTGTTGTTGACAAAAATAATACATTGAACTTGTATTTATCACTTATTTTCGTTTATTTTTTAGTTGCATTTATCTGGAATATTTTCTTTGGAACTCTTGCATCAGATATCCTCTACCTGGACGATTTGTTCATTTGGACGGCTATGACTCATTTCCAAGACGTGATTTTGTTCAAAGGATGACCACTATATTTATTGTCACGTGTATTACCGTCAAATGATACAATTGTATTCATATTATCAAAATTATGTTGAAATAATATGTCAATAATTTTTTTATACGATATCTGGAAATGTATTATGAAATTGTTGTCTCAACTCGGCATTGGCACATTTCACTTCGACACTGAAAAATCATTTACTGCGCATATTTATGCACTGAGTTCAAGCAAAAAGATATTACCTGAAAATCGTTTTTCGAGTACATGCACTCAGACAACAGAACAAATCATTGTAAATGGCGAAATCTGAGGGGTCTGCCTGGAATGACTTAAATTGTATTACATCAGATATATGTATTTCTTTTTTATTCAAGGTGAAACGTCCAAGACGTTATAAAATATAGTAACATTTAACATTAAAGTCAAAACCAGATTAAACTATTTACATTTCCATTACATTTTTACTCATTTTTTTCATAGACATCAATGACAGAAGTATATATAAATATGTAGACATGTGAGACAATTTAATTAAAATCATTTTTATTAGCATGTTATCGTGTATTTCTATAACAGCTCCATAACGTTATAGAGCATTTTCTTCGAAAATCCTCTATCTATTTGTTCAATTTGATGACGAATTTCATTGAGAAAGTCTTCTTCGCAGTTGGCGTACAATGTGGGCATATCTAGTTCCTTGTAGACGTCCATAACAGCTAGGACACTCTGTTCATCTGCACGGCCGTAACACTTCTCCATAACGGCACGTTGTGCAGGGGTGGCCCTCTGTAAGGCGACCACCGCGGGCCAAGCACATTTACCCTC
This sequence comes from Carabus problematicus, assembly GCA_963422195.1. Taxonomy (NCBI): domain Eukaryota; kingdom Metazoa; phylum Arthropoda; class Insecta; order Coleoptera; family Carabidae; genus Carabus; species Carabus problematicus. The sequence continues at coordinate 13,358,173 of OY728589.1, read as the reverse complement.
TCGTATATCACCGTACATTTTAGCACCATACGTATCCACATCACCGTAGCAGTCTAGGAAATCATTCTGTAACATTCATACGACAGGTTTACCAAATTCAAAAAATGTACATGCATTGCAATATTTTACTCACAAACCTTGATTTGGGTAAAAATACCCATTAGATTTAAAATGGATGCTGTTTTGTGGAGAAGTTCTGCATCTTGTATACCGGCCAGGTGCATTGCTGCAGTGACAGGGCAATAAAAACTAAAATGGCCAGACTTTTTCGTCGCTATACTCCTGTATCTATCCATGGTGATGTGCTGCAGGTTCTGATTGTTCTGAATGCTGCTTAAGTGGTCCAATACTTGTCCTTGAAAGGTGTACAGAATTGTCTCATGGAAGAGTTCAAACAGAGACAAGTAACTAGGATGATCTCGGAAATATTTACGCAGAATCAAGTATACATCGTTTTCCAAAATGACTGCATCGTTTATGGCCATGAGACCGACATTCTCCACCGTGTACCAACATGGCACACCGCGACGCATTACCGAACGATCGACGATGTCATCGAGTATCAAAGCGAAATTGCTTAACTAAAAGATTTGTTATTTATTCGTTAGTTGTGGTATGTAGTTAGTTCTATTATTGGATTTTAAAACTTACTATTTCAATGCTCCATCCCAAAATATTGGCCAGGCGTATATTCTTTTCAGTTAATTTCTTGGGATCTTCTAATAATTTATATGACAACACCACTGCATGTCCTCGGCGTTGCTTACCACCCATGTTATATTCCAACATACGTGAATACCACTTCGTCATTTCCGGAACATTAATATCATTCACAGATTCCATCAAATCTTTCACAATCACTGGATAAAAACTATTGAATTCTTGTTTATTTTCTTTGCTGACACTAGCCATTTTAAAACCAACTATTGGTGCAGTTTGGGCCGTGATTTTTGTGCTGTTTCGTCTAAAAATTCAGCATTATTCCAGTTAATGTTAAGCTAGGTTTTACTGTATTATTTATTTTATGTATAATTCAAACAGTGATTCACCTGTTAATGTTGTTCTTTGTATCAATCATTCTTGAATTTGTAACCAATGCACTAGTCGACGCATTTGCTTTAAAACTTAAACATTTGCTGAAGGCGTTTTGTCGTGCTTCATTTCCAACGCTATATCTTAGTATTCGGCTCAACATTTTTGAATGCAAGAAAGTATTGCAGCGATGAAACTTATAAGCAAAATTCGCAGCTAGAAAGCCATTTGAAACCGAAAAAAATAAACTCATTATTGGTTGTGTTACAAATGAAGAATTATCATAAACTTCACTGAGGTGCCGTGCTGTGTTTATGTTTATCACCTATTTTCGGTTTTCGTCATATTTTTTTTTTGACACTTTGTTTATTTGAACGGCCATGACACTTCTTTAAGACGTACTGTCTGGAATACAACGGTCGTGACGTGTTGTGGCTTGAGTCACGAGCATGCAGTAAACAAACACATAACACTGGCGAGGGAGTAGAACTTAGACTCCGTTCCATCATTAACTGATGAGAGTCCAATGTCGTCTAGTTTGTACCAGCCACGACGTCGTTCTGACTGTTCCATTAGGTCAGCAGACACTAAAATGATCAACAGTGCGATCTACCAATTGGTATTAGTTTAAATCATTCTCAACACACAACAGTGAACAATACAGTTCCTCTGAACCTACCAATTCTGTGCATCATCCTTAATATGTTGGCCAGTCGTAATTTCTCTGGCTAGAGTTTCTGGGGATCTTCCAGTAATTGGTATGATTGCAGCATGGATTGTGCTCGTCTCTGTCTGCCGTTGGGAACGTTATACTCCAACAGTTTTGTGTACCATTTACGCAAATCTGATTGGTGTTCCACTACATTTATTATATCTCTTGTAATATCCGGAAAAATACTGTTGAATTGTTGTCGTTCTTCGTCAGGTATACCATTTACTTGAACACTATCGAATAATAACAAAGAAATCAAATCTAACACATAATGTCGAATCAATGTGAATATTACATGTATTTTTTTAAATTATTATTTTATGTTATTCTCCAAATTACAATTATGAATATTCATATTTTTTATTGCCAAAATCCATCGGTGTTATTTGCACCCGCAACTATGACGTATGTAGACCCCAATTAGTTCCTCTTGGATCCGCCCAGCCCCTGTTGCGCCTCTAATGGGATTTTAGAGCATTAAACATACATTATATTTATGTAGATTTTTCTGCACAAAATATGAAGATTTTGAAAATGTTATGTATATTAGTAGTACGTTCCATACAAATTATTTTTGTTATTTAAATATAAAACCCCGTTATAAAAATCTTATTGAGTATTTTTATTTTTGTCTTTGAAAATGAAACATCGCAGAATAGTATCTGTATATGTTGGCTACTGCACGATTTGTGTGAATACTTGATCTGAATTCTCGTCCGAAAATATTAAATATTTGACGTTTCGTTGCGCAAAATTTCACTAAGCTACCACTGCTCATTGTTAGGCTGTAGTCTTCAGTCCGTTATAAAACATTTATATTCGTATCACTTGAAGGTAAATTACAATTTGTTTTGACAAGAATGTTTATGTAAGTACATATATGTACATGTAGTTTAGGTTCGTTACTTGCCGTAATTTGCTAGAACACGATTAACAAAAAAAAAAAAAAAAAAAAAAAAAAAAAACGGGGACAACTGCGTTTCTAATTTATCTGGTAAATTAGCCTAATGTAAAAGTTAAGAAACCACAGAGAATTGCGATAAAATTAGTATTAGCAAATATATATATATATATATACAGGATTAGTTAAAATTACTGGATTCAAAAGCAAGGGCGGGGGCACCCTTGCCACAAAAAGGTGTGGTGGGGAGTATTTCTTTGCACTAATGTATTTTCTCCCCAGAATGATTAAATTTAAATAATTGACGTTTTTCCGTAGGGTGCCTATTTTTCGAGATATTTGAAAGTTTCAAGTTAAACAATGCATATCGTGTGAAATACACAATACATCATACACCAAGGTTTTAACCTATAACAACTATCTGTTATCGCTAATTCGAAAAACAAAATGAACAACTTAATCACGTTAAAATACATTTCATGTTTAAAAGACAGTAACCTTGATATAAAATATAAAATGAAGTGTATTTTTATCATACAATTCAGTTTTTTCGTACTGGTCAATAGAAAATATGTTGGTTCAGGCAGCAAAATTTTCTGCAATGATATTACTTAAAAGAAATGTATATCGAGAAATATTCAGACAAAACAGTACTACACGAATAGCTGGTTTCAAAATGGGCAGCGTTAGCAAAGAAGAAAAACAAACATTCAATAGTTTCTATCCAGTGATTGTGAAAGATTTGATGGAATCTGTGAATAATGTTAATGTTCCGGAAATGACGAAGTGGTATTCACGTATGTTGGAACATAACATGCTGGGTGGTAAGCAACGACGAGGACTTGCACTGGTGTTGTCATATAAATTATTAGAAGACCCGAAGAAATTAACTGAAAAGAATATACGCCTGGCCAATATTCTAGGATGGAGCGCTGAAATGGTATGTACGTTTGAAAATTCAACTAACTATTACACATGGTGAATATCTAACAAACATTTTAGTTTATCACTTTCGGTTTGATTCTCGATGACATCGTCGATCGATCGGAAATGCGTCGCGGCGTGCCATGCTGGTACAAGGTGGAGAATGTCGGTCTCACGGCCATAAACGATGCAGTTATATTGGAATGCAATGCATACTTGATTTTACGTAAATATTTCCGGGATCATCCCAGTTACTTGTCTCTGTTTGAACTCTTCCATGAGACAATGCTGTGCACCTTTCAAGGACAAGTATTGGATCACTTAAGCAGCACTCAGAACCATCAGAACCTGCAGCACATCACCATGGATAGATACAGGAGTATAGTGGCGAGAAAGTCTGGCTACTTTTGTTTCTATTTCCCTGTCACTGCAGCAATGCACCTGGCCGGTATACAAGATGCAGAACTTCACCGCAAAGCAGCACAAATTTTACATTTAATGGGTGTTTTTGCCCAGAACAAGGTCTGTTAAAAAATTATTAATTTGGAAAATCTGTCATACGAATGTTACAGAATGATTTCCTCGACTGCTTCGGTGATGTGAATACGAATGGTGCTACACTGTACGGTGATATACGAGAGGGTAAATGTGCTTGGCCCGCGGTGGTCGCCTTACAGAGGGCCACCTCTGCACAACGTGACGTTATGGAGAAGTGTTACGGCCGTGCAGATGAACACAGTGTCCTAGCTGTTATGGACGTCTACAAGGAACTAGATATGCCCACATTGTTCGCCAACTACGAAGAAGAAATGCTCAATAAATTCCGTAACGAGATAGAACAAATGGATTCTAGACTACCAAAGAAAGTCTTCTATAATATCTATGATATGATGTGAAATTTATTATATAAATTATTTCCTATTCCAATCTAATGTTTGTTTTTTTTTTGTCAAAGCCGACAGCAGCTATCATATGCATATTGAACAGATTTATAGATTAGAACGTTACTCCTATTTTTATTTCAAGAAAAAAGAAAATCATTTCCATTAAAAAAAAATCAGTCGTCAAAATATTAATGTTGAATCCAACATAAAATATTTTTTTGTTTTAATATTGGAGCCAATTCATAGCAGAAATGCATATTCCGGAAATGATGAAATGGTATCTACAAATGATACAAATATAATATGTTAGGCGGTAGTGGTATAGTCATATAAATTGTTGGCAGATCCTAAGAAATTAACTAAAGACAACATATACCTAGCTAATAATTTAGGATGAAGCACCGAATTGATAGGTTTGAAATACTGGCAGTGAAATCATTAATTGCAAATGGCCAGTCAATAATTAATCCTTACAGTTAATTACCCTCGGTTTGATAGTCCATGACGTTGTCGATCAGTCGGAAATATACCATATTGGTACAAGGTGGAGAATATCGGTCTCACGGCCATACACGATGCTATCATATTGGACAACGATGTATATTTGATTTTGTGTAAATATTTCCGAGATTATCTCTTGTTACTTGTCTTTGTTTGAACTCTTCCATGAGACAATATTGTGTGTCTTTCAAGGTCAAATATTGAATCAATTAACCTGTTTTACATTTGTGCAATGCAATGCAATACACAGCATAGGTAGGGTAGATGGTGTGCAGGATTCCGTCCTACCCAGTGGCGCAATCAGGAGGGGGGTAGGGGGGCCTTACATTTTTTATTTATTTAATACTTGAACATTATCTAAGTTAAAAACAGTATTTTATTATATAATTTGAAGTGTGTGGAGAAATTAATAGACCCATTTGTAAATAATTGATGTATTAATTAATCGTACAAAATTGTACCCCGCTTCCAAACTTCCTGGTTGCGCTACTGGTCATGTTTATTACGTTTATTTTGAAACAAATTATACCTTTTACAACTGGTTTTTGTTCGTTATTTATCCAGACTTTCGGTCGTGAATTTTATTCAGTTTTACTCGAAACGTTGAACGAATATGTTTACCAAATTAGTTAAAGTCTGTCTGGCAAAACATTATGCGACACAACAGTTGTTTATCCGCCAATTCAGTTGTTCATCAAAAATGTGGAAGAACAACGACGAAGGACAAAATTTGGGTTTAAAGTAAGTATATTGTTACATATTTGTTGGCAACATTTACTTGGATATTAATCAATGAATTTTTATAGTAGTATATGCGTGAATTAATACAGCATTAAAAAAACAGTAATTGTTTACTTTAATTTAGAATTTATAAGTTTATTTTCTCTTCCTCTAGATTCCATCTGTCCTGTGTAACTAAAGAAGACATACAACAACTGGACGAAGTTTTCCCAACTATCGTCACGGATCTAGTTGATACAATTAAGCATGCCAATATATCCGTTATTAATAATTGGTACAGAAAATTGTTGGAATACACTGTTCCAAATGGCAAACACCGTCGGGCATTCTCCACTATATTGACTTATAAATTATTAGAAAATCCACAAGAATTAACACCGGAAAATATTCGTCTGGCCAGCATTCTGGGATGGTGCGCAGAAATGGTAGGTTGATGTTATTTTTGTATTTACTTATTATTATTATTAGTACAAAATACTTGGATGAATAATAACTAATTTATGTAGCAAAATCCTGGATTGCAAGGATTCTGAAATCAAAACGAACAATAACTAATCTGTTACGAATACTATTTGAAAATGTCTTCGTTTCACTTATCTTCTCTGTGCTAATCTATATTCGCAGATAAATGCGTCCATTTTGATGAGCGATGACATGTTGGATGAGACGGATCTTCGTCGTGGTGAACCGTGTTGGCACAAGTTGGAAGATGTCAAAATGTCAGCAGTTAACGATGTCAGTGTATTGGAGAACAGTGCGTACACGATACTTCGTAAATATCTTCGTCAACATCCCTCGTACACGTCGCTAGTGGAACTGTGCCATGAGATGACGCTGAAAACGGGCATCGGTCAAGCATTGGACTACCGCACTGGCCTATCGGGCAACGGGACACTGGAGTCATTCTCTATGCACAGATACCGAGCTATTGTGCAGTACAAGGCGGGATATTTTATATTTCAATTCCCGGTAGCTGCAGGCATGTATCTGGCCGGTATACTAGATGCAGAAATACACAAGGAAGCGGAGTCTGTGTTGCAGGAATTGGGATATTGGTCGCATGTCAAGGTAAAATTATCGCTGTGTGTGACAAGATGTGTAGATGTTAATATCCTATTTATTATTAAGCACTACAGTATTTTGCTAATAGCAAAAGTTGCAAGCAACATATATACATCTTCTATAAGATCCTAGTCAATTGATCTAGGTGTTTGTTCTGGTGCTCTTTTCTAGAACGATATGCTGGACTGTTTTGGTGATACGAGCACGCATACAGCAACACTGTACAATGACATACGCGAAGGTAAATGTACCTGGCCCGCAGTGATCACTTTAGAAAGTGCCAACCCCACACAACGTATCGTCATGGAGCAATGTTATGGTCGTCCAGATGACGAGAGTGTCCAGGCAGTGGTAGACATCTATAAAGCACTAGATATGCCCAAAATATACGTGAATCATAAAGCAGAGATCTTCAAGAAGATTCATACCGACATTGATCAAATAAACCCCAGAATACCTAAACAGGTATTCTATAATATTATGGAAATGTTGTAATATAAAAATCATATTTTATTATGTACTGGACTCATTCATATTAATTCCCTTGCTAAATATATATTACTTTTGATAACAACGACAGCTTTGAAGAAGGCTATGAAACAATCGTCTGACCATGTACCCTCTGCGTCATTATATGGTAATACCCCTTACAGTATACCGGTACCGCTAATATGCGGGTACCATTTGAATCGGCACCAATCGGGGTATACTAGATTATACTAAAAATAATCAGTTTTAATTGTCGCAATGACACCTTGATTCATTGGTTAAACCATCGACTCTTCGATTCCCCATCCCTGGTTGTAATAATTTAATTTTTGACTTTTCATAACTGAAAAATTCTAGTTTAAAATTTCATGAAAACATAAATTATAGGAATAGCCATGGAATTTAAATAAAAAATAAAAACAATTGTATGACATCGTACCTGTCAATAATAATTTATAATTTATTTCAGCTTATATGATTTAGTGACACCTATTTTAAACGCTATGTAGCGCCTAAGGAATAATAAACAAACAACGGTAGTTTATTTCATTCTTTTATTGATCATTTCTAAAAAGTTATAGAACAATTTCTTGGGCAATTTGGCGTTCATTTGTTGGATATGTGTGTGGATGTGATTGTAGTTCTTCTCTACGTACATGGCGTACATATTTGGCAGTCCTAGTTCTTCGTAAATGTTCAGAATGGCTTTGATACTGTCTTCCTCTGAACTGCCGTAGCATTTGTCCATGATTTCCCGTTGTTGGGGAGTTGCTCTTTGTAAGGCCACCACGGCCAGCCAAGTACATTTACCTTCGCGTATATGACTATACAATTCGCCTCCAGTTGGATCTTCATCCGCGTAACAGTTGAAGAAGTCGTTCTGTAATACGAGATAGAATCGTCACTGACCATGTTAGACTAGCCAGTCTCTTTGCGTAAATCATATAACTATTGCGGGTAATACCAGCTTGATTCTATTTGGTAATTGAAGGGATTGCATACCTGAACGTGGTACAAATGTCCCATTTCCAACAGCACTGATTCTGCTTGTCGATGAAGTTCCGCATCGTGCATTCCAGCCAAGTACATGGCTAGAGCAACGGGGAACTGAAACGAATAATACGCTGTCTTGTACAACACAATCGTCCTGTACCTGTCCATGGAAAACAGTTCCAAGTTGGGCTTTCCAGCGCTGCTGGTATGGTAGTCCAAGGCTTGACCTATACTCGTCTTCAATGTTACATCATGGAACAATTCAACCAGTGGTATGTAACAAGGTTGTTCACGGAAGTATCGACGAAGAATCGTGTATATACTATTTTCCAATATAGTGGCATCGTTCAAAACCGAGAGACCCACGTCTTCTAACTTGTACCAACACGTAGCTCCGTGTCTCTTGTCCGAATGGTCCATCACATCGTCGTACATCAAGAAGAATCCGTGGAGCTATTTGATGAGAAAGTTTGTAATAAATTCCGTAACCTTAAATCGAGATTGAAAGAGAATTTCGTACGTACCATTTCTGCACACCAACCAATTATGTTGGCAAGCTTAATATTTTCCGGCGTCAATCTCTGCGGGTCCTCGAGTATTTTATATGACAAGACAGTTCCAAGGCCACGCCGTTTCTTGCTATGGGGTACATTGTATTCCAGGATTCGCGTATACCAAGTAATTATATCTCGGATATCGGCATGACGATCCGTGTCAGTCAGTTCTTTCACTAAATCCGGGAAAATTTTATTGAATTCTTCGTTTTCTTCGGGACTTGCTATAGACACGGCTGAACTAGAAAAATCAGACACGTCTCATATTAAGGATGTTGAAATATCTTACCAGGTATATAAAAAATGTTTTGAAATTTATAAAGTAAAATAAACAAAATTGTATTATTCAAAGTTAATTTACATATAATAAATGAAGAAAGCATTATACATTTGAAGGATAAATATCTATCTAAATAACTTCTTTTCCCCCACCCATTCTTTCTTGTTTTATGTGATTTTAGGTTTGGAAGGAGTCAGTACATTGATATATAAATAAACTTAAATACAGAAAAGGGTGGGGGGAGCCTTTCTTTGTTTAAAAAGCAACACTTTACTTGATTTAGTCTGTACAATTCAATACATATAACATTGATCTGTTACTAGGTAAAATAGTTTGAAAGTTACATACAATGGAATTTGAACAAAGAGAGAATACTCTAATAATAATTTAATAAGTGCATACCTGTGATATTTTCGACTATTATACATATTTTTTCTCAAACAAAAAGGTTCGGTTTGTCTCACATTGTTCTGCAAAATATTTGATCCACAAGACGCTGAACTAAATTGCTTGAGAGTATTGTTTATTAACTGCCATTTCACTTGATTTGAACAATGTCTGACAACTTGAGTTAACATTTTCAATCTCATTTTTGAAACAACATATATAATATATTTTTCACGAGCACCAACGGCTTATAAGTGATGATCGAAGGCCATAAACGATTTGTATGTTTATCGTGAATACAGAACTGTATTAACTACGATTTTAACCTGTATATTTAATACACGACCTCTGTATTCGTGACCAATATTGGTTATACTGACATCTGAAACTTGTTTAGGCGCTCGAAGAAGAGACTTATCAAATAAACAAACACAAGTCCAAAAGCCAATGATTCTATGAAAGATGAGACCGTGATACAAATATAAGCATCTTGTTTCGGTTCACCGAAAACAAATGTTTTAATTTAATCTGGTTCATTCTTGCTTTGACCTTGAAGTATTTAATTGAAAGATAAATACATATTAGTTTCCTATATGTTTTATATTCTGTTTAATAAATTTATTGTACAAAAATTATATTTCCAAGGTATATTTAATAACAATTCTTATATCCATAGAATATAATATATGTTTAATATATCTGTCATATATCTAGCACAAGATTAGTCACGTTTTTTATAGAAAGAAAAACCATTAATTGTCAAATATGACCAGTACGAGCCTTGGTATCACATCATGTCGCACACGTGATTTACAAATAAAGTTTACGTGAATCTAATTTGTTCGCACAATATCATATTTAGCACAAATTTATGTTCAAAAAAACTAAGAGTATAATACAAGTATTGACACGTAACATTCATGTGAATCTATCAGCTAATGAATTAAGAATCTGTACTATATAATAACTATTTTCTGACGTAAGCTAATAGAACAACAGATTATACTGAGTGTAAAGAGAGATACTGAAATTCGATAGGCAATATAGTCTTTGCGATATTATTGTAAGAATAATACTTCGGACTTAAATAGTTATTTATTAAATAAATAAATGTTACATAGTTCTTCTGTAGATCATTTTCAAGAAGTTATAGAATATATCTTCAGGTAGTTTATCAGACACCTGTGAAATTTGCTGTTGGAGCTGTTTGTAGATTGCTTCTTCCTCCATGGGGTACGTGTCACAAAGAGCTTGTTGTTCGTAGATATTTACTACGGCTTTCACACTCTCGTCATCTGTACGACCGTAACACCGCTCCATGACCTCTCGTTGTGCTGACGTGGCATTCTGCAGAGCGACCACTGCCAGCCATGTGCATTTACCTTCACGGATATCACTGTGCAGTTCTTTGCCCACCTTAACTGAATCCCCAAAACAGTCGGAGTAATCATTCTGGGAAATAAAAGCACATTCGTTACATATTTGCACTGGATTTGTTAAGGGTATTTTCAACCTACTTGAACTTGGTACAAATTTCCTATCTCCAACGAAACAGCCAACGCCTGCCGATGCAGTTCTTCATCTTTAACTCCAGCCAAGTACATGGCTGCAGCCACAGGCAAATAGAACGAATAGTATCCAGTCTTGTTATGTCCCATTGTTTTAAAATGTTCCATAGTGAACAGATCAAATCGTGGCTTGTCCGAGCAGCAAACCTGGAAGTCGAACGCCTGGCCAAAACATGTTTTCAATGACATGTCGTGGAACAGTTCCATCAGATGAACGTAACATGGATGATTGCGGTAATATTTGCGGAGTATTGCGTATAAGCAGTTCTCTAACATGACACCATCATTGGTTGCAGCCTCCTTGATATCATCCAACTTGTACCAACATGGAGCACTGTGTCGGGTGTGTGACCGATCCAATATATCATCGAAGATTAGAATATACGCGTGCAACTATGGAGAACAAATTGGATTTTTTCAAGAAAATTACAGAATACAATTCAAATTTTCAATAATCACTAAAAAATAATACCATTTCCGTACACCATCCCAAGATATTAGCCAGCCTGATATTGTCTGGTGTTAGTTTCTCGGGAAGTTCTAATTGTTTATAGGCCAGTACTGTTCCAAGTCCTCGGGTTTTCTTACTGAACGGAACATTGTATTCTGTCAACATCTTCAGCGAGTTTGCCAGTCCTGGCAATTCGACATTTCTACTGGTCTCTATTACATCATTCACAATATGTGGAAAATAATTAAGAAACTCTTTGTGTTCTTCTTCACTTGCTACATCATTGTTTATGGAGGTTGGCTGGATTTTCTTAGTAATTGCAACTGCACTAAGAATACAAAAAAATACGCACTTTAATTTTGGATCTCGAACAATGCAGAATTCTTAATTGATTTAGAAGTTACCTATGATAATTCCGGACGATTGTCTTATTGCTTCCGTTAGCATCATTGAAATTCGTCTTCTTTGGAAAACATTGAACAACATTAGTAGTTTTGTTGATGTGCTTCACAAAACTAGTACATATCTTTTTCATTTGATTGGATTGTAATTTCAGTATTCTGCAAAGGTTGCATAGTTGGTAAAATAACCGTTATTTCTTTATGGTCATGCTGAACAATATTTTACGAACACTGGTATACTTACTGCAAAGTTGCCATGGTAACAGTCACTTGCCGCCACTTATTATTGTCACAAAGTGAACAACAACAATGTACGGATTCACATTTTATACGAAAAAAACCTGAACCAGGGGTGCTTAGAAAGGTATTTTTACCCACACACCATTGGTCAAATGATCATTAGCCCGTATCAGAGATGGTCGCAATGCTAAAAATGGTCTGGACAATTTGAATACTGCTTCTATTTATTTGTTTTATTTTAAATCCGGAATTTTTTGTTCTAAATGAATAAATTTATTGTAAATGACGTCATATGTGTTTATCATAAGAGAAAATACAATTTTTATAAACACTTGCTAGTAAAAACATGTTTTTCTTTCTGGTCTATATACAATATTTAAGTTTTTGATTGATTCATTTTGTCACTACGGGGTTCAAACATTCCTAGTTTCACGTCTAAACTAATACAGTGTAATAATTTTGCTTTCTCCAAGCACCAAGAATGTTAATTGTTCTGTAAGATATTCGTAATTGTTAGTACAGCCTAATAATCCCGAGCTCTAGGGAAAAACAAAATTCTGTAGAAATATGTCATATGAGGATAATCGTCGTAGATAGAGGTATTTGGTCAAAAAACACGTGTATTCAGTTGTAAACTTCTTTCTTCCTATGGGAAGAACCTATGGGTTGAAATAATTGACCACTAAGTTCAGATGTTAAGAACTTTATTTCAGTAAATCAAGGTCATTTTTTATAAGCAAAAACATAACATAAATATATAAATAAACGGTCTGTAAATATGGAAAACACAAACGCCAAAAATACAATAACAATAAGTTAACTCGAAAAGATGACTATCATAGGCTCCAGCTTCTGCTAATTTGTTTTTCAAATTTTGGAGAAAAAAAAAACATGAGTGAAAATTGATAATCTGTAAATAAGACAATGCCGGACTAGCTGCCACGCTTTCATTGCATAATGTTGCACAATTTGCATTTACTTTATCACTATTCTATCAAACGATATTTTTCATACTGTTTCACACTAAAGTAAAGAATATAGTTCGAGATACAGAATGTAGTGTCAATAATCTTAATCAAGTAAAGTGTTTTCAGAAAGTTGTTCGTTGGGCCATGAAAAGGCAGAGGCGGCGTGGACGCGTGCCCAGCAGGGCGCCGAGATGACAAAATGATCAAAAAACAAAACCCCAGCCGAATGAATATTAACTTAAAAAACCTCAGCCGAAAACTGAATATTGTGTTGTGATATGTTTTTATATCAGATTAGTGAAAAGTTTATTTGCCCCTGTTGTCAAATGCTGCAGCGACGACCCTGGTTGTTTGTCAACAACATTATGCGTTTTGTTTTCACTGCCATGGACACCAATGCAAACCTGCTATACGAGTATAATATTACACCAGACATGGTCACGTGATATAGCATTATGTATTCACGAAAAAGATTCGGAGATTATCGATAGATACCTATGATCAACATTCTCAGTAAATATATAAAGTCACTTAACGTGAATCTAATTAGTCGCACAGTATCATATTTGCCACATATTTGTCAATAAAAACTAAAAGTATATCATCTTCAATATTAAGATAATAATTATACTTGTACCTGTTTCGGTATTATTGTAAAAATGCTTCAAGTATTAATAGAGGTAAAATTAATTATTCGATCATAATAATTTTATTTATTAATTAAATAAATGTTACATAGTTCTTCTATAGATCATTTTCAAGAAGTTATAGAATATATCTTTAGGTAATTTATTAGACAGTTGTGCGATTTGCTGTTGGAGCTGTTTGTAGATTGCTTCTTCCTCCACGGGGTACGTGTCACGAAGAGCTTGTTCTTCGTAGATATTTACTACGGCTTTCACACTCTCGTCATCTGTACGACCGTAACACCGCTCCATGATCTCTCGTTGTGCTGACGTGGCATTCTGTAGAGCCACCACTGCCAGCCATGTGCATTTACCTTCACGGATATCACTGTGCAGTTCTTTGCCCACCTTAACTGAATCCCCAAAACAGTCGGAGTAATCATTCTGGAAAATAAAAGCACATTAGTTACATCTTTGCACTGGATTTGTTAAGGGTATTTTAATGTTTAGGACACTTGAACATACTTGAATTTGGTATAAATTTCCAAATTCCAGCAAAACAGCCAACGCCTGCCGATGCAGTTCTTCATCTTTAACTCCAGCCAAGTACATGGCTGCAGCCACAGGCAAATAGAACGAACAGTATCCAGTCTTGTAATGTCCCATTGTTTTATAATGTTCCATAGTGAACAGATCAAATCGTGGCTTGTCCGAGCTGCAAATGTGGAAGTCGAACGCCTGGCCGAAACATGTCTTCAATGACATGTCGTGGAACAGTTCCATCAGATGAACGTAACATGGATGATTGCGGTAGTATTTGCGGAGTATTGCGAATACGCAGTTCTCTAACATGACACCATCATTGGTTGCAGCCTCCTTGACATCATCCAACCTGTACCAACATGGAGCACTGTGTCGGGTGTGTGACCGATCCAATATATCATCGCACATTACGATATACGCGTGCGACTATAGAGAACAAAGTGAATATTTTCAAGAAAGTTACAGAACATATTTTAAATTTTGTATTTAATTAAGTATTAAAAATATTTACCATTTCCGTGCACCATCCCAAGATATTAGCCAGCCTGATATTGTCTGGTGTTAGTTTCTCGGGATTTTCTAATTGTTTATAGGCCAGTACTGTTCCAAGTCCTCGGGTTTTCTTACTGAACGGAACATTGTATTCGGTTAACATCTTCAGCCAGTTTGCCAGTCCAGGCAGTTCGACATTTCTACTAGTATCTATGACATCATTCACAATATGTGGAAAATAATTAAGAAACTCTTTGTGTTCTTCATCACTTGCTACCCCAGTGTTTATGGCGGTTGGTTGAATTTTCTTAGTAATTGCAACTGCACTAAAATTACAAAAAAATATACGTCCTTTAGTTCTTGATCGAACAATGTAAAAGTAATTATTTGATTTAGAAGTTACCTATGATAATTACGGACGATTGTCTTGTTGCTTCTATTAGCGTCATAGGCATTCGTCTTCTTTGGAAAACATTCAACAACATTAGTTGTTTTGTTGATATGCTTCACAAAACTAGTACATATCTTTTTCATTTGATTATATTGTAACTTCAGTGTTCTGTAAAGCAGTACATAGTTGGTAAAATAACATTTATTTCTTTATGATCATGCTAAACAATATTTTACGAATACTGGTACACTTACTGCAATGTCGCCATGTTAGAAATCACTTACTGCCCCTTGTTATTCTCACAAAATGAAAGACAACAGAGTACGGTTTTGCATTTTATACGAAAAAGACCTGAACCAGGGATGGGTAGAAAATTATTTTTGCAGACAGACCATTGGTCAAATGATCATTATTCCAGATTAGAGGCGGTCACATTAGCCTGAACAATTTGGATACTGCTTGTATTTGTTTATTTTGGTGATAAACAAATAAATTGACCGTGAATGAGATCATAAGTGCATATCGTATAAAAAAAGAGAAACTAAAGCTTTTATAAACACTTGCTAGTCAAAACTGGGTATTTTTATAGTTTTTATACAATATTTAATAATAATATTTATTCTTTCGTTACTATTGGTTCAAAAATCCTAGTTTCGACCCTGAACAAATAGAGTGCAATAATTTGGGGGTGATGAGTACGTACAAAACTTAATATAGAACAAAATTCAGTATAAATATAACGTATGAAGATAATACAAAAATAATGAACATATTCTTTGATTCAAATTGAGAAACGCCAAAACCACCTATTCAGCCAAACTTGACACCCTTATGGTATTGTATTGATAAAAGATAATAAATAAAACACACAATTTGACAGGGAATAATTTTTATTGTTTGAGATGATGCCACTTTGTATAATATAAAAAAAAATAAAATGCTAATTAATTCCCCCAAAAATCGATATTTCTACGACTTCTAGGTTTAGGTAGGGTAGAGTAGGGTGGGGTAGGGTATAATTATTTATAATTCTGTAGTAAATATTATTTGTAATAATAGCACATACAGCCGGTATGTATAAATAGCCAAGTACATATATATATGTGTGTCTGCATATGTTTTCACTACCATGTACACCAATCCAAATCTGTTATGTAATATCACACCATAAACGGTCACGTGATGTAGCATTAAGTATTCACGAAATCAGTCACCAAGCATTACTTGTACGTACAGTCGGTCACAAAAGTCTTCGTACACCTATCAAAATAGGCTACATTTGTGAGGTCACATTGTTGTAAAAATTGTTATTCAAGAATAATAGTACATTATACACCAAGGGAGAGAAACCTCTTATTTTTCCTGAGGTGTAATTTGAAGCCCGAGGGCGAAGCCAGAGGGCTACAAATACATCGAGGGAAAAATGGTGGTGTCTCCCGAGGTGTATATACTATTTTTTCCACGTTCGGGAGTAGAAACACTTAATTTCATAAATAAAGAATTATAATAAATCGGAGCGAAATTGCAATATTTAGAAGCCTTTGGAAATGTTTCCATGCAACGCGTACCATGACAACAGACATTTATTTATAAAAACCTTTGTTATAATAAAAACTCCCTTATGAAAAGTGTTTTCGTCCCTAGGGAGTAAATGCTTCATTTCTGTCCCGCGTTTGACGCCATAGAAACCGACTTCTACTCCCGGACGTGTAAAAAAATTTTTATTCGCAATTTTCTGATTTTCAGAGCTAGTCTATGGTAAACTAATATTTGTGTAGTATTATTTTAAAATAAAATTGTGTTTTATCATAAATTTAGCTATGTTTATAGGTGTACGAAGACTTTTGCGACCAGCTGTATATATTTACCATGTGAACGAAAAGAGAAACTTCAATAATAAAACCCACACAATATCTAGAATCAAGAATTATGCGAAGTTGTTTATAAACATTGTCAATTATATTTCATTATAATATTCAAGGAAAAGACATCTAAAAATAAATAAATTTACACAAGATAATATTCCATATAAGCATATGCTGTTAAAAGTAAACATTGTTATCTTTTGTTTAAAGTAGAACAAATGAATGACATAACCATTGTTACTTGACAGATTATAAGTATGTTCTGTTCCTGTTATGTTTATATTCTTTGCGAATATTGCGATGTTGTT
Source organism: Carabus problematicus (assembly GCA_963422195.1). Lineage (NCBI taxonomy): Eukaryota > Metazoa > Arthropoda > Insecta > Coleoptera > Carabidae > Carabus > Carabus problematicus. Next base: position 13,340,860 of record OY728589.1, on the reverse strand, counting down.
TACAAACTGTCCTTGTATACACGTGCTAGGCACAATGTGCAAGAGGAATAGTCAACAAGAGAATGTCATTGCACTCAACAGTGCCTCCTAACTGCAGAAGGTTAAACTGGATGTTAAGTATTTTGCACGTATTCTAGAGAATTTTATGAAACTAGATTGGAAGACAAATGAAAGATGTGTGTACCTGAAAATGATTTACTATAATAGTTGATATTATCGGAAATTATTTCATATTTTAAAACAGCATTGTTCAAACTGTGTTTAAGATTCCCGGAGGAATGTTCAATATAACACAGAGGTCTCGCAAAAGAGTAGATGTAAAAATGCCACCAGATGCTGAGATTATGAAGAACATGGATTATTATCTTATAATAAATATAAAGAATGCCGTTTTTACAATAACATCTAGGAATACGACTCTACAGAACTCGTTGCTTGCTCATATTGCCTTCCAATTCAAGGTCGCCATTTCTTTCTTGCAAACTAATACACATTTCTCTGTTATGCGCAGTAACTTATCTGTAATTAATTTTATTAACTCTAAGTATTGTGGCTAAGAAATGCGTTGCAATTGCTAGAGATGGTGTTATCAACATTTCATACAGTATTCACCATCTCCACAGTGAAGGTCGTGAATGTACGGTATTTTTTAATAATCGATTTGTAATGTAAACATACAATACTATAAAGTAAATAGAACTTCCTTTGATTAATATTATAACATTCTTTAATTAATTTCCTATCCATCCTATTTTTAGCACTTGTCAAATAATATTCTACTTATATTTAGAGATGTATGAAATATCGTTAAAAGGTTAGGAGTTTCGAGAAAGTATCGTTCGAGTATAATTAAGCAAGTAGATTTAGTTTTTTGCTATTTTTCTTTCATCTCACCTATGTGCAGATAAGCAATAATATGGTATTAACTGTAAATACGCTGTAAGACACATTTTAAACTTGAATAAGTTCGTCGTAAACAATATCTTTAGCAGTGCAGCACAGTGGTATAATGCTGAAAGATTATCTTTAAGTAAATTTAAACCTACATTGTAAGAATGAAAGAAACTTTTCGCCTTAGAAATTTCAAGGTTGGCTGATCTTTTTTGCAATCTTGAAAACAAATGCGTGGTTCGGCTTTCATTTCATTGACCTTGGCCTTTGTATATACTTTGTACGGGCGTATTCAGACCCGCGTTTAGAAATTCCAAAGCAGTTTTCGTCAATATAGGATCAATTATTATTTGTTAATAAGCTTGCCTGTTATGCTTTCCTAATTCAAGGTAAGATTACCTGAATTCTTTTTAAACTTGTTCCAATTTTAATTCGTACTTATATGTGCAATGCAAAAATATATTCACAAATGTATTCGAGAATAGTAAATTTGTATGTAACACTTCCTAAAACTGATTTAATAGTGGGATATACGATATAGAAATTGCAAAATAAAACAATGCAAAACAATTTGAAGACTAAATAATTTGCATCCGTTATCATACCGTCACAATGAACTATAAATAGCCGATCAAGTATTATTTGTTTGTAAACAACGTAACTACTCTACGAAATAAAGAAAATTAAAACGTTTGCGCATATGTTTTGAATTTGATTGAAGCTTTGAGAATGGTGTTTATTACCTGGTTGCTAAGATACGAATTGTCAGGAGAAACTTCTTGGATATGTATGATTGTAACGTTGGTCTAGTTATTGATTGGCTTAGGGACTTCGTGCAGAAATGCACGTAGCCCTGCGGTAAGACGATTTTACCGGACAGGGCTCTACAACGATGTGAATTCTGGAACAGCACTGGTTTTTACGAAGGATGTACAAAATATTAGCGAGAAGAATGTGGATTATTTAAGTATAGGCTGCTATATGTATATTGTAGTTTTTTTTTTCTTCCTTTAGTTATGTTACACAATTATTTTTCTTCACTTTTCGAGCAATACGGAATTTTTTATGGAAATCATTCGTTGAGCTGTCAGTATTTTCCTCATATTTAAGTATAACCAACTGCAGTATTTTTTTATTAACGCAATTGTACATACACGAAATTTAAATTACACCAGAATTACATGCAGATGCAGCAACTGCAGTAGAAGTGACCTCGAAGTTAATTACCTAATTGACACTATAAATTACTTAATTTTCAGAGAAATTGTTGCTGGGTTATGTAAAGGGAAATGCAAGTGTATGTTTATTATGATTATTGAAAGCAAACATATTGTTAACAGGATAGTATGAGTTACATAATTGTTTACTTGTTTCTTTCAACGCCTGTCATATAAACGTTCTGTATATTTAGTTACTGTTTATTTCGCTTGAATTAGTCATGATTGTTTTTATTGCTGTGTGAGATGAACACCAATGTGATAAAAAGAAAGTGTTACATTTACATCTGTGACCAAAGATATGAATGAACATGATTTGTTTGCAGGTGATATTCTAGCAGCATATTCAAACTATTCTACACCACAAACCTTGAATGCTGTACCACTACAATACTTGATCAGCAAGTAAAATCTGTACATCCCGGTATAAGAGTTGATCTGCTATGATTTGACAGATCATAGTACATGACATATTATCCAAGACACGTTCGCAGCAACTACGAGTTGTATGAGTTATATATGTATGAGTTATATAGCCAAGGCACATGTAAACAAAGGTTAATGTACTTTGTGTGCGTGTCTGTCATTTCACTAATGCAAGTTAGTAAACATTGAGCTTGCAATGTTGCTTGAACTGACCTAGAATCATTCTGATATCTGAAACGCACATTCTTATTTAATTAGTGTATTGACATAAATCTTTCACTTGTGCCATAACACAGAAAAACAAATATATGTACACTAAACTTTTTTAAGTCCTACTTCTGTTTAAAAATAAGTATAAATTATTTCATATGTTTTTCTAATGAAGCCATGTTTACATGGGAACCTACTTTGGTAGTTTTTTATTTGTGTCCAATTGAATTCAAAAATGTTTTGGTTTTAGCGTAAAACATAATACATGAATATAAATTGTACATATATTATAGTAAAATATTAATTTATTGTCAAGAAATATTTTATCGTTGACGGAAGTATGTTAATCAATTATTTGAAGATTTAAATATCAGTAAAATCACTAACACAGTTTATTATATTGTTCGGGAATGTACCACTTCGTTCCCTTAGTATATTATTTCGTTTAAATTACAAGAATTACATAGACATTGCGGTTGCAATTACACTATTTGATTCTCAAGAGAACGCAAATGTTAATTAAATTAATTATACCTAACTACACACTCAGTAAATAGTTATTTAATAAAAAAATAAATGTTACATAGTTCTTCTGTAGATCATTTTCAAGAAGTTATAGAATATATCTTCAGGTAGTTTATCAGACACCTGTGAGATTTGCTGTTGGAGCTGTTTGTAGATTGCTTCTTCCTCCACGATGTATGTGTCACGAAGAGCTTGTTCTTCGTAAATATTTACTACGGCTTTCACACTCTCGTCATCTGTACGACCGTAACACCGCTCCATGATCTCTCGTTGTGCTGACGTGGCATTCTGTAGAGCCACCACTGCCAGCCATGTGCATTTACCTTCACGGATATCACTGTGCAGTTCTCTGCCCACCTTAATTGAATCCCCGTAACAGTCGAAGTAATCGTTCTGGTAAATAAAAGAACATTAGTTACATCTTTACACTGAATTTGTTTAAGATACAACATACTTGAATTTGGAACAAATTTCCAATTTCCAACAATACAGTCAACGCCTGCCGATGCAGTTCTTCATCTTTAACTCCAGCCAAGTACATGGCTGCAGCCACAGGCAAATAGAACGAATAGTATCCGGCCTTGTAATGTCCCATTGTTTTATACTGTTCCATAGTGAACAGATCAAATCGTGGCTTGTCCGAGCTGCAGATGTGGAAGTCAAACGTCTGGCTAAAACATGTCTTCAATGTTATGTCGTGAAACAGTTCCATCAGATGAACGTAACATGGATGATTGCGGTAGTATTTGCGGAGTATTGCGTATAAACAGTTCTCTAACATGATACCATCGTTGATTGCAGCCTCCTTGACATCATCCAACCTGTACCAACATGGAGCACTGTGTCGGGTGTGTGACCGATCCAATATATCGTCGTAGATTAGGAAATACGCGTGCAACTACAAAGGAAAAATTTAATATTTTCCATAAAGTTACAGAACACATTTTAAACTTTGTGTTTAATCAAGCATTAAAAAATATTTACTATTTCCATGCACCATCCCAAGATATTAGCCAGCCTGATATTGTCTGGTGTTAGTTTCTCGGGAGGTTCTAATTGTTTATAGGCCATTACTGTTGTAAGTCCTCGGATTTTCTTACCGAACGGAACATTGTATTCTGTCAACATCTTCAGTGAGTTTGCCAGTCCTGGCAGTTCGACATTTCTACTGGTCTCTATGACATCATTCACAATATGTGGAAAATAATTAAGAAACTCTTTGTCATCACTTGCTACAGCAGTGTTTATGGCGGTTGGCTGGATTTTCTTAGTAATTGCAACTGCACTAAGAATACAAAAAAAATACGCACTTTACTTTTGGATATCGAACAATGCAAAAATAATTAATTGATTTAGAAGTTACCTATGATAATTACGGACGATTATATTAGCGTCATTGAAATTTGTCTTCTTTGGAAAACATTGAACAACATTAGTAGTTTTGTTGATATGCTTCACGAAACTAGTACATATCTTTTTCATTTGATTATATTGTAACTTCAGTGTTCTGTAAAGCAGTACATAGTTGGTAAAATAACATTTATTTCTTTACGATCATGTTAAACAATATTTTACGAATACTGGTACACTTACTGCAAAGTTGCCATGGTTCAAATCACTTACTGCCACTTATTATTCTCACAAAATGAAAAACAACAGAGTACGGATTTGCATTTTATACGAAAAAGACCTGAACCAGGAGTGGTTAGAAAGGTATTTTTACACGCAGGCCATGGGTCAAATGATCATTATTCCGTTTCAGTGTCTGTCTCATTAGGCTGAACAATTTGGATACTGCTTATATCTTTTAAATCCGCTACCTTTGGTTGTAAACAAATAAATTTATTGTAAATGTGATGATATAAACGTATAAAAAAGTGAAAATACAATTTTTATAAACACTTGCTAGTAAAAACATGTATTTCTATACTCTTTATACAATATTTAAGTTTTTGATTGATTTATTTCGTTACTAAGGGTTAAAAGTCCTAGTTTCCGCCCGGAACTAATACAGTGAAATAATCTCGCTCTCTCCAATCACTAAGAATGTTAATTGTTCTCTAACATATTAGTAATTGTTATTGCAGACTAATGCGCGGCCATTAATGCCAACGATCTCTAAGGTACAGGGGGGGGGGGGCGTGATAAGTACATACAAAACTTAATATAGAACAAAATTCAGTATAAATATAACGTATGAGAATAATATAAAAATAATGAAAATATTCTCTAATTTAAATGTATTCTATCTTGGTAACAGCCATTCAGTTCAAGAAGATATTCACAAGAACAATATAGATGTTGCGAATTTTGATGATTAATTGGAACAGTTCCGTCTATTTTTTTTACAAAATTTTAAAAACAAATTCAATATGTATATAATGGCATTACAGATTTCGTATTTTTTCCGCAGGGTACTTCCAGCCGGCTTAATCTGCTCCTGCCATTAAGTTTTCCAAATAGAAAAAGCCCCATTAGACAGCGCAATCATGGAAAGATGGAAGGAGCATTTTGACGAACTGCTAGAAGGAAACCGAAATAGAAAAAAAAACTAAGAAGAGGGGAAAGCTCCAGGACATGACAACATAAGAACAGAACAACTTAAATATATGGGCGAAGAAGGTGAAGAAATGTTATTAGAGATGCTGAATATAGTATGGGAACAAGGACATATACCGGAAGATTGGGAAAAAGCAATGATATTCCCCATAGATAAAATAGGAGATAACAGAAATTGCAAGAGATGTGGGAAATACTAGGAAAAATAAACAAGAAGTTATTAAAAGCAATCAAGAGCGTATATTGGAAAAAATCTAACTACAGAAGAACATCAAATGGAATATCTCATGAATTTACAACTACACAAGGGGGACGAAGGGGGGGGGGGGGGGGGGCGTTAAGCTCGCTACTATTCATAATATTTTTAGACGGCATCATAAAGAGGATAAAGGATAAAACAAGGAAGATGGAAATGGGATATCACAAACTAACGCGAATTACAATAGCTGAATGTGCATTTTATTAAATAAATAAATGTTACATAGATCTTCTGTAGACCATTTTGAAGAGGTTATTGAATATTTGTCTAGGTAGTTTATTAGACACTTGGGAAATTTTATGTTGGAGCTGTCTGTAGATTGCTTCTTCTTCCACGGTATATGTGTCACGAAGAGCTTGTTCTTCGTAGATATTAACTACGGCTTTCACACTCTCGTCATCTGTACGACCGTAACACCGCTCCATGATGTCTCGTTGTGCAGACGTGGCATTCTGTAGAGCCACCACTGCCAGCCATGTGCATTTACCTTCACGGATATCACTGTGCATTTCTTTGCCCACCTTAACTGAATCCCCGTAACAGTCGAAGTAATCATTCTGGAAAATAAAAGCACATTCGTTACATTTTTGTACTGGATTTGTTTAGGATACTTGAACGTACTTGAATTTGGTACAAATATCCAGTTTCCAACAAAACAGCCAACGCCTGCCGATGCAGTTCTTCATCTTTAACTCCAGCCAAGTACATGGCTGCAGCCACAGGCAAATAGAACGAATAGTATCCAGTCTTGATACGTCCCAATGTTTTATAATGTTCCATAGTGAACAGATCAAATCGTGGCTTGTCCGAGCTGCAGACCTGTAAGTCAAACACCTGGCCAAAACATGTATTCAATGTTGCGTCGTGGAACAGTTCCATCAGATGAACGTAACATGGATGATTGCGGTAGTATTTGCGAAGTATTGCGTATAAGCAGTTCTCTAACATGATACCATCGTTGATTGCAGTCTCCTTGACATCATCCAACTTGTACCAACATGGAGCACCGTGTCGGGTGTGTGACCGATCCATTATATCGTCATAGATTAGGATGTAGGCATGTACCTATGGAGAACAAATTGGATATTTTTAAGAAAATTACAGGACTTGTGTTTAATTAAGCATTAAAAAATATTTACCATTTCCGTGCACCATCCCAAGATATTAGCCAGCTTGATATTGTCTGGTGTTAGTTTCTCGGGAGGTTCTAATTGTTTATAGGCCAGTACTGTTGTAAGTCCTCGGGTTTTCTTACTGAACGGAACATTGTATTCTGTTAACATCTTCAGCGAGTTTGCCAGTCCTGGCAGTTTGACATTTCTGCTAGTATCCATGACATCATTCACAATATGTGGAAAATAATTAAGAAACTCTTTGCGTTCTGTGTCACTTGATACATTAGTGTTTAGGGCGGTTGACTGGATTTTCTTAGTAATTGCAACTGCACTAAGAATACAAAAAAAATACGCACTTTAGTTTTGGATCTCAAACAATCCAAAAGTACTGAATTAATTTAGAAGTTACCTATGATAATTACGGACGATTGTCTTATTGCTTCCGTTAGCGTCATTGAAATTCGTCTTCTTTGGGAAACATTGAACAACATTAGTAGTTTTGTTGATATGCTTCACAAAACTAGTACATATCTTTTTCATTTGATTGGATTGTAATTTCAGTATTCTGCAAAGGTTGCATAGTTGGTAAAATAACATTTATTTATTTATATGGTCATGCGAAACAATATTTTACGAACACTGGTACACTTACTGCAAAGTCGCCATGGTAACAATCACTTACTGCCACTTATTTTTCTCACAAAGTGAACAACGACAATGTCGGATTAACATTTTATACGAAAAAGACTTGAACCAGAAATGGTTAGAAAGGTATTTTTACACACAGACCATGGGTCAAATGATCATTATTCCGTTTTAGTATCTGTCTCGTTAGCCTGAACAATTCTGATACTGCTTATATTTCTTTTATTTTAAATAATTTTAAATTGTAAAAAAGAATTATTGTAAATGAGATTATATGTGCATAACGTATAAAAAAGACAAAGTACAATTTTTATAAACACTTGCTAGTAAAATAGTACTTTATACACCAAGGGAGAGAAACTTCTTCTTTTTCCTAAGGTGTAATTTGACAAATACATCGAGAGAAAAATGGGTGGTCTCTCCCGAGGTGTATATACTATTTTTTCCACGTTCGGGAGTAGAAACACTTAATTTCAAAAATACTGAATTATAATAAATCGGAGCGAAATTGTTATATTTAAAAGCCTTTAGAAATGTTTCCATGCAACGCGTACCATGACAACAGACATTTATTTACAAAAACCTTTGTTTTCGTCCCTAGGGAGTAAATGCTTCATTTCTGTCTCGATTTTGACGCCATAGAAACCGACTTCTACTCCCGGACGTGTAAAAATATTAGATATTTTATAGTAAAAATATTTTGAAGAAGTAGTCTTCATAGTAAATAAATATTAAATGACACCTAAATACTTCATATATGTTATATATTTTTGTTCTAAATAAATAAGTTTGTACTGTCACGCATAATTGAACTTGATAATAACAAATATTGATTTGATTTAGTGATAATTCTCAATTGTTTTTTTATCGTTTTAAAATACCAATAAAATAAATTAAGGTAAGTGCTTTTCATGAAAATATTTCCAAAATAAAATATATATGTCAATGTTGTTTACTGTTTTCGAAACATGTATTTTAAATTTAGAATTATCTAATAATTATTGACAACAGTGTGGAATACCTAATTTTGTCAATGTCGTTTTTTACTGAATAATATCATACTAAGAACTATAACAATCACAGTAATGAAAATGTCACCCATTAAATATGTTAATATTTGGAATTAAATTATAGTGGCGTGATTGAGTGTATGAATATTATAGTTACGTTTTAAGCATATATTAATATGTAGATATCTACATATTAATATATGCTTAAAATTTTACATAATATATATGAATCACACATTTATTTTGTAAAATATTGCACTTCTACCTTATACTACTTCATAAGTCAATTGTGAATATTTCGAGTTTCAGGACAGTATGTTTTTATAATAACTATACTACTTAAAGCACAATTATTATGTGTGTTGATGAATGACGTTTAAGGAATAACCCACTTTTATTTGTATCTAAATTAATGTCAATTCAAACAGTCACCTAATTTCTGTTTCTTTGAATCTACATTTGTTATTGCCATGGTAATACTAAACAGTTGAAAGCGAAAATTTCATATAGCGTACTTATGAAGAATTGTCTAGGATTATAATTGATAATTGTACATGATTTTGACATCGTAAACCCGAATGCAGGCTCATGTATAATGTATCGACGATGTCAACATGGGATGCTGCCGAATGCATGTGTTTTTACAAATAATTTCAGTAGATTGATATTTGTTTACGTTTCATACAGTTGGTGTGTTTACTGTTTGCCATGTGTACACAACTATTGGTGACACAGAAACAAATAGAAGACTCCATTGCATCGAATCAGGACGGGAATCAGAGCGAAACTGCATAGAAATGAGTACAGCAATAGTTGGCAACCTTCGTGTGCAATTCGCACCATCACATTTCGGTTTTTATGAGAATGAAATAATTTTTACACGGGACGCAGAAATGTTCCTGTTTCAAATCATTTCTTGTTATATCTAATATGATTTGCCATATCTGTGTTGGCCATTTCGTAGTCGTTTTCTGTCATAGTTTCTTATAAGTTTATTTTGAGCTATTTTAAGCAAAACAACCAATGATGAGTAGCATTATTAAATCACCTGAATGTACACAAATGTTTCTGATTTCTTAGAATTTTGTTGACATATATGAAAGCATCAAAATGGCAATGACTTAAAAAAACGGTCAAACAATAATGAGTGAGTTTGTAAATTTTGGTCAAACAATTTACACACTACTAATTCGTACATCAACAAATCTTATACATACTTTGATTTAATAAAATCTTGTTTTATAATAATGCTTGCTTATGACATCATTGTAGTGATTAATTGTAAATATTCATGTTTAATATTTTACTGAGTTAGTATACAACAAATATGTAATTTTATATATGTGTATAATTTGTAACATTAAATTTACGAATGTTGATAATATATCTAATATTTTTACTGAAATAAGTCCATTTGACCCACGTCAAACTAGAAGTCTTTTGCAATAAACATAAGTTTTATTCAATTTCGGTGTCAGAGGTCATGGATCTAGTGTTACGATATAGATTTATAAGGATAATATTTTTTCTTTACATTTCATTTTACTTTTAAACATAAATATTCAATTTTACCAAATACGACTATAACAATTTTTTATTTTACATGAAAAATATCTATCAATAGAATTGTTGTTGCTATGTTAGGCTTACAATTTTTGAGTAAATATAAATTTCTTTGTTAGCTGAGCTAGTTATACAATACCTGTTTGTTATAATTCTACAATAAATATCTCTGTATTTGTTCTGTTGATAAGTGTAGTTATCAATTTAATGTGTTCAATGTGACAAAAGTGTTTGTATTGGTATAAGAAACTATTTTAAGTTATGTGACGTTTGTTCAAACAGATGTACCTATCTTTCTGAAAATATTTACATGATCTGTGCTCTAATTGTTTGTGATTCGATACTCGGATAATATGATTTGACAGGTACCTGATAAATGCAGTGTACATATTGGTTACAGTGACGTAAAGTTATAAATAATAACAATTAACTAGATAAGAACTGACCTTACATGTATATCTTAAAATAAGTCACTGTACACATATTACATGTGTAGCAAAATGATTTTTCTGTTAACTATTTTGAGGTTAGGGAATGCAATATTGAAAATAAGCAGAGTTCATAGTAACTGACTACACAAATGATGTATATTACGTGGCAGATTTGTAGATAATTGAATCACTGACACAAATATGATGGTAACTGGTGTGTTAGAATCGTCACTCATGTGACACTAATAATATAATTGATTAACCAGATGGGAAGTGCGTTTTGTTCATTACTAGTGGTATACGTTCACACATATATTTTCTATTTGACCGTCCGTTAAGCGTTAATTGATCATGAAGCTTAATAAGGTGTTCAAATGGAGTATAACGCACAAATGTACACACCACTACTTCCGGGTTGTTAAATTGACAACCCAATACACTCACACTCACACATACATTGATACCACATGCATATAGACACACATATACTCTTATACACATCTACATTCACATGTTCCAGTTGTGTAACGTATGTATGTATATGTTTGTTCAAAGATAGCTATATATTCAAGTGTATGAACGTACGTAGTAACTGTACTGTACAATGATACTGTGTCACATTCTGTACATGGGTGTGTATGTATTGTTAATACCATACTACTGTGGGAATGTACCTATTTATGAGTAGAATTGTAGTACAGAGTAATTTCGAATTTAAATTTTACCACCGCACCGTAATGAAGAACTAGAAGAGATCGTATATCTTTTGATATCAAATATTGACGCAACAGTATATCTGAATAAAATTAATCTCGACTAGAAAATTCGATATTAAATACAAGACGAATTTAAACACAAAATTCCAATCAAAGCTAATATTTGTTCTGAAACAATTTACTGATAACCTTACAATTCTTTTGAATTATCGTAAATTGTATATGTTATTGTAAAACTATAACATGCATGAAGTATAAACATACAGATTACGATTGACGTAAAACTCAATAGTTTTTTTACATGTAGTTGTGCAATGTGACTATAATGACAAGATATTCATTTAACGAGATGATACCGCACGAGGATAAGAAGATATGTACAGGGTGTTATGTAAACTAGCATTAACTGTCCGTTTATACCTAGTAACTATTCGGTTTATTTAAATAAAATGTCTTTTTCAACAAATGGTTAAATGTTGCTATAGTAACTTTCACTAAAGATTATTATTTATTCATTTCAAACAACAATAGTTCCGAGCAAGGTTACTGATATAATTTTATTTCAACATATTTTACAGAGAGAACATCCATTATAATATAATTCAAAGAGCGATGACCTAAGCGACACGTACGTATGAAACGTTTTTATCTGTGCGATTATTTGGTATCACTTTGTATGAATTATAAGTATAGCAAAATAGTCATAATACGGATTCTATTATTATGATTTGTTTTTGAAACGTTTTTGCGTTTAAATTTCAGAATTGCTGCTATGTTCATTAAAGTATCTTTGGTGTAATTAAAAGTAATTAATGTATTAGTTTTTTTTTTGTAGAATTGGATGTCATTGCCTTTTGTAAATACAACAATTTAAAATACCAATTTTCGAGTCAACGCCAAAATTAAAATGGACATCCTTTCCAAATATGTATCACTTTCCATTGTTATCAAATTCAGAGAAGTTACAGGAAACACGGTGAATAGAAACATGAGCCAATTAAACACATACTTTTAAGTATAATAGCACCGAATTTACATAGCTGTCGCTAAAACTGGCTTCCTTTGCTCGATCATTAATACTGACGAGACACCATGATTCCGTGAGTCAAACACCCCGTAATACACAATGGTAAATGCGGATATTCGACTTGGCATAAAAGTGTAATTATATTCAATTGATACTTTTACATATTTGTACGCCGGATTTTCAGGAATCTGGACGGAAAGTTCACTTACTTTTGTATGAAGAGGTCATGTGGATGCATATACACTGACGAAGCCATCGGAGGACACGTGAAACTAAAATGACAGGGAAGCAAACCCTTACAAGCCTCATGGATGCTTGGTACGAAAGAATATTGAACAACTCAAAGAAAGTTTATTTTTAAACGCGCAAGAAGAACGGGTAACTTTTCTAATTTAATCCTTGTTCGACACATGTGTTTCGATGCAACATATTTTCTTTGGTGTCAAGATGTGATTTCGAATAAGGAAAAAACTGTTTCAAACTATATATAAAATGGCTCCCCATCAATAATATTACATAGGTATATGTAGGTACGTACATTTATATATATATATATATATATATATATATATATATATATATATATATATATATATATATATATATGTATGTATGTATGTTCGACTGTTCATATGCAGCATATGCATGTGTATGTAATGTGAGTTTGTATGTATTGTAGGTAAATGTGTGTTGGTACGAATGAGTGGTACATGTATATCGCTCCATGAATCTGTCAACTATGATATGGCACCAGTGGATGAAACAATACACGCACACATTTGTATTCGACCAATGACCACATGGTGACCCCAAACTGAGTTGGCCATTCTGTGTGCGCTTTTCCCGGAAACGGTGGACAATGGGCTCATTGGGGCGAAGTACCAAGGCCCAGCCATCACCACTGGTACCTGCATGGTGTCATCAACATCATCACCATAGAGTCACGAGCAGTCGCAGTTCTTTGCACTGGTCAACATAGTGTACACACATATATAAATATATATATTGTCTGTTCGGGTTGCGGGTTCTATTTTCATCCTATTCATTCTGGCCCACGAAATATACATGTTCAGAAACTGAAAGTACTTTCCGGGGCGTCGGTTTCATTTTTTTTTTGTGGATCTCGGTCCGCCGATTTCTGTTTTGGATTGGTTAGTTTTAAATAAAAGTTTGAGTTGGTGGTGTGTTTTCTTGTATTTCAGCAACACTTCGTGAGTATATTATTTTTTATTAACTTTACTTCATGTGACGCATTTGAAATGAAAATATTTTTAAAATAAACTGTAATACGCATCGGCTACCATCGGATCTCAAGTTAATGCTAATTTTATAAATCCCTGAATTATTTTGAAAACATTATTAGCTTCATTCGATACTTATTATATTATACTTAAATCTGTCATTTTCGCTTCGATATTAGCGATTTTATTTTGAAATTTAAGTTTAACTTGTTGTATCTAATAATAATTACAATATTAATGTTTATTCCATGTATTCAGATCTAGTATGTGTTTATTACTATAATCGTTGCTACAATCTATTGGTATCAATGCATATTATATACACTCGGCATATAGAACTCCGGTTGTCCGTATCCCAACCGCTCCGGTGTATCGATACCGAGTTCTTCCATAACGGTTTCAATGTTCTTCAGAATCCACGGGTATATTATTTTCGCCTGCGGGCCACACTTGAATTTTACCATCTCCAGTATCCGTACTGTCATGGCGTAATCGTTCACCCGTCGGCATGCGCAAAGGGCCGCTATAAGCACTTTCGGTTCCGGTACAGCATCCATGCCCGCCATTTCGTTCAAAGCCATTCGTAGTTCCCAGCCATCGATTTCTGGACGAGTGAAAAAACATTCCATTCTAGACATAAAAACAGTAAATAGGTACTGACATTTCATCGTAATGTCTGGCATAAAAATGCTTCATATGTCAAATCGCTTACATTCTCTGCACATGTTGATTATTAGTAAACCGAATAAAATGAGAAAGAAAAACAATAAAAGTCTTGTATAATCTTAGAAGTTCCTTAGTAACACGCCAGTTTATCATCGGTCATCTTTTATCTAAATAGTTTATCTGTACCTTGTTATAGGAATCTACTCGACATATTAATAATCTCAAGGAAAATCGCATGTGTTTTTTTTAGTGTGCAAGTTAGATAATTAACAATACAGTAGAATTATAACTATCAGCGGTATAAGAAAGTTGTGTTTTCATTTTGCTACTGAAGAATATTTAATTCGTGTCCTTGTAAATCAGTACAAACAATCATACAATTGGCTTGCATATACGATTACATAAATTATATAACTGTACATTTACAATCACACATTATTCACGTGCGCATCACGTGCATGATAACAGCGTTGAATATGTGATAATTTTGGAAAACAACATTTACGAAAGGTCTTCAGATCAGGAGAAAAGGTTTCAAAAAATTCTACATTCATAGAAGATTCATATGAGTGTATTTATAACATGTGATATGTATGTGATAAGAATCTTTGTTTATGCAGAATTCCAGATATTACTGTTTATTTATGTACTTAAATTGCTTATCATACTTTAATGTACAATTTATGTAATCTATTATGAACATTCTTGTTTAGATAATAATATATGACAAGACAAAAAACAGTTTTCGTTCATTATAATTTACATATTACAGGCTTTGCTAAAAGTTAATATTTAAAACATTGATATGGCTATTTGAAATTATACCTGAAATTACGTCAATCAAATACTATAATATACGTATTTAAATTAATTTAATTGCAAAGACAAGTAACTATTTTGCATTGATTACTAATTAAATGAATCACAAACAAACCTTTCGTCATACTCATCATCTGTCTCACCGTGATCTTTTGGTTCTTTCATGTAATTTGCTCGTGCTTCCATGAGTGGTCCACGTGTTTGATTGTAAAAAACATTTGTGCATTCACGTGGTAATACACAACTACGTACAACATTGCACAGAATGCGGAACATTGTTTAATAAGTGATCAAGTTCAAACGGTTGAATTTCGTTGTCAATTGACAGATATATGGTCATTGTTTATTTCTCAACAAGTGACTTTGATCCTGCATGTTTGGTTATGTAAAACATTTGCTAATCGATAATATATGGGTGCGTTCAAAATCGTCAATAAATATTCTTATTACTCATATGGTAATTGTATTACCATTAAAGGTTTAAATTTACTAAATATTTCTAACAGAACACTCTGTAACGTACGTCATTTTTTAAAACGCATAAAGTGAAGGATGTTTTTCTCAAAAATATTTACTTATATCATACTTCACACCTTTGTTATCAAGTAACTGATAAACTTGTTCGTTTTGGGTTCGATAAGCACAGACAGTGTTATTTTGATCCATATAATGCGTTTTATTACGCAGATATAACTTTAAATATACTTCATGGTCAACTGGTACACTTATTATTACTGTTTATTTACTAAATACAACACACTTGTTGACTGGCTAACGACCCACTATTATCAAGATGTAGATTCTCTATTTCCTGCGTGCAATTAACTGATGTATATAAGAAAAAAATCATATCCTACTTTGTGTAAATAAAGCTAAGCATATGCGGCTATGATAATGTGTGTACACTGATAGTAACACATTTCTGAATCTTGATATTTTATTGATGTTTTGCAATGTAAATATTTTTGATTAGTGTGTTTGTCAGATGTTTTCACGTTCTTATAAATACTGGTTGAAATACAAATTTAATATTTAAGATACCATTCCGTACCACAGTCACAAACTTTATTAAATGAACCAGTATTTTAAAAATGAGTACTGAAAATGTAATAGTACATGAAGCAATCAGAATAAAACATTTACGACCGGTATACTGCATATTGGTTCATTTCTGATTATGCACGACATTAGTAAATCAAATTAGAAAACGATAAAACACGAGAATGTTAAACATAATTTTAATTAAACGATATGTACGTGAAAAATTAATAAAGTTCTTACTTTATAGTTTTAAAGATATGTAGCAATCAGGAAAATATATTGTCCGTGTATAATTGTTTGTAAAATGTTAATAATACTTGTTAGAAAATAATTAGTCACAAATATTATTATTTTCGTGGTAGTATATTAATTAATTATACTGTAGGTTTAAACTTACAAATTCTACGTTTTTCATTTGCCAAATTTGACTGCGGCCTTGTATGTGGACAATGGTTTGAATATCCATATATTTATTTGTTGTGACCACGGTATTAAATCGTCGGTTGTACGCATGAAATGCTACAGACATACCGTGCGGGTATCATTGTCCTAAATTAATGAAATGATCTCATTTAACTGGAGCTTGTAAGGTTACTAATTAAATGATTAACCTTCATGGTCGTGGAACGATTTTGTCGACCATTGTTCCTTGTATTTGTATAATTAAATACTAGCGAAAGTTATTATTAATCAATTAATGCATTGATTAGTATACCTATAACATATTATATATAAATTTTCGGTGAACAAATTTTTTAAATAGTGTTGTCTGGTAAAAATCTTGACTAGGCTGACAAATTTCTTAAAATATTTCATAAGATTTTGTGACTTATGGAAGAAGTATTAAGTATTTGATATAATAACAAAACATATAATACTAAATATTTATTGTTGGTATATCTCAGTAAGTTATGCTTTTATTCGCTTTATAGGGTTTTTGAAGCTCTTGACTGTAAAGGGTTAAGTAAATATCAATACATCACATACTCTATTCATGAACAATAACGCAGCAGAACTATTTCGCTTATTCTATAAATGGCTTCTACGAGAAAATTTCTAAAACGTAGATGCTCGTCGCGCCTGATATACAGGCAACCCATCTTACGCGTGTGTTCTACAGACATTGTCAATTATGAAGTAGACAGAGCCGAACTCCACAGTTTCTTTGCACTTGCATGATACATCTAAAACGGTGTAAGATTAGTTTGATGAAGAAATTATGTAACAGTTGGAATAGCTATATACATGTGCATAGTACAGTACCGTAGAGGCGCGCTAATATCGGGTTATAGCGTGAGGAATGTGTCATTGGACGTCACGCGTCACGTGCTACACGGGGCAACTACGCGTGACAGATGCACACACGGAGATTAGAGAGCGTGCAACATCGCACCATCATGCGCACGCCTGCATACATACATATTCTCGTACACGTTATACATATATGCGTTCATGAGCAAATGGGTACATCAGTTCATATATCTGTGTGTGTGTGTGTGTGTACGTGTGGATGTATTTTACGTTCCGGTTCGTGCTCGGATGCGAACTTCCGGTCGACCTTTTGTGTTGAATTCAGAGCTAACACGCGAAATACATACACACACACACGCATACCGGAATGTATGTTTATAATTGCCGACTGTCATGTACATACAAACAAGTCGTTTTAATTTTTGTAGATTAACATTGTAAATTAAGATTTTTTGAAATAGTTTCATAAAAATGTCTTTCGATTTGTGCACTTTAATATAATGCAAAGGTTAATCTGAGCTAAAAATCAAGCATATTAGTTATGGCTGTCATTCGAAAATACATATTAATATATCCCGAACTGACGGTTGATTCTAGAACGAGTTTCAACTTCTCGAATAAAAATCAACATTATCGAAGCAAAACTACGTTGCTATTAAATATGTGGAAAAGTTTTCATTTTTATTCGAGATTTAAGTTGTACTTTGTACTTGATATTCGACAGTACGGAAAATATTAATATTATGCGACACATCCAGTGTTCATAGCGAACGATGGTCTTCTATGAGATTCCATCATATTTATGAGCAGTTCTATAACCTCCGTAAACATCCCCACCACAAACAAAACGCACCAATGGCACGCACGAATCATATTCATTTATTTCACATCCCCCACTACTGTGCTTTTGTTTAATTGTTCGGCAAAGCATAGACTGGATTCGTTCTTATTTCAAATGGACGATGCTATTTTCGGGTGGGTGTGGTGCTCATGATATTTTGACAGTTGCGTGGGAATACAGTATTCAGGATGCGATAATTACGCGTTAGGTTCAATCACACTAGATTATCGGCTATTTTGGAAATATCTTTTTGATTCATTATTGTTGATAAATAACAAAGATTTTTATGTACATATATTGTTGATTATTAGCGAAACAATTTCACAAATAATAATTGAAATTGAACTCAACATTTAATTTCATATGCGATTGTCTCAGAAGATTTGAATAGTAGATTTTGTGGGAGCTTTGGAATATAGTTTTGGAAAATAAATATGGAAATTTTTCTTGATAATTTGCTTAATAGAATAGTTATTTATAATGTACGGTTTTTCTTGGTAACAATTAGCAGTCAATTATGACATTTATTAATCCATGACTATAATATTAAAACATTTATTTACTTCATATGGAAATATCGTATAAATTGGTGTTTATACTACATGAATTATAACATAATTATTAAATAATATTAATATTTTATTAGCACAACAACGCAAATAATTATTTACTGAAGTTACCAAGCTGTATTATAAGTATATAGGCAACCCAATTACCACTAATGATGTACAGACAAGTGTTTTAAATATTCTTAGTTGCTATAGAAGCTATAAAATTTATTATTCCGTGTATAAATGGATTCATTATATATTAGAACTTCTGTTATAATTTATAGAACATTCAGTGTTCAATAAAGAAGGCAATTAATATTAAATATTTCCATTCGTTAATCATTTCTATTAGTAATAATTATCATAACAATAAATTACAACGTGATTTTATTGTAAAAGCAAAGGATGCATAGGTAATGAATTTTGAACTAATCCGAATATTTTAACATTGCACCATATTGTCAAATTTTAACCTTAACACCTACAGGGCACCTAGCATGATGATCGCTCGTGTCAATAATCATATCAATAACAATAACCCGAATGAATAAATACTGTACAGGTACATGTTGTATTCTGAAACTCAATGCAAAACGACAATACGAAACAGTACACTTATCCTTCGAACCGTTATGATGTCATGTTTGAACCACATATCCTCCGTCCGTCAGCCATCTTACATCGCATGACGATCCGTGCACAATCGAACAATTGACAGCACATCTAACGGTAGATCCTGTTACAATATTATTTCATTGAATCGATGGGCCATATTGAATGAAAACTTGGCATACGACAATATGGTGGTCGATGGACCATGTCGTGCATGTTCACACCAGGTTAAGCTTCACGGGCGACGGGGAGGTCAGGGGGACAATGGTCAGTCTAGCTGGGCGATTGTCCCTGGATGAATCACATTACGACCGGGCAGTGAGGTGACAGAACGGCGGGGGGGGGGGCGGCTCATTGGTCATACATTGTATATCTATAACAACCGGGTGACGATGGGTTTATAGTTCAGTTGACGGATTGCAGGTGAGCCAAAGAGATGCTCCAGTGAGTGAAGCTGATACGAAACGGGATACAGTGATAACGCGTTAGCAAAATGAAAAGTGCTCCCTACATACCCACCATGGTGCAAGCAATCACAGTTCTGACTGTCCTCAAGATGATGACGAAAGGTAAGCGCCAGCGTCAAGCCACCCCAAATGGGATTTGGAACGTTTTGGAAGACGATTTACGTTCAGCATAGTGTGCGGGTTTAATAAATGTTTGGGTTTTCTTTTGGTTTAGTTTAATATTATGTTGGAATTGCTAGCACCACTTTTTACAGAGATTTATCTTGTTGGTTTATAGTGAAATAGATTTGATTTGAAGTAATGTAATTTTTTGATAACCATTTAGGTGTTCGGCTTGCAAGTTCAAATATTTTATTTCGCAATTCATATGTTTTATTGTTAGCAATAATACTTTACCTATAAGTACAAATACCCAGCAGCTGATTGTTGATAATGTATTTCATATACATATCATTGTCAATTATTTGATGCAATTGTGTTCAATCATTTTTTTTATGAAAACTTGGCACGGAATTGAAAACTCCATCCGGACATGTCTGCTTCACAAATTTCGATGAGTGATTTATGAGTTATCTTTGTTTGCCCATCGGAAACACGTGTCACCGAATATAATTCGAACGAATTGGTAATCCAAACATCCGGTCCATTATGCACAGTTCAAGGAATCGACGATAATATGATTTGGTGACACTTACATGTGAACACAATTTCAGCGCAAACTTCGTGTGGTTCCGGTATGGGTCGTGTGATGTACGAACGACTACCGAATCATCAGTTACAAGGTTTCGACGACGATGTGGTTCGGGATACCGCTCCCCCCTTCATGGTGCTGGAGAAATGCCAGGATTTGTGTCTGCGAGACAGGACTGTTTCGAACAATATCGTCAGGACGTGCACCAGCTTTGATTTCCAACCAGGCAGCCGGATAGCTTCGTACAGCGGATCACCAGAGTATGAGGAATCGACGTGTTACCTTACCAGAGAACAGGCAGTTCCTGAGGGAATCGGCAACTTGATGTTGGTGCCCAATAGTGTGCATTTCACTGAAGTGTGCATTACATGTACGTACATTTCTCACGTAATTTTGTCCACTGAACATTGCGAAGTTAATAGCTGCGTAGTTTACAGTTATACAGAATTACACTTGAATATTTTAACGGTGCATGTGCTGAATGAGTACTGTCATTACAAAAAAACTATAGTCTAACTTACTGGATGCTATTTAACTTCCCAGAGATCAAATTTATTACTGATTTGTTGTAGCTAATCGACCAGAACGTGAATGTCCGAATAGAAGATACGTTTTCGAAAGACATCCTCGAAAGAAACTCAAACTACCCGCTGCAGATCTCAAAGAAATGACAGCAGCCAATCGGACGAAGTGTGAAGATCTGTGCCTCAATGAATTCAGCTTCGTGTGCAGATCGGCATCATATGATAGCGCAATGCAAATGTGTTTTCTCAGCAGATTCACCCGACGAACGCATCCGGAATTACTGGAAGATGATCCGAATTCGGACTATTTGGAAAATACATGTTTAAATGGTTTGTACAAATAATTGTAGGATTTAGAAATCAATTCCGTTCGATGTGAATGAACTAAGTTGATTGTTTACAATAGCTGAACGACGATGTGATGGTCTAGCAGTATTTATCAAGGAAGAAAACAAACGTCTCGGTGGACCCTTCGAAGTAGACCTGTACACGAACTTGACATTAGAAGAATGCCAATCTCTATGTCTGCGAGCAGAAAAGTAAAATCAAATCCCTCATTTAATCTTTTACCTTCACTAAACGAATCTTACGATAATTCTTTAGGTACTTCTGCCGATCCATCGAGTTTGATGACATGACGAAGCAATGCACGTTGTCGGAAGAGGATTCCGTTTCACAGAAAGACGATCTGGGCGTAAGCAGCAGTCCAACACATCATTTCTACGATCTCGTCTGTCTGGATAACCGTAAGTATAATATTTCGTCTAGGAACCAACGCCGAACGATGGAATATGAACTGCAAATAACTGATTCGTTTTTAAACGGTATTGCAAAATGTGCAAAGCTTTTGTTATACGCTAGCCTTAACCCAAATAACAAATATACCGGTGAGATGTCATTAGATCAGCATATTTGTCCTTGTTAAACTGGTCATTATTCTAAATTATTCCGAAAACCTTGATATAATCGCAAATTAATATCTGCACATCGTCAACAATGTATTGTGCACGGGTATTTAACCGCAATTCGAATTTTCATTATCGTTTGACTATAATCATATTCTCTTTTATTATTTATTGCAAAATTGACATTTATTTGCAGGTCAAAGATATGGGCTCAAATATCCATGTATGAGTACTTCACTGTATTATCTGTTTAGAGCTTCCAACAGAATATATTTCTGAATTCAACTATTAGTGATATTATCGTATTAACATTGTTTATGAGTTAAAGAATATTCCTTCAAGTCCGTACATTCCTTACTCGACCCAATCCCTGCTTCCTGTCCCGTGTGAAACTAACAATCCATCAACACTACACCTTTTCTCTAGTCCAGGAGAGCATGATGCTGATGACGTTGATTCTTCCAGCCCGTGGTTCCGAATATCCGGACAATTCTGTCACCTCACACCTGTTTTCCAATGGACGTCGGCCGGACACAGCGTTTCAGCGGTACCGGAACAGTCGTCTCGGCGGGGAATTCCATTCCGAGATTACAGGCCGAACTTTGAGCGAATGTTTGGACGAATGTTTGAGACAAACCAGTTTTCAATGCATGTCGGCAGTGTACAGTGACCGATTCAGAACGTGCAGATTGAGCCGATACAACCAGAGGAATGGCATGCGAATCATTTATGATGCGGATTATGACTACTACGAGAATCTAATGTGTAAGTATTATCATCGTCACAAAACTGGTATTTCATTATATATTACGATATTCTTCTTTAGATATCAGATTTTAATCCGGCGCATTTTGAAAGATGGACAGAGTAGTGTTTCAATGAATCAATTGCTTTCATTTCAGTGGGAGATGGTGAAGGCAGCACAGGAACAAGACCTGATACAATGGGTCAGGATTCAAGCTGGAACCAAGGACGACCAACTTATTACCCGCCAAGCAGCGGAGGAAGTGGTGGAAGTGGTGGTGATCGTTACCCACCCGCTAGTACAGGTGGCAGATATCCACCAGCGCCTAACGATAGATATCCACCCGGACCTAGTGACAGATATCCGTCCACACAACCACCCGGCCCCGACCGATACCCAACCAGATATCCTTCCGATAGATACCCAGTGGGTGGAGGCGATAGAAATCCACCTGGCGATAGATATCCGTACGACAGATATCCCTCTACAGGTGGAAGATATCCGCCCGGAGATAGATATCCACCGGGCGATAGATATCCGTACGATAGATACCCACCGGGCGATAGATATCCATACGACCGTCCATCAACTGGTGGAAGATATCCCCCAATTGACAGATATCCCGTGAGCGGAGGTGGTAGTGGAAGATATCCACCGAGCAGTAGTGGCGGTGATAGATATCCACCCGGCGGTGATAGATATCCACCTGGAGGAGATAGATATCCACCTGGAGGAGATAGATATCCACCTGGAGGAGATAGATATCCACCTGCAGGAGACAGATATCCATCAGGAGGAGGAGGAGGAGGAGGTGGCAGGTATCCTCCAGTTGACCATTACCCACCTTCTAGTAGCGGTGGAGGAAGATACCCAGTTGGCCCAGGAAGATACCCATCTACAGACGATCGATATCCGAGCAAAGGGGACAGATATCCGCCAGGTACGTGGTGGCATTGCGACAGAACTAAATAGCAACATAAATAACAATCTATACAAATTTATCCATATACCTGCCTATCCAGTGAATTCCAAACCATTTGTGATTCAAGCATTTATTTTATTTTTACTTAGTGCACATGTAATTCTTTTTTCACGATTTATTCTCTAGAAATATTTTCAGGCATTCAAGATCAAGGTAAAAATGTGTCCAATAATAAAATTTCTAGTTCTGTTTTTTAGATAAGCAAATAATTTACAATGAAAATATTTCTATGAGGCATGCCGCCATTTGCAATATCTACACACGCACACATAGAGAAAGAGTACATGTTTTTTTTTCTATTTATTATTGTCCACTAATTAGAAAACGAGAATTAAATTAACCGTTGAAAAAAATATACACGCAATATTTTATTTATAATTTACCTTTTCCGCTACATGAAATCTGATGCATGGGCACATTGTTAGACAGACAGGGTAACATTGGCATGTTATATTGTGCACATTTGCGCATGCGCACATATGAGTCATGGTTATTAAAGCGCATTGAATGCACAATTGCACACTCGGCCGATGAATGAATGATGACAATATTCAATGCCCGGATGTGATTTTAGTTGCATATTTTCCAGGCGATCGATATGGAGGCAGTGGAATCGATAATCGGTTTAACGCCGTGGATTACTATGGCGGCGGATCAAGTGGAAGTGACCGATATGGAGGAGACAGATGGTAAGAGATCTTTATTTACAATTATTTAGTTGGAATAACAATACTTTTTTATACACAAGTAAAAGTGATAATATTAACATATTCTTTTTTGTATTTGACAGGTATTACACCGGGAGAAGACCCGGTTTTGACGGTTACCGACCAGGAGGTGGTTCTTCCGGAGGTTACGATGGATACAGACCTAGTGGAGGAGCACCACCCTCCGCACATGATGGATACAGACCCGGGATAGGAGGACCAGCAGGAAACGATGGATATCGTCCACCAGCTGGAGGTTTACCACCTGCCGATGGCTACCGACCTGGAAGTCTACCAGGAGGCCTTGATGGTTACAGACCCGGAGGTTCGCCGGGTGGACTCGATGTTTATAGACCTGGAGGTCGACCAGGAGGTTCCGATGGTTACAGACCTGGAGGTCCAGCAGGAGGTCCAGATGGTTATAGACCTGGAGGTCCAGCAGGAGGTCCTGACGGTTATAGACCTGGAGGTCCAGCAGGAGGCCCCGATGGTTATAGACCTGGAGGTCCACCAGGAGGCCCTGACGGTTACAGACCTGGAGGTCCACCAGGAGGTCTCGATGGTTACAGACCCGGCTTAGGACGACCACCAGTTGATGGATATAGACCCAGTGCAGGAGGACCACCACCATCTGGAGATGGCTATAGACCCGGACCACCACCACCTGGTTTGGATGGATATAGACCTGGACTTGGCGGACCAGGGGGATTCGATGGATACAGGGGTGGACGACCAGGATTCCCTGGCTCAGATGGCTACGGTGAATCAGGGTACACTAGTTTTGGCGGAGTAGGACCTGGTAGACCATACAGCTCGCGTTGTGACGAAGGTGATAATTTCAAGCAAGTAGGTGTGAGACAGCGAGTTCGAAGACAATTTGTACGACGATTTACTACGGCCACATCATTAGCACAATGTCAGAGAGAATGCGTCGAAGCGAGAGACTTCATTTGTAGATCATTTAATTACAAGTAAGTTATCTCATATGCTTTCCGCCATGAATTTGTCATAATGATATGTTTAATTTCAGGGAATCCACACCAGGATCGGGTCCACCTTACGATCAAGCCGAAAGGGACAACTGCGAATTAAGCGACCGAGATTCGCGGGACTTGGATATCAACAATCCAACTTTCTTCGACACCAAAGGGGACTTTGATTACTATGAACGGTCAGCAGGCCGTGAAGGAGCGGATGGCGAATGTTTAGATGGTAACTACACTGCAGATTAAACAGTAAACAACTCATATATTACGTATAAACTTGTATTGTAGTGGCTCAAGTATGCAACGAAGATGGCATGGAGTTTACTTTGCGAACACCTGAAGGATTTGTGGGCAGGATATATACGTATGGGTTCTACGATAGATGTTTCTTCCGTGGCAATGGAGGTACCGTGAATGTATTGAGAATTAGCGGACCTCAGGGTTATCCCGAATGCGGAACACAACGGTAATTATATACAGTTATTAGCCAGTGGCGGATTATCCATCCCAGAATTTGAGGGGCCCCCAAACTAAGACTTTTTCATATAGTGGATTCATGTATTAAATCTCCAAATATACTTTGCCTAGGGGCTCCTACTGTCCTTAATCCGCCACTAGCTATATTGCCACATGAATTTAGGATGTAATATTTCCATGGTTTACTTTTAGATTTGGCGATACGATGACCAATATCGTGGTAGTTCAGTTCAGTGATTATGTACAGACCGGCAAAGACAAGCGATTCAATTTGACATGTCTCTTCAGGGGACCAGGCGAGGCTGTTGTTACATCGGGATATATTGGAGCTGGGTAAGTGAATGTAGCATTAATAAAAACATTGCCAATATCTATATGATATGTGATAGTATACATATTAGTCTTTTTGTATAACGAAAATTAAAAATTACGGACGGTTGTTTTCGTAACTATGGAATCCAAGAGAAAATTATGTAAAGTACACATTTGTCTACATTTTAGTTCATAGATTCACATGATGTGATGCATTTTGTAGATCAGGAAGTCCTATTCCTATTGAATATCTACCCGCTGAGAACTCGCTCAGTTCCAAAGTCCGGCTGATGATTTTATACCAAGGCCGCCCCACAACTACCATAGCGGTGGGGGATCCACTAACCTTCAGACTTGAGTCGCAAGACGGTTACAGCTATGTAACGGATATATTCGCTACGAATGTCATTGCTCGTGATCCGTACTCTGGAAGATCGGTGCAACTCATTGACAGATTTGGGTAAGAGAACATGTTTAATATTTAGCACTTGATAACAGTGAAATGTACATGCACAATCTCTGTTTATAATTTGTACAATTTTTTTTTTATATGTACGGATTAATGTTTTTTTTTTTTCAGATGTCCAGTGGACAGTTACGTATTTCCCGAACTCGATAAATCCCGTGAAGGCGACGTGTTAGAGGCGCGATTCAACGCTTTCAAGATTCCCGAATCTAATTTCTTGGTGTTCGAGGCTACTGTGCGGACTTGCAGAGATGGCTGTCAGCCAGCATACTGTAACAGTGGAACTGGACGATCTGAGCCGTCGTTTGGCAGGAAGAGACGTGATGTGAACGCCACATCGATAGAAATAGAGGGCTCGAATAGTACTATAGTCAACAATACCATAGAAGGCAACGATACTGTGTCGAATGAAACAGTGGTGTACCAAACACCGGATCCACAACCAGAAGAAGACGAAAAAGAACCGCCAGAGTTTCCTGAATATGTGCGAGAGATGATTGAGGTATGGACAATATATTCAAGAGAAGTAAATAAATGTTACGCCATTTATATATTTGGTTAACACGAATAAACAGCTATTAAATCATTTGCTCGAAATACTATGTCTTTGTCGGCAGTAAAAAAATATCAGGCTGCAATACGTTGTTGGCAAACAAACTCAATTTGATCAGCAAGTAAACACATCTTTGAGCAGCATGTAAACACATCTTTGCTTAGCAAAATTATTACTTAGTCAGCAACCAAATTATATAATTTAAAACTTATAAATGATCATTGAAATTTTCTAACGATATTTAGCTTATATTTAATGAACGGAAGGGTTGCCGGGCGGTTAGGGAGGAGGGTACTATTAGCTAGAATGGGCACAGTAATATTTAAGTTCATTTTCATATTTGTCGACGTTTTATTTTTAATAATATCACTGTGGGGTAGTCATGAAGGATATGTTCTGTTGCAGGTGTTTGAATCCCGCGAAGAACTCCAACAAGAAGCCAGAAAGGCCGTTCCCCTGACGGAGACAGTCTGTTTGACAACCAGCGAGTACCATGGTCTCATAAGTGCAGTGATGATCCTCATCATCATTCTCGTAGCTGTAGCGATAGCCTCCGGTCTAGCGTACCGTCGCTATTGGACTGTGATGAACAAGAACATACTAGCTGACAGACATTCCGTCCACTCCACGTATCCACCAACCAGAAGTAGTGGATTATCCCTCTTCGCCAGCGGACTTCAGAAACCATTCACCTCGACCTTCGGCCGTGCTCGACAGTTTCCAGCTAGTATGCCTAGAGAGGATAATGAGTGCCCCGCTCAGGGAGGAATGTTTGAGGACCCAAGCGAACCTATTTACACGGATCCCTCGCTGTTTGAACGGTCCCGAAGTTTGAGAAGTATATCGGTTTCACAGAAACGGAGACATTCACCCGGAGCGAATCATATGTAGTGAGATTTCGCGTTGGTTTCATGGGTGAGATGTGTTTTGGTATGCTTTAATATCTTATGCATGTGGATAAATGACGATATTTATTATTTAAGACCTGCATTCGAGCATGTAATTTTGACACTAAATTTACCGCGACACTGTTCCGAGGAATATTTATTTATTTTAACAATACAGACCATGAAAAAGTACATAATCTAACAAACGGATCTCACCTTCCAACAATTGTATCCACAAATTATTAACAAACTATTTTAAATCTACCTGACATTTCAATCTTCAACGAGACAGATTTAAAACACCAACATACTAACAAAAATGAATAAATTACAAAGCCAGGTATTATACAATAAACATGCTATTATTGTTTTGTGAATGTGTATAGATATAAATTGAAAATTGTATTTTTAATCATTAATAATAAAAGTTTTTCTTTTCATTAGTAAGTAAAACATGAATATTATGATAAATTTTTACGTTAACGATAATTGATCAAAAACTTCTACGCGTATTGCAAAATATATACAATAAACTGTGTGTATTTTTTTTTGTTATTTATAACTAATGAAAGTATAATAGAAAGTATATATTAATTGTCGTTAACGCATTGATCAGAATATGAATTTATTTAAATATTAGTTAGGTATTTGAGTTAATTTAGTTTTATTTATTTTGGCTGGACGTAACATATTAAAACCATAACTGAACAGCCTTAAATATCACAACTGCAATATTATAAATTTTGATACTCAAAACCGCGTACTGCCAGAAACAACAAACAAACACAACTAGAACATATACTGCCACATTGTGACTCAGCAAAATAATACTCCTCATTTTTACAATCCGACTACAACAAACTGCCTTATTACTGCCCTGTGCCCCCCCAAGCCCCCCACCCCCTCAACCGGCCAATAACTGCTCATGAGTATTTTGTGATTCAACGCATTTTTATACATTTTATAAACGCAAAATAACACAAAATATATTCTATCATAAATAATGTAGGATGCTATTATTAATATTTTCAAATATAACACGTATATATGTCGAAAGAAAACAATATTGATATCAACGGTAACAATATTGCTTTTACAAATTTGACACTGGCATTTTTATATAAACAATTTTTAATCACATAGTTATTATTTATACTGTTGAACATAGGTAAACAAAATGATCTTCTATTTCTGATTATGAAGCTAAATATGGGAAGACGCCGTTTTAAATCTCATTTACATTTATTAATAATTATATGTGATATTAATTTGTTTATATATAAATTATTAACAGTGCCGCAATATAATGTACGTTTCAATTACGTGTAGGTATTTTTAAGTAATTTTTGTAGTGTCATTTTATGAGTATTGCTGATTTTATATTTTATTTAATTCGTAGATTAGCATTTTGCATGCCGCACTCACAAACACACACATATATTTCATATATTAGAAGCTTCTTCCACACCCACGTATTATGTCAAGAGCAGGTGGTTCAAAAAATCTTATATAATGTGTGCGCACACAAATATCTGAGACGGTACCGAATTTTTGTGCATTTGGCACAAATTTTTTGATCCTCCTGCTCTATAATTTATGTATATAATTAATCAATAAAGCAGTATCAATTTAAAGGTTCCGTATTTTATTTCAGACAATCTATATATATACACACACGCATTTGAAAGTTTGCTATTTGTGTTGAAACTTGATAGCCATTCTGTTTTGCAAAGCAGGTTTTTTGAACTAAAGATAAATGTTTATGAACAACAATAAAATGCACACGTATTTTTAAACAAAATAAGCCTTGACAAAGTCTAAACAAAATTATAAGATTATCATTTAGATAAATTTTCGCTAGCATCTACATCACGTTTGGATTGATAAAACTACTGAAAATATAAACAGAAACGTGTTTGATTTATAAATGTACACGCTCGTTACAATCGCAAGGAAAATTCTATATATAATGGTAAGCGTTGTGGAGCAAAGTTTAGTCAATTTGAATAATGCTCGCTTTCAGACATCTGAATTTAATAGTCGGTGTAATACTAATTGTAGTTTTGCTGACGAAAGCAAATAATAATATAAAGAGCTATGTAAGTATATCGTAATCATTTACTTACATATTATACCGTGTGTGTATTTTTATAATAATTATTTATCTAGGAGTACATTCCATCAGCTCGATGTATCAGAGAGGGACAATCTTTTCCATGTCCCAATCCAAGTACATACTTTCATTGCTATAATATCAATGGCAGCTTCTACGAGAAACAACAGCATTGCCGACGAGCCCAGTATTTCAATGTACACCATAAATGTTCAAGAATACCCGGTGCAGGATACGGAGTAATCCGTCATGAAGTACGAACGTGCCCGTCAGATTTCTTCGGACTTATGCATTACGATGATCAGCCGCAGTACTATCACGTATGTGGCAATGGTAGAGAATTTGTTGCCAGATGCTTCAGCGACCAACAATTCGACGATCTTCGGCAACGCTGTGTCAAATTCCAAAGTCCAGTTACAATTTATCTGTGGGACAAAACAACGGGCAATTTCGCCCGTCCATATTGTACCAGGCCAGGCATCTTTCCGGTCGCAAATAATCCTAAATTCTACTACAGATGCATAGTGGGATCGTATCCGATCTTGTACCAAGAAATTCACAGATGCAAACGACAAACAACGTTCAGTAATGCAAGAAAAAAGTGTGTCTTAAAGTGTGCGAACAGTTATGCTGATGAACTTGCTCTAGGGAAGGAGAAATGTGTCAGAGAAGGATGTTTTCCTATAGAGGGCAGTTGTAATCAGTATTATAAATGTATGAAACTGCCGAATGGAACGTTTGTATTGCGATATTTGTTCTGTAGACGTGATAAAGTTTTTGACTCCACAAAGAGGTGTTGTGTCCCGAAGCATTTATCCAATTGTACAGCAGGAATTACACCAAAACTTGTAAATATTACGACAGTAAGTACGACCGTATCGGATTGTAATGAAACTACAGTTACACCAAATTACGAGCACACAACAAGCGATGAAAACGCAGGGGGATGTGAAGAAATTCAAAGTGACCAGGTTAAAATAAACGATCTCGAAATAAGGATAAATAACCTTACTAATATCATCTTTTCGCTAAAACCAAAATTACCAACTGTGAAATGTGACACTGAAAGTACACAAAAAGTGACCGTCAGACCATCAGAAGAGATTGACAGTGATGAAAATGATACTGAAGATGATATGAGTGATGATGTGTCAGAATCAGATGAAGATTTTGAAATGATTGGAGAGGGACATGTAATCAAAATAAGAAGCACGACTGACACATCAGGTACAGTAAGTGATTATGATACTGAAGAAGATTCTAATGTAAGCGAGGATGTGTCAGAATCAGAAGAAACATTTGAAACCAGTGAAGATGTGACGACTCGCGATAAAACCACAGAACATTCAGTTACAAACGAGACAACCAGTCTGAGAAATACATACGATGTATTTATTAAGTGGTATATACAATCGACAACTCCTTCTATTACTGAAAAGGAAGCAACAGTTACGGAATCTTTCGATATAAAGAGCTCAACAGAACATGATTACGCTGCACAAAATGAAACTACAACAGAAACCAATACTGATAATTTGACAGATGATTCAAGTAGTTCTGAAGAATCGGATTCAGAAGAAAGTGATGAGTCATTAATAACAGATGAAGAAATAAGCGAAGAAGATGATGAAGTAATAACTAGTACAATTGTAATACCAGATTATGAAGGAAATGATGAATCATCAAAGACAGATAGAGTAATATTGAGTACAATTGGTGAACCAGAATATGAACAGACTGATGAAAATTCAGAAATGTATGAAGATTCTGAAGAAAGTAACGAGACAACAGCAACAGATGAAGAATCAAACGAAGACGATGATGAAGTAGTAACAATTAATAAAACTATATCAACAAGTACAACTAACGCAATAACATCAACAACAATGATACCTCTGTCGACAGAATCCGATGATGATGATGAGAATGTGGAAGAAAATGATGACGTTTCAGAGACAATGGAAGATTCTGAAAACAGCGAGGAATATACTGAAGAAGATTTTGAAGACGTAATTGAATTAACGTCGACCAGTAAAACTAGCATAACAGATATATTTCAGAAATCAACAACACGAGAGATTTCCACAATTCCCACCATTATAACTGAAGCTGTGACAGTTAAAAGAAATAAAACAGTTACTACAACACAACGGCCGATTACTACAAAAAATGCAGACAATTTAGAATATGACGAAAGTGAGGAATCATCAATATCAAGTGAAGAATCTGAATCAGCAGAGGATGAAGATGCAAGCTTCATAGAAGAAAATGGTACTACAAAATTAACTACGATATTATTTCCAACAAAAGTGACACTATTACCTACAACTACAAAAAAATACACGTCTAAAGAAACTGTTACTCATGTAACTGAGACTTCAACTTTGAAAACGGAGTCAACAATGACAACAACAGTCCCGATAAATAAAGGCATCGAGACTACTACATTGGGACTAGACACATCAATAAGTGAAGAAGACTCCGAATACAGTGATGAAAGAACTAAAGCGACAAGAAGTTATGTGGACGAGAGTAGTGAGACACCAATAAGTGAAAAAGATTTAGAATATAGTGACGAAACATATGAATATAGCGAAGAAGAAGTTGAAGTTGAAACCGATAGGAATACGGATGTAAAATCGACTACACAACAATCTAAATCAGATGGTAATACTGAGTACAACCGAACAACAACAGAACTAACAGAATCTCCAGAAAAAAGTGATGCGAGCCAAACTGATGAAAGCACTGAGACAGAGGAAGAAGTAGAAAACAGTGAAAGATATGAAGTCACAACAGATATTGCTACAAAAACATCAACACAAGAATTAGAAACTAATGACTTGATAACCGAAAAGATACAAGCAACTATAAAGTTTGTTCCACGGTGGTCGTCATTCGGGGTTTCTAAAATATTTCAAACAACTGTAAAGCCAAATGAAACAGATATATTTGACTCATACGAAGATACAAAAGAAGATAATACCTATGAAGATTCATTATCCAATGAAGATAATGAAGTTGCATCAACACCTAAAAGATCAACTGTTTTCTGCGAAACAGAAGAATATTCAACAACTGTAATAAATGATCATCATTATTCCAGTACAAATAAACCAGAAAAATTGGATTTATCTGAGACAGATGAAGTAACGGAAAGTGAAGAAGATGATGTAATTGATGAACTATCCGAAGAGGACAATGAAGATTCATATGAATCGGATGAAGAGAATCATGATGAAACTACAGTATTCACAACAGAATTGGAAAGTACAGTATTTATTACTACTGTGAAAACAAGTGAAATAAGCGAAGAAATTGAAAAATCAACAGAAAAAATAAACGAGGAAATAATAACCCAAAAATCTACTACAATTCAGAAACCTACTACCTTAGAAACAGTTACAGGAATAATTGATTACGAAGACGATGAAGAGGAAACCACTGAAGTAAATACAATTATGAAAACAGAAACTACTACTTTCGACGAATATGAGGAAGAATTGGAAGACGATTACGACAGCGAATATTTTGAATCAGACGAGGATTCTGAAATTGACGAGGAAGAAAACGAAGAAATTGCAACAACTCTGAGAGAACCAGAAGTAAAGACAACTACAGAAATGATAACAACATTCAGCACAGAAAATCAAGAAGCAACAACTACTGAAGATCTTGAATATGTTTATGAGGATGATTCAGAAATAAGTGATGAAAATTCATCAGAATCATCACGTACTGAGACGACTGGCATAACAGAAGAAGATAATGAGGATATTATTTATGACGATGAAGGAAGCACGGAAGCAACTATATTACCTGTTACAACTGAAACATCAGAAACAACACATAAACCAGGCGATGAATCAGGTTGGACAACTGAAGCAGTAGACGAATCAAATACAACAATTAAGCCAGATCACGAATCAGGTACAACATTAAAGCCAGTAAGTCGAATAACTACAACCGTCAGACCGACTGATAAAACTGATACTACGTCAAAATCTGATGATGAAACAGGCACAATACAAGACATAACAGGAACAACACAAGACATAACAGGCGCAACAGAAGACATAACAGGTACAACACAAGACATAACAGGTGCAACAGAAGACATAACAGGTACAACACAAGACATAACAGGCGCAACAGAAGACATAACAGGTGCAACACAAGACATAACAGGTGCAACAGAAGACATAACAGGTACAACACAAGACATAACAGGCGCAACAGAAGACATAACAGGTACAACACAAGACATAACAGGTGCAACAGAAGACATAACAGGTACAACACAAGACATAACAGGCACAACAGAAGACATAACAGGTGCAACACAAGACATAACAGGTGCAACAGAAGACATAACAGGTACAACACAAGACATAACAGGCGCAACAGAAGACATAACAGGTGCAACACAAGACATAACAGGTGCAACAGAAGACATAACAGGTACAACACAAGACATAACAGGCGCAACAGAAGACATAACAGGTGCAACACAAGACATAACAGGCGCAACAGAAGACATAACAGGTGCAACACAAGACATAACAGGTGCAACAGAAGACATAACAGGTACAACACAAGACATAACAGGCGCAACAGAAGACATAACAGGTGCAACACAAGACATAACAGGCACAACAGAAGACATAACAGGTGCAACACAAGACATAACAGGTGCAACAGAAGACATAACAGGTACAACACAAGACATAACAGGCGCAACAGAAGACATAACAGGTGCAACACAAGACATAACAGGTGCAACAGAAGACATAACAGGTACAACACAAGACATAACAGGCGCAACAGAAGACATAACAGGTACAACACAAAAACTAGAAGATGAAACAAGCACAGCACAAGACATAACAGGTACAACACAAGACATAACAGGTACAACACAAGACATAACAGGTACAACACAAAAACTAGAAGATGAAACAAGCACAGCACAAGATATAACAGGCACAACACAAGACATAACAGGTACAACAGAAGACATAACAGGTACAACACAAAAACTAGAAGATGAAACAAGCACAGCACAAGACATAACAGGTACAACACAAGACATAACAGGTGCAACAGAAGACATAACAGGTACAACACAAGACATAACAGGCGCAACAGAAGACATAACAGGTACAACACAAAAACTAGAAGATGAAACAAGCACAGCACAAGACATAACAGGTACAACACAAGACATAACAGGTGCAACAGAAGACATAACAGGTACAACACAAGACATAACAGGCGCAACAGAAGACATAACAGGTACAACACAAAAACTAGAAGATGAAACAAGCACAGCACAAGACATAACAGGTACAACACAAGACATAACAGGTACAACACAAGACATAACAGGTACAACACAAAAACTAGAAGATGAAACAAGCACAGCACAAGATATAACAGGCACGACACAAGACATAACAGGTACAACAGAAGACATAACAGGTACAACACAAAAACTAGAAGATGAAACAAGCACAGCACAAGACATAACAGGTACAACACAAGACATAACAGGTGCAACAGAAGACATAACAGGTACAACACAAGACATAACAGGTGCAACAGAAGACATAACAGGCACAACACAAGACATAACAGGTACAACACAAAAACTAGAAGATGAAACAAGCACAGCACAAGATATAACAGGCACAACACAAGACATAACAGGCGCAACAGAAGACATAACAGGCACAACACAAGACATAACAGGTACAACACAAAAACTAGAAGATGAAACAAGCACAGCACAAGACATAACAGGTACAACACAAGACATAACAGGTACAACACAAGACATAACAGGTACAACACAAGACATAACAGGTACAACACAAGACATAACAGGTACAACACAAGACATAACAGGTACAACACAAGACATAACAGGTACAACACAAAAACTAGAAGATGAAACAAGCACAGCACAAGATATAACAGGCACAACACAAGACATAACAGGTGCAACAGAAGACATAACAGGTACAACACAAGACATAACAGGTACAACACAAAAACTAGAAGATGAAACAAGCACAGCACAAGACATAACAGGTACAACACAAGACATAACAGGTACAACACAAGACATAACAGGCGCAACAGAAGACATAACAGGTACAACACAAAAACTAGAAGATGAAACAAGCACAGCACAAGACATAACAGGTACAACACAAGACATAACAGGTACAACACAAGACATAACAGGTACAACACAAGACATAACAGGTACAACACAAAAACTAGAAGATGAAACAAGCACAGCACAAGACATAACAGGTACAACACAAGACATAACAGGTACAACACAAGACATAACAGGTACAACACAAGACATAACAGGTGCAACACAAGACATAACAGGCGCAACAGAAGACATAACAGGTACAACACAAAAACTAGAAGATGAAACAAGCACAGCACAAGACATAACAGGTACAACACAAGACATAACAGGTGCAACACAAGACATAACAGGTGCAACAGAAGACATAACAGGTGCAACAGAAGACATAACAGGCGCAACAGAAGACATAACAGGTACAACACAAAAACTAGAAGATGAAACAAGCACAGCACAAGACATAACAGGTACAACACAAGACATAACAGGTACAACACAAGACATAACAGGTACAACACAAGACATAACAGGTACAACACAAAAACTAGAAGATGAAACAAGCACAGCACAAGACATAACAGGTACAACACAAGACATAACAGGTACAACACAAGACATAACAGGTACAACACAAAAACTAGAAGATGAAACAAGCACAGCACAAGACATAACAGGTACAACACAAGACATAACAGGTGCAACACAAGACATAACAGGCGCAACAGAAGACATAACAGGTACAACACAAAAACTAGAAGATGAAACAAGCACAGCACAAGACATAACAGGTACAACACAAGACATAACAGGTACAACACAAGACATAACAGGTACAACACAAGACATAACAGGCGCAACAGAAGACATAACAGGTACAACACAAAAACTAGAAGATGAAACAAGCACAGCACAAGACATAACAGGTACAACACAAGACATAACAGGTGCAACGCAAGACATAACAGGTGCAACAGAAGACATAACAGGTACAACACAAAAACTAGAAGATGAAACAAGCACAGCACAAGACATAACAGGTACAACACAAGACATAACAGGTGCAACAGAAGACATAACAGGTACAACACAAGACATAACAGGCGCAACAGAAGACATAACAGGTACAACACAAGACATAACAGGTACAACACAAAAACTAGAAGATGAAACAAGCACAGCACAAGACATAACAGGTACAACACAAGACATAACAGGTGCAACAGAAGACATAACAGGTACAACACAAGACATAACAGGCGCAACAGAAGACATAACAGGTGCAACACAAGACATAACAGGTACAACACAAGACATAACAGGTACAACACAAGACATAACAGGTACAACACAAAAACTAGAAGATGAAACAAGCACAGCACAAGATATAACAGGTACAACACAAGACATAACAGGTACAACACAAGACATAACAGGCGCAACAGAAGACATAACAGGTGCAACAGAAGACATAACAGGCACAACACAGGACATAACAGGTGCAACACAAGACATAACAGGTACAACACAAGACATAACAGGTGCAACAGAAGACATAACAGGTACAACACAAGACATAACAGGTACAACACAAGACATAACAGGTACAACACAAAAACTAGAAGATGAAACAAGCACAGCACAAGATATAACAGGTACAACACAAGACATAACAGGTGCAACAGAAGACATAACAGGTGCAACACAAGACATAACAGGCGCAACAGAAGACATAACAGGTGCAACAGAAGACATAACAGATACAACACAAGACATAACAGGTGCAACAGAAGACATAACAGGTACAACACAAGACATAACAGGTGCAACAGAAGACATAACAGGTGCAACACAAGACATAACAGGCGCAACAGAAGACATAACAGGTGCAACACAAGACATAACAGGCGCAACAGAAGACATAACAGGTGCAACAGAAGACATAACAGATACAACACAAGACATAACAGGTGCAACAGAAGACATAACAGGTACAACACAAGACATAACAGGTGCAACAGAAGACATAACAGGTGCAACACAAGACATAACAGGCACAACACAAGACATAACAGGTGCAACAGAAGACATAACAGGTGCAACACAAGACATAACAGGCGCAACAGAAGACATAACAGGTGCAACAGAAGACATAACAGATACAACACAAGACATAACAGGTGCAACAGAAGACATAACAGGTACAACACAAGACATAACAGGTGCAACAGAAGACGTAACAGGTACAACACAAGACATAACAGGCACAACACAAGACATAACAGGTACAACACAAAAACTAGAAGATGAAACAAACACAACACAAGACATAACAGGCACAACACAAAAACTAGGAGATGAAACGGAAACAGATGTAACTAATAAACCAACAACTGGAAATACATTGGCACCAGTTACAGAAGTTGTAACAAAAGATTTGAATGACCCTGTGCAAGATCCAGCTTTAAGAAACGCAGGTGCTGATAAAAAAGCATCGGAAGAAAAGCCTAAAGCACTTGTAGATGCTGATGCGGCAGTATTGCGTTAAATCGTTAAAGCAGATAAAGAGTAATATTACTAATATTTATTCTAAACATAATTAAATATTGCTATTAACATATTTTAATGTTTATTTATATTTATACATCTAATTGTAAGTGAAAATAATTAAAAAATTAATGTAGTGTGCATAAATATTACAAATATAACAAAATATTGTACATAGTAGTATTTTTTTTTGTTGCCCTTACAACTTTATTATGCACGGCACTGCATGAGCAAGTGCTAATTCGCTTGTGCCATCTAGTGAGACTTATCTCAACTAAAGTTCATCTAACCCTACTTTTTAGGAAAACTTGTCTATTGTAAGTTTTAAATTTTTAATCTGGAATTAAATTTAAGACATGAGTGGTTTAGTATTGGCATTTTCCAGGTAGTATACATAAAACATCCTTACAGTACAAGTATTAATATTAGTCTTTTCAGGCTGACAGTTAAAAATGCCATACAAAAACCACAACTAGCAAGAAACATTACTACCAGTAATACAAATTGGTTTAAAGTATCATCATGTTTACTGTAAGATTGAATAAAAGTGTACATTATTTATGTGCTATTAATATCACTATTTAGTGCAGAGCCGTTGAAAAAGAAGAAACGTTTAGATCCACAAGTAATAAAGGCCAGGGAAGACAGAAAACGCAAGAAAATCGAGAAAATGATTCGTCGATTAGAGAGGAATGCACGTCAATTAAAACCTTTGGATGAGTTAGAAGTTCCTTTGAATCTGGTAGATGAAAAACAGTAAGTAAAATATAAGCTCCGATCTATGTTATCATTCAAAGCAACACTTGTTTTGCAGAAAACGATTACGGCCTGTCACATTATCAGTCGAGGAACTTGAAAGAAGAGTGTTGCTTGAAAAAGCATGGACTAAATACAAACATCAACAACATTTAGCTGACATGCAAATGATTGACAGAATTTGTGCTTCGCAGCAGAGAGCTTTAGACGAGTTACGTAAAGAATCGGAAGAATTATATCAAGAAGCCATACAGGTAAATGACAGATAACTGGTACAATGATTGAATGTTTAATGAATTATGATTGTTATTTCAGATTGATGCAAGATTGTTACCATTTACTGCGCGTGGACCAGTCTCCACGCCACCTATAATAGATTATGACAGTCCAGATGGCGATTACAATGATATCACAAAAAAATGGAATAATTAAATCAGTCATTTATTAATATAAATGTTGTTCGTAATAAATTGAAAATGTAATAGTGTGCTATTTATTTTTTTCCTAGTTTATCTGATACATATATAATAATAAAATATAATTAATTTGTAAAATACGTATTTGCTAATGAAAATTATCGATTTCAAATAACTTCATAATAATACTAGCGGATTTGAGAATAATTGTTTAAAAATAAAATTTTGACAATCTTTCTCCTGGTAGTATATTTATATTATGCAATAATAAATATGCATGTAAAGTTAGATAAATGTTACCGGAATTGGAGAATATCTAAAATATAAAATATTTATCTCTACACACGTTGATAGCAGGCCGCATAAAAATAACCGGTCAAGGAAAGAACAAGTCAGTTGAAATATAAGATAATGGCTAAACAAATTCCGCAGGAAATTCGGTTTTGCGGTTTCACGTGAAGTCATTTGTGTCAGTGTACATAGAACAGTCTAATGTTTTAGGCTCAGCATTATAGTTCAATTACCACCATGAACATACGAATACGGTGCAGTGCTGTACTGTTCGCAGTTCTATACACTAATGTCGCACTATGTTTTAATCTGGATACGAGTTTTCCAATCATATATTTGGATCCAGCCGGATATTCTAATCGCGGAAGTTATTTCGGCTACTCAGTGATATTACACGATGGCAGTCATGCTACAAGACCATGGTAAATTGACAATATTTAATATATCTGATTATTTAGCAGTACTATACAATACAAAAAAAACACTCGTACAATGATACTTTATATCACGCAAAACATTGACATTGAATGCCTTAAAACAATATTTCATTGACATTGGTGTTATGCTAAAGAATTTGCTGTCTGTTTTTGTATTCACAGTTTTCAGTACAGTGGTGAAAATAAGATTTACTTAATTTTAAAGACAGTCAATAAGTGAATATACCTTGTGTTTCTTAGAATTCAAATGGTTAAATAACAGGAGTGCTATGTTTATTCATATCCTGTTTGTCACCTACAAATATTTTTCTTAAAACTCTGAAATCATTTGCAATGTTCGGAACAATATTATCACTAAATGTATTTGACCACAAACTTCTATCTTTATCGAAAATGTGTCTAAGATATGATGACAAGGAAAATATGAACAAACATCTGTGTAGAAAACCTAGAATGCAGAAGATTTTAATAAAATATAATATTGAGCACATACATTGATATGACATTGGTATTTGATTTTCCTTTGTGTTTTAAAACATGTTTTACTAGGATACAAATTGGAGCACCGAGAGGAAACCATTCATTTTATGACGACTACAATGAACCTGGTTTAGTCTATCGATGTCCAATAAAAGGACCATGCAAATTATTCCCTGTAGATTCTTACGGTAAACATTATAATTACATAACATGTTACAATTTTAACATTTAACTTAAATCTCAAGGTAAAACCGGTACAACGGGGAAAACACGTACTGGAACTTATAGAAACAAGAAAGATGGCGCCTGGATCGGTGGGCACATGGATATCCATTCACATTCGCAGCGGGTTGTCGTTTGCGGTCACCGATGGATAAATGCATATTACCAACGCGACTGGTATATTTCGGGGGCTTGTTATTGGTCAACCATCAGGGAAAATGAAACAGAAGCACTGTTACCCCTTGTGAACAGAGGTACATATACATACACTCACTCAAAGCACGAACAGTTGAATGTACTTTTGTAAATCTTTTTTTGCAGATAAATCTGTTTTTAACAACCAGATCTACAACTACGCTATGGGCCAGGTGGGAATGGCTGTACATTTGCCATCTGATTCGGTACGAAAATTTATTCAAATTGAGCTAAACTTGAAATGATTACTATTTATTGTACTACGTGTTCCAGCACAAACCGGAGTTACTACTTGGCGCACCCGGTATTTTCAATTGGGAGGGTTCACCAATTCTGTATCGAGATTCAGAACCCGTACCATCAGAACCAACGAAACGGTCCATAGATCCAACGCACTTTAGTGATCTAAATATACCGGATATGTCACAAATAACCGAACTGCATTCCTTTGCTTATTTTGGTAAATATAACTAGGCAACATGGTATTAGCGTGGAGAATTTTCGTTATAAATCATTGTATTTTCAGGGTATGCTCTTTCTTCTGGATATTTTAATTCTCGCCAGGAATTATTATACGTTGCGGGGGCACCTAGATCCTCGATGTATAAAGGACAGGTATGTAATTAATAAACATTCGGAATATTTGATATATGTAATTATGAATTCTTTGTACTAGATTGTCATTTTTAATTTCCGCAAAAGAACCGATTCGAAATTATTGATGAAATATACAAGATCTGGTGTGATGGTTGGAGAATATTTTGGTGCGTCCGTAGCAGTTGCAAATATTAACGGTGATGAATACGATGATATAATAGTGGGTGCCCCGCATTATTCATCTGAATGTGACGAAGGCAGGGTATTTGTGTTTTTGGGGAATGCAGTGGTATGTGAAGAATATTATATTTCTGGCTAGTACTATAAAGCGAATATTGTTGTATTTGTTTGTTAGGGAAATCTATTGACTCCTGTCCAATCTGCCACTATCGAGGGACATGCCTATGGTGGACAATTCGGTTTGGCAATT
Source organism: Carabus problematicus (assembly GCA_963422195.1). Taxonomy (NCBI): domain Eukaryota; kingdom Metazoa; phylum Arthropoda; class Insecta; order Coleoptera; family Carabidae; genus Carabus; species Carabus problematicus. The sequence continues at coordinate 13,297,895 of OY728589.1, read as the reverse complement.
CAATCTTTGGGCGATATTGATCTAGATGGATTTGCTGGTAAGTGTACTGGCAGAAAACGATTATTCATAGTATCTAATAGAATTATTTATGCTTTCTAGATGTGGCTATAGGTGCACCGTATGAAGATGAGATGCATGGTGTTGTGTACATCTATAACGGAGGCCAAAAGGGTCTGTCGCTGAAATCCAGCCAGAAAATTATTGGTAAACGTGTGTTCCCCACACTGAAAGGATTCGGCATTAGTTTTTCCAAGCCGACAGATATTGATGGCAATCGTTTTCATGGTAAATAATTATAATTCAGTTAATAACAGAGTAGATACACGTTTCATTTGTGGTTACAGATATCGCGATTGGTTCCTATTTATCGAATCATGCAGTGATCTTGAGAACTCGACCTGTAGTTAGACTATCACTGACTGTAGAATCCGAAGTAGCCAGGCTAGATTCTAAAGCCAAGAAGTTCGTTATTAAAATATGTCATTCGTACAGTGGCTCATTTCTTCCCGCTTCGTTAGGTACCGTATTGAAATAAACACCAGTGTCCCTAGCAGATAATTGTATGGTTTGTTTTCTTCAGATGTCAATAGAACTTTAACTATCGATGAACTGCAAAACAGAGCTTATATCATCGAGGAGTACAAGCAGGTTGCAGAATTTTCCAAGACTGTGACAGTTATAGAGATGAATACCACTTGTGAAAATATTACAATTCGTATAAAAGTAAATTTTTTATGATATGAATATATAACTATTGCAGAAAAATATTAACACACTATAACAATACTTTAGGATAAGGTTGCAAACTTCTTGACTCCAATTGAGATTACTGTGACACAAGAACTAATCCAGAAACCAGTGAAAAGTAATCCAATTTTAATCGCTCAGACAATGCAAAACAGTGACAGATTCTGTAAGAAATGCCCGGTTGTACACCCTACGTTGTCACAGTCAGAGCAACAGCTTGGAGTTCCTTTTGCACTGGACTGCGGTGATGATAATATGTGCACGTCAGATTTGAAAGTTTCCGGCTCGTTCATTGGCTTAGGGTAAGTGATAAACAACAGAACAGTGAACAGTGATTCTCTATTTCAATTCATTTGTTCGCAGCGCTGACAACAAATTCGTGATTGGTTCGAAATATTCGTTGCCATTGGAAATCAGTGTTCTAAACATTGGCGAATCAGCCTACTTGACGGAAATCGAAGTAACATTACCTGAGAGCGTGGATCTGAAGAATATACCGTCTTCATGCAGTGAAAATAAGGAAAATAACACTCTAATTGTATTGTGCGAAATGGACAATCCACTACGAATGAATAGCCAGGTAATTGTAGTAACTCGAGGAACAATACAGATCTCTTTACAGTGCATATCACATATTAACATCGGTTGCAGAAAAATATAACACTGAATTTGGACATGTCAGAAATCAAGAATATCGGACCAAGTTTGACATTCAAAATACTGGCGAAATCAAATAGCGACGAACTGAAACCGAAGGACAATGAAATTGAACTGATTTTAAATCTGGCAATTGAAGCAAATTTGACAATCAAAGGGTGTGTGTAAAAACTGTTAAATATCTATGAATATTTATTAATTCTTTTGCAGAAATTCGGAAAAAGATAGCTACTATTATGGAAACCATAGTCTGTCTAATGCTACTCACATTTATGAGGTAAGTTTACTTTGCCAATGTAATATGTAATAAAATATGTATTTATTATCCTAGAAAGTTCTAGGTTTATGAATGCTAATTAATAAATATGGCGTTTTAGGTCCAAAAATCCGGTGCAAGTCCAATAAACCAAGTTATCCTGAACATTTCCATTCCAGTAGCGATTCAAACCAGCGACGGTGTGCAAAGTTTCATGCGAATCTACGAACCAGTTGGTTTCCAAAGTGGTCAATCCTTCACGTGTCAATGGGAAGACAGCTCACAAGGTTATTTCAAGGACATGACAGATCTGAACAGAACGGAAACCATCGAGGAAGTATTGAATCCAGAGGAACCATTGAATTCTGAGGAAACAGAGTCAACTGCGATGCGAAGCAAAAGATCAACAACAACAACAACAACAACAAGCGCAGAAACAAAACAATTTAACATAGACGATAATTTACCGCTGAACAGAACTGTGTTTATCAATTGTTCGCAATCGGAAGTTATTTGTAGATCTGTCAGCTGTGTCATTGGTCCGTTCAAGAAGTTTACAAATGTTGCACGGTTGCAGATTAAGATGGTACTGAACATGACAGTACTAACAAGTAAGTGAATAATATATACACTTATTCAATTATAAAGAACAGTGTCACAATGCATGTGACAATAACGTATCAATTGGATATAATAATTTGAGATCATATTTGAAAATCTGCTTTAAACTAGGTACATATATTCTGAACAAGTTTAAATATGTTTGCTAGATGTACAGTGTTAGAGTTAATTGTTTTGTATGTATGGCACAAACCTTTGTTATTATAGCATGAATTGTGTGATAGGAATGCAGGATACTAAATAATTGGAGCATGCTATCAAATATGAATCCGAGAACTGAACGTTACACTATGACACGGAATTGAATTTATTTAAACAAGTGAATCGAATTGTTTTATTTAGATTTAGAAATAATGCAATGTCATTCACAATACTAGGTCATTCATATATTTTTATGATGATATGCAATTATGCAAGTGCATTTTAGAAATATATTTGAATAACTGTATGTGCTCTATTCGGATATAATTTTATTCTCATTGTTCGCAGAATACATATTGGGCAAGAAGGACATCATATATCTATCTACAGATGGTTTTGTCAAGGAAATCGAAGGAAATAAGTGCGTATTTATGTATAACATTTTGTGCTTGACGTTACATGCAAATACTTTTCTGAAATTCCAATTATTTTATAGATAAATTACAATAATTTCTGTGAGCAAAGAAATGTTAAACGATATAGAATCTAGAATGTTCAGTACAATTATTATTTGCCAACAAATTACACATGTTTCCTGTTACAATATGTCACTTCACATTAATGCTAGCGCGTATTGTAATTCATTTTAAATGATTCGTACTTGAATCCAAATTAAACTCTAGCATTGAACTGACACTTGAATATTAGTTTACAAACAGCATTGATATAACACGTGCTTCGTTACATAAATATGGAACTAACACAGAATTTTTAGCGTTATTGACGTTGATTAATGAAGTTTAAATGATCAATGTTTTAAATTTAATGTATGAATGAAATAAATACCTACAAATTTATAGGAAAGTCAAGTAAAAAAAGGAATTTTTTATCGGGCTGAAAATTGACACACAGAAAAAGCCAACACAAGTACATAAAATTTAAGCAACGTAAATTGAAACTTCATGTCTTGTTTTGTTTTAAAGTTATGGGCCGTCAAAGATCTCTTTTGGTGTAAACGTCGTAGATAATATGAAATTGTTGTGATATCTTGCGAAATTCTCAATACAAAGAACAACGTTCTCTGTAATTTCCTCTAACCGACCAGATATGTAATTATGAGTTCTACTACTGAGTGTTCCGAGAACTAGTCGTTGTTCAGAAATAACATTTGGGAATGAAATTGTCTAAATATATTTCGTCAGTGTTGCGAAATAAGATACACGGAAATGTAGAGCAAAACAGTTTGAATTTGTATACTTTTTGTTATTATTAATCTGATCTAAAGTTTTCAATTGCACAGATACGATTTTGCCTAGAAATATTTAATTATCTTTGTGCTAAATTGAAACGTTGCTCTGTTACTACAGGAATGATAAATTACGTGTGTCCAACATATTCCTGGCTGCAGTTCCCATTCAAGAAGTGGACCTCTGGATTATAATAGTATCCATTATTGCCGGGATTTTAATATTGCTGCTTGTAATCCTGGGATTAATAAAGGTAATTTTACACTATAAACACACTGGTTAAATAACAACAATGACAGACGTAACCAAGGTTATATGATGCAGCAAAAAAACGTAATTAAAATGAACTTAGCGCACATTTCATTTTTACCAAGATTATAATTGCAATTTTTATAAACACTGGTTTCATAATTAGGTACATCTACGACTGCGATGATTATTTTAGAAACTGTCTATTCATTGTTTATCTGAAAATATTCCTGTGGAACAGACCATGTTATCTATACTTAATTGTGTTTACTTTTATTTCAGGCTGGATTCTTCAAAAGAAAACACAAGGAAGAATTAGAGGCGCTGAAGCAAGCAGAAGTAAGTGAAAGATTATCGTTTTACCCTGAAAACTAACTGAACTAATAACCATATATTCCAGTATTTATAATCTTGTATATATGACGGATATTTTATTCTGCTGATGTCATTTAAATTAAAATCTTTTACCAAACAATATTATCATTTGCATTACAAATAAAGAAACAGTCTGTTGATAAGCCAGTTTCTTCATTCTAACACTAAAATTAGAACAAATTTTACTGAAATCATTCATAACGATGACATAATAACATGTGAACCATTTTATATAGTCATTATTCAATATTTTCTTGGAATCATAATCAAATGTACAATTCTTTAGTAAAATTTTATACAACATTACTATAATTTTATTTAATACTAGATACCATATACTTATTGAAAATTATAATACTAATTCAAAATTATAATAGATGCATTCATTTTGAATAAATAAGATGTAAATTCGTTGTGAATTTTGTACTATCTAGTTTTGTCTTCGGAATATTTTAGGAACATTTTCTTATCATTATGCTAATAATATTAAACAAACAGCTAGTTGTAAAATGTACCAATTTTAACTACATAATTCTTCTCTCATAATCTTCTTGTCAAACGAATTATCATTTGTAAATGATAACCTTTTATATGAAACGTTTTACTACTTATCTAAATCATGTCTATTATATTATTCTATATGCAATATTCGGTTGAAACACAAACGGCATTGTAGCATTCTCAACATCACAGCGAAAGAATCTATCGCGGGGTTCCTTAAGAAATAACAAACAATTTGGGGAATATATTTTCAAAATATGTTTATTATTAAGGACTTTAACGATACTAATCTGATGTGTATTGCCACAGTGAAGAGCGCGTGACATACTGTGTTTTCACCAAACATTTAAATTATTTTACAACTGTTGTTACTGCGGTATATTATGTAATGCGCATACCATGTACTGGTAACCTTGAATCTGCATGGTATTTATCTATTTTGTTGAGTCATTATCCTCACTTTAACCATATGAATTGGTACTATCCTAGTAGTTATGGCACATTATGCGCGTGTACGTTAGTGTGTATCTGTCATACTGAGAATTAGAGTAGGGATATACTATAAATGCTCCACGCAGCTGTTTCATCTATTCGAGATACATAATCACAGTGTTCCACACATCACAACTGCACGACGTGAAATAGAAGTTTTGACGTTGTATCGTACCTTTGACAAGCGTAGTGTAGTGTGATTCGTGCAAAATGACACAAACAAATGATACAGCAGCGGACGATACGGGATTAGTCAGCGAGAAAATCGAAGAGGTGTTTCGGAAATACTTGCTGGAGAACAAGATTTCCGTGGAGCATATTGATATCAAAGCTGGATCGATAAGGGGCGACAACTATTTGGGCATAATTGCGAGAGCTCACGTGACTGGGACGGACGAAAATGGAAAAGTGTTTGACAAGAGTTTCATCATCAAAAGTGCACCGAAATCCGAAGGATTGCGCAATCTGGCGCCGATAAGGAGTGCATACGAACGTGAAATATATGTGTACATGCATGTTTTACCCGAGATCAAGAAGATTCAGCAGGAAAAAGGTGTTAAGTCGCCATTCATTTCGTTCACGGATTGTTTGAAGAGTTCGTGTGAAGACAGAGATGAAGCTCTAATAATGACAGACATGAAAGCACTCGGTTACACGTTGCAGAATCGCAAGAAAGCTCTGGATTACAATCACGTGAAATTTATCATGACGGAATTGGCACGGTTACATGCTGTTTCGTTTACGATTCAGGATCAGAAACCGGAATTGTTCGAGGAGTTTAAGAAAATGCGAAAGAACCTGATGTCGGAAATGGACATGGCGGGTTTTGAGCAGCAATTAGTGAAGCAACTGGACAAAGCTCAGGACACACTGGACCCCAAAACAGATGCGAAAGAGATTGAGCGATTTGAGGAGTTTCGAAAGGATAATTCAACAGCTATGAAAGAAATACTGGAAGATGTGTGCGATCCATATTCTGTTATTCGACACGGAGATTGTTGGACAAACAATGTTCTGTTTGCGTATAAGGTAACTGCTGTGCTTTAATCTTAGCTAAAAGACATCAAATACCTATGCTTCTTTTTTTGTAAATTATCTACATTGAAATTTAAAGAAACAAGTTGAGTTTGATGTTTAAAATTTTTCATTACAATTATGTAAATTGGGTTAATTGTATACATCAAATCTCTCTCAAATTACACAACACTTTACCTTTAGCCTATGAACGAAACTATTTTCAAAAATTGCAAAACTGGCCTTTTGCTGTAGGTCAAGAATAATGGTTTATTTTAGGCACCTACGTCACTCATAACTTTCTTAGAAGTTATAATAATTTTTTCCTATTTAACACCTTTGACGGCTATTCTAGTTTCTAAGAAAAATTTCATGTCCCAGAAAAAAGAAACACTTTACATTGTATTATTTCAAATAGACGTCATATTTGCTACCAGCTATTTCCGCTAAAATTACAAAGAATTTTAACTGCGGTTTTAAGTAACATTGAGTGTCAAATTAATAAGACAAACAATACATTGTAATTTGATACCGAGTGTCACTTTGACAGACTAAATTTTTTCTTGTTTTGAAAGATGAAATGACATTTTAACTGTTTTTTTTTAACAGGATATTAAATTTCACATTTTGTTCTGAGCGTTGATATTTTAGTAATATACTATTATTATGCAACATGTGGCCTTGTTGCCATAATTATAATGAATCAAAAATGAAAGCCTATTTTAACTGACATATGAATATTACTTTTTGTTGATTTGTTTTTAAGTCAAGGCAAAATATTAAAGGAAACTAATTATTAATTTCTTATAACAGATTTGATAAAACGTAAATATTTAATTTACTATATTTTGTAAAGACAAAAAGAAACTACTTAACAAATGAATTGTATGATGTAATAGTCGTTACTGGCCTTCATTGTCGATATGCAGCATTACTAAGAATTTTTTTTATTTACCACTTTTTAAAATACGTAATACATAAATTTACGAATGATTCATGACACAAGTTCATACTTTATTTAGTGTCAATCTGTCAATTAACAATAAAACACGATTTTAATAACATTTGATGAACACGAAATTTCTATTACAATATCAGTACATATTCTTTAAAACGTAAAACATCTAAAGATTTTACGATGATCGTAAATTTAATATATAACTAGATGTTTGTAAAACATTGTTTATTTTCTACCGACATTGAAATTTTTCCAAGCAAAATGTATTTGAAATATACAAAGATGAATGACACAATAGCTAGGCAACCAGTTTAACATATCTGTGTTGGTGGTAAACGCACTTGGAAATTTAACTTCGAGCATGCACGTTTATTTATAAAATTCATTCTAATATGTAGAATACCATGATTTCATGAAGAATGCATAGGTATTTGAAATATTTAATCTTTGTATTTGGCATAAACAATTAATGAATTATAACTTGACGCTTATATGCTAAGAGTGCGTTTGTTTTTCAGGACAAATCTCAACCAAACGTGCCTACTAACTTGTGTTTCTTGGATTGGCAATTGTCACACGTAGCATCGCCAGTCTTGGACATACTCTATTTCATATACGCGTGCACGGATGGCAATCTGCGCGATAATCATTTAGATCAACTGTTGAAGGATTACTACCGGACAATGCGAGATTTTGCCGCGGAAATGGGCAGCGACATAAAGAAATTATACCCGTACGATATATTCATGGCACAGATGCAACAGTACGGCAAGTACGGGCTGTGTTCAGCGATAATGTTGCTGCCGTTGCTCACAAGTGACTCCGATGAAATACCGGATATCAATGAAATATTCAACGACGGTGATATGAACAAAGCAGCTGATGCATTTTCATTTAAATCGAAGAACGATGACGAGTACAATACGAGAATACGCGATATCATTAAGGACATGGTGAAGAGAAATTTTATTTAATAAAATATTAACGAAAGCGTATTACGTTGAGCTGATTGTAGTTGGGTACAATTTAATCGTCGATCAATTGTAAACATGAGCTGCTGAGAAAGATTCTTTGATTAGTGAATCTTAAATTGTGTTAAAAAGTACAAAAGGAACTGTTGTTTGCATTGTCATTGACAAACTGACATACTGTTACATAGCAACGATAATTTTCATTGCTATAATTACATGTCAATGGCGTTGGATTATAATCTTCTCGATAACAGGGCACATTTAAAATCGAGAAGATTGTGCCACAAATAAATATAAAATATAGTTAATTCAATTTCCACAAGTGTACATTGTATTATGGAGTGAAAATGGCCGAACATTTTTTGTTATTACTTTATATAATGTTCATTTTAAATAAGCTGATAGACGTATGCAAGCTTTTACAATGCATTAAATAATAATTGAACAGAAATCCAGTATTGATCATGCACAGTTAATTTTTATATTAACACTTATCTATTTGTTATCACTTGTAGAGTTTACATAACTATTGATATCTTTATTATTGTTGATAGTATAATTTTAATACATAGCCAATTGTAGCAAATTAATAATCTCGTATAGTTTTTATGTAAGTGAAGTATTTTGTAACAAGGATCTGTATAGAAAATAAATATATTTGTGAATTGTATTATCCTTTATTTTATCCTTACTATATTTGATTTATGAATTTATGTTACTTTTGCAATTTTGCACTTTGAATACTGCTAGCAACCTGATAGGCTGCAACGTATAAATGAAACTAACACATATAATACGTCATTGTATCTTATTCATCTTGAATGACTTGTATCCTAATTTTCAGGCTGGTCCTTGTTTTTTTGGACATTTCATTGAATTGTTTTTGTTGTTTTGTTGTTAGCAAGTTGCCCAAGAATTCGAGATCGCAAGAGAACCGAGCATGGAATGTAACTCCGAACCAGAAGATCAATGAGATCTATTATTATCATCCTCATTTGCATTGTCAGTCCAATATCATATAGAGAAATAAAAGTATTTAATTTATATTAGCATATGCCAAAGGAAAATTAAGAATTGTTCAAATTTATTCTTATCTGAAATTTAGATCAAATGGATATATAATTTATATATGTCTTGTATATGGCACTTTAGTTATAGAATATGTATTGTAGAAATGTTAATAAACACGTGTAAAAATATAGTATTTTGTATCTTGTTACCATACATACCTGTCCGAAGATTCAATGGAACCAGAAAAGAAATTATTCTGTTACAAATGACACTGCAATAAATAGATTTTTACACATAAGTATATTAACATTGTGACTAATGGCAAACCGTCATGTGTGCCTTACCATTTTTTTGCTCAGGTCATCTGTTCCGCATTGCTCTATTTAAATATATGTATTCTAGGTTCTTAAAAAAAAGATATTCCCATATAATAATGTTTATTTTTCCCGGCCTAGTACCAAAAATTAAAAATCTTAATTGTATGATGTCAGTTTTTAGATTAAACACTAAACATATAATAAAAAAATCATTATTTGCTTATACCTAAAAAAAAAAAAAACAGTAATAATATGTATACATGCATCTTATACGTACAAAATTTCATTTACGAATGAATCTGATATTTGAAGAAAATAATTGTTTTACATCCACAAACCAATGTTATTCATATTTATCACAAGGCACCAATCGAACAAATTCTTCGGGAAAAAGAGAACACTGCACAGATCCTATTTGTAACCTAAGTCATCTGTCACTACTGTTTTCTGGGTGACGGTGGGATAGAATTATATGCGAGATAAATCACTTTAACATCCCTGTATCATTTTATTGTACCAAATTTTACAAATTTTCACTTTATACCACTTACATACTAGATATCTCCTAACTAAATTTATATATCTGTCTCCTCGTACAGTTCTACGACTTTATTATATTCGATCTTGATATAATAATAATAAATCTGTGTAGTAGTAATTTCTAATGCTAATATTACACTTTTCATACAGCACACATTCGGATGAGGATGTTTATTTATATAGTTAATCAATTTACAGCAGTCCAACTCGTCATTTCATGTATGCACTTATACAATCTATACCAAAACAATTGCTTCAAACAAAAATACACAACTAAAATATGGCAGTTACATGACAAAATCTTAACAACTAAATGCAATCATAACATTTATATACGTGGCTCTAGACAAAATGTAGATAACATGTGGTTTGCTTGTTTCGAACCTAACCTTAAAATATAAAGTAAAAATACAGTAATTAATTATTATTGTCAAAATAATAACTAGATATTAAAATTCTTGGATAAAACAGAGAGCCTGAATCCAGCGCCTTTTATAATATGCTTTGTACCGGTATTTGTATAAAATTAAATAATCAATAATATTAATTCAAACAATGGTAATGATCAAATAATGACGTGTATGGATCTAGTCTAAACTTATATGAACTTTCAAAGTTTCCGGGCCAATTCTATTGTCCGTCTTTGCATAGAAAAAGAAAGTGCAAGTGTTTCTGTCAACATTCCGGTAAATTCGGGTATGCACGGGCTGTAAATAATTTACACGATGTACTGTATTAATATCATAAATACGTTAGTTTTTGAGTAATGAAGTTTCTCTATAACAAGATGCACGACATGACTGGCGTTTTACAAATAAAATTGCAAACATCCTTTCAAAAAAAAATATCACCAACAATGAGTAAATTTATTTGAACAAACTGAACCTGTACACAATAGAATATAGTTCAAACTCTCTCGTATAACAAAAATATTTGATGTCTTATGTGTATAATGTGGGCGTGTGTCTATACTTAACACATACTCTCTGTAATGTCCAGTGCTTGTATTAAATCTTGGCCCTGTAAGAGAAAACTGTTCACAGGTGCATTCACTTCGAAGTCCTGCTGTGTGAGGTCCAGTAACGAGGGTATCGCTGCCGAATCTAACAGTGACGTGGAGTTCTTACGAAGCAGTCGACGAGTGTCGTCGTCCGGCGGTTTTGACCGATTCTTTTCCAGCACGGTAACAGGTATATTTAATACGTCATTCTCAACATCCAACTGATCGGTCCCCTGTAAACAGAATAATAAGTTTCGATTATGATTTAAAACCGAATTGTACACAGAAAAATAACGGTAGGTCTTTTACAAAATGGCACCGTACGAAAGCTCTCTTTACACGTACAAGTTACTTAATATAGCTTACATCTACGACTAATCCTAACACAAGTGCCTTTTCAAAATGGCGACCGGATGGTAGGGCCGTATTGCTATTTTGAAAATTCACCTGTAACACTTATATGTATTTATGTAAATATATTTTAGGAATATTACTGGTAATTATACGAACTTGTATTCATCTTAATACATATATTTTCTAAACAAATCGATACACATTACCAATAACATGCCTTTACAACTGAATTAAATATTAATCAAAAAGGTAGTCATAATGCAATATAATTGAAAAATTTCATGAATTCTTAGCAGAAAAATTATGCATTTATTAATAAACAAAAATTATTTTCATTTATTAAAATTTATAATTCTACATTCTCATGAAACAGGAATTTTCAAATTGTTGGTATTGAATCAAAAATTCTACAATTCCTAATGAAAATACAATTTATTGGTAAAAAAAGTTTGTAATATTAATTTTGAAAAATATTTATTTTACTTACTACCTTTTAAAATAAAATATTTCTGTGGGGTACGGGGGACCAAGGATTAAGTAAATGGTATACGAGTCATTTTAATAGTTCTTTATTTGCGTTAATATTACAACAAATGTAATATACGTATGTAGATGATGTATTCTAATCTTAATAATTGAATCGTACGCTATCAACGTTTTACAATTTCCCTACATACCACTGTAAACACATATTCAAAATACAGTATCTCTTCTTAGAATGTACAATGTATCCTGCATCGATTCGACTGGCCGTATCATAATCGTCGTTGTCGACGTCTTCATTTTCTTCAATAATCGAAAATTTGAACTATGTCAAATATGGACAATTCGCTAAATATTATTCAACTTCAAAATGAAATTAATGTATATTACATGTGTAATTCTAATTATTATTATCATCGTTATAATCGTTTTGGATACCAAACATTTAAAATTTAAACTTTCAACAGTTAATTAAAACACAACAAAAACACGTAATATTCATAATAAGAAACAGAATAATACTTACAATAATAAGACGAAATTAACAAACTAAATTCATTAATTATTTGACACAAAATGAAAATTAAATTGTTTATTAACATCTAATAAACGTATCTATCTATCTATTAATATGTTTTAATAGTCTACTATTTACAATGTCTATTTTATTCTATAACAGATTTACAGAATTATATATTTATTACATCATATATATATATATATATATATATATATATATATATATATATATATATATATATAGATATATATATATAGATATATATATATATATATATATATATATATATATATATATATATATATATATATGTCTATATGTTCAACTTGTACTGTAAATTTCGGTACATATAGTACATTATTTAATAGTTTACAACTTATCTTGATCACATAATTAATTGATTTCTTTAATGTTTTTAAAAACAATGTCTGCTTCACTTTTTGTCACTCGTTTCTATATAAACTCAAACATTTACACTGACAATTTAAGTAAATGAAGAGTTTATCACCAATTCAATACAATATTTGAATGTTGTTTCCGAAATAATTCTGAAACTGTTAAAATAACAATGGATATTTATGTACAATTATGTATGAATAATGATATTTCCTGTTATGATTTCACACTTATCGACAATGACTTCTTCTATTACGAAACTGTAACAGTTTAATTAAGTTACAGTTTGTATTACAACAGTTAGTGTGTGTGTGTGTAGTTACACTTTTGGAATGCTGTTTGGTCTCATAGAAAATCCATTTTACAAACGTAGAGAGAGCTTTCGTTGGTGAGACACTACTAAACCTTATCACAGTTGCAAGTACGCTGTTGCCACATTTAATCAAATGTATACAGTGTGTTCTGCTAAATAGAAGTGCACAAATTGGCAACACTGTAATGTTTAATCGCAGGATTATAGGAATAATGTTGTAGTCAACGTAATCCGTACAGTTCTCTTTAACTAAACCCCACTGTATATATCAGTTTGCTAGAGAGAAATTAAAACAAATTAGTTGCATATATTTATATGGCAGTTGATAAAACAGTTTTCCCTGATTGACACTTGTACTCTTTGGTTGAAACACAAAACACAAATGCTGTAAAGTTGTGTGTGTGTGTGTGTTTGTGTTACAGCGTACGACATTACACTCCTACTCCTGGTCAACATTTACAGCACGTGTTTAACTCTTGGACTTGGTCGGCGTGAGACAGATGTATCCGGCACGGATATCGAAACCACTTACCAGTAAATTCATTAGTACACTCTCACTCGGTTGACTTGCACAGGCGGCCCCTGTTTTACCACCCGAGTCCAGCAGCCAACTCTGTTTGCCTTTTGTCCGTTGCCGTTGGTGTGTCGTGGCCATTAATTGTTGCAACAACTCGGACGAAAGTTTCTCTTTGGGTTCATTCTTTGTACGTTTACTGGTGGTATCGTACGGTGACCCGCTACATGTGCGTTTGTTACTCGATCTGTCAACTTTCTGTGTTTGAAGAATGTTTCGTGCGGATTTTATACTCCAATTTGTGGGGTTATCTAAAAGAAAAACCATCGATTATAACAACCGTTTCGCGTTCTCTGTCGAAGGGTGTGACGGTAATGTTTGATAAAAATATAGATGACGTATACAATCTACAACATTTTACAAGCTGTCGTAAATGTTCTATATTTTCTCAAACACTAAGTACACCCGATCACTAAAGTATTATTTACTTCTTTGTCCAAATATCGCCTCCGTATTCTTATTGCTGGTCTGTATCAACCCTCCACCGTGGTCGTTTGGTTTTATCGTCGTCTTATTGACGGTCGAACACAGGAGATGCGCCAGACTTGAATTAAAAGCGGGCGACTTCGTGGGTTTGAGGTTTTTCTGATCAGGTAGCGCGTTCCACATTAAATCATTCGATGTAAGCAGCGGAAAGTCATCTCCGCCATTCATGGGTATGTACGGTGCTTTCATTGACAGTTCCGGATCATCGTCCGGATCCATCTGTAGTGTTATAAACGTATTCATGTGTTCATCTTCGCCTAGAGAATTGCCAGGACTGCACAGAGATGGCACTGTGCATTCAGAGTTCTACAACGAAAGAATCGGTGATAGTTAGACGAGTTAAACACAGATGGTGGTGTATTTGAATAAACTACTGTCATTACTATAGAACAATCTATTCAAACGGTTGTCGAATGCATACTTTGGACAATGTCGGTGATAATAGATGTGGCGAGCTGGTGCTGTCATCATAGTCATCCCGGTACGATATAAATGGGTCACTGTTCTTGCTACACTCGGAATCCAGCGAGTGCAAGTCTTCAGTGAACAGGGGACAATAGTTCTCCCCTAGGAAGTCGTTCAGCATATCGGATAGCAAGTGATTGTCTTCCAGGGGTATACACACATCGCCAGCAGTCGGCGCTAGATGCGTCAGGTCATCCGGCTCATCTTTCAACACTAGAACAAGAAGAACACATACAGTACACTGTTACAGCAAACAGCAAACGCAAAATGTCATATCGAATTAAAATAAACAAGTTTATAATTGTATTATGAACGGTCAAATTATGGTGTGATTATGCAACAATAACAATTATTGTTAGTATTTCAATCAAACGCCCAGTCATACATGTTGAATGATTGTGTTATTTTATGAATAGAATACCCACAAACAAGTAATATTAATGATTAAAATATATTTTATTGCTGTTGTCAATTAACAACATAAATCGTAAGAACTAGTAATTTATAATTAGTTACAACACGTTGTAAAAATCATCGATAATATGTATGTATATTATTTGCATAATTCCACCAAACATTTAAGAGTTCAAATGCCGGTTCAATAATTTTAAAATAAAAGTTGCTACTCTGAATAACATGGATATGTCAAAATAATGATGAAATATACCAGTTTCACATGTTGCATAATGAAATTATTCAGATTGTATGAAGGCTACAATATTTTAATTAATGTTCCTTGACCAATCACTATACGATAACACATTGACCTATGGTTAATAACAATTTGATAATATATACATAAACGTGAATAATAATAATACATCAATAATACCAGACAACATTCGTAAAAAGAGAACGATTACGGAGAATAGATAAACTACATAAAAAATGTCATTATTGGAAAATTATTTTTAACACCTAGGTGTGTGTGAGTGTGTACTATTGACAGTAGGGTATGTGTAGGTATGCGGTTAGATAAGTATGAATACACATTTGATACGGAATAAAACATACATCTGATAACATGTTGTTAAGGCAAGTCTGAACTCACGATAAGGAGAGCCTGGTTACAAAATAGAATTTCCAAATAATCAAATTAAAAATGATAAGATAGATAGAAGAGTACCAGTTCGAATAGAAGAAAATTACATTTTAAACAATGCGGTTTTTAAGTATGAAAAAATGCAAATATTATATATTTTTTGCGATGCATACCCACAACCAAACTAGTATCCTTTGCATATATAACCAGTCAAGCAAACTATAAACCACAGGTTGTCAAAGATAAAACACGACTGGTTTCGCGGAACAGGAAAAACACAACACGCAAAACTGTTAGGTAACATCCAGACACCACTCATACATACAACTGAACTGAACTGAACGGAACCGATATGTGTAAAACGAACTTACTTGTTAGTCCGGGTTCCTCCTCCGAGAACATCAAGAAACCTTTGTTCATTTCTTCGGTTCTTGGTGCAAATATCTTTGAAGTAGCAGTTTGCGGCCTGGGTAATGCCGGTGGTGCCGGTGATTCCAAACTGGACGAAAATAATTTCTGCACAACCGACGGCGGTCGTTCTAGTTCAATTTCCACCGGCCCAGGTACAATTTCCACAACAGTGGTGGAATCAGGCGAAACCTGAGGTTGACAAATCGTTGTAATTTCTGTCGGCGTCGACTGCGTTTGTGGCAGTTCAGTTTGTGAATCTTCCGTTGACGAAACTGGTT
Source organism: Carabus problematicus (assembly GCA_963422195.1). Classification (NCBI taxonomy): domain Eukaryota; kingdom Metazoa; phylum Arthropoda; class Insecta; order Coleoptera; family Carabidae; genus Carabus; species Carabus problematicus. The sequence continues at coordinate 13,281,476 of OY728589.1, read as the reverse complement.
CACTTTTCACCGACAACAGTTGAGCGGATGAGTATATCTCATCTTTGCATTCGATGCCACTAAAACCAAAAAAGTTTCCAAATCCAGTGTTGGCCCGTACGCTTCCAAACGCACACAAATGTGTTACACGGCTTAGTATTTATAACCGAAAATCACGCTTCAAATCCAGCAGCACAAAAGTAATTCGAAACTAAACAATAATTGAAAACGAACGCGAATGTTATGTTAAAAACTGTTTCGCGCACGACTATTTTGTTGAGAATACACGACTATGTCCAACACAAACTGCACAAGAAAGCGAACCTTCACTCAAGTCTGTTTTGATTAGGTAACCAAACAATCACTGGTAGTATTCAGTGTGTAAGAGAGTATGTGAATAATCGTCGTAGTTGAGTAACAGTCGTGGATCTAGAATGATGATCACTAGAGACACGGCGTTGTGTTCGTACTGCAGGCAGTCTTGAGACACAACCTAACTTTGTATCGTTCGCTTCGTTCCGTCACTGCGACTACAACCAACTATATTCAACTTGTACCGCGTGGTTGAGCGTCACCGTTGAGTGACTATCCCTACCCGTGAGACGTGGTCGCAGTGTGTCTGCTACATGTTGGAAGTCACGTGATCCACCAGCCAATGCACCGGCTTCGTTCACGGAAGAAAGTGCGTGAATTTTGCGAGAAAATCGTGTGATCCGAGAGACAACACAGTTTTGTCCGATAGTATCTTATACCATGCGTTGTACACGTGTACCTTTGCATGTACAATCGTCTGATCGGCACAATTTTTTTCGTTGTACAATTCAAGGTTACGACTGGAAAAAGTCGAACAAAATTTCGGTGCTGATTTCATAATACAAGTTGTGTAACAATATTTAGTGTTTAAATTATCGAGCAGTTTATGTATATCCTGTTATTATTTAACATTTGCGTAGATTACTAATTGTGATAAATTAGAATTTAATCGGTCTGTTTACCAAGTAAATATAGAACACGGTTACAATTTTTCATCGTAATTGTTATCAACACAACTTATAAATAAATATAGGTATAATCACCTATAAAACAAGAAAATATATTTCCGATAAAATAGCATGATTCACCGAGGCGCATACAAGCTGCTATTTTATTGACACCGTTATACAAGTCAATATTTACGATCACTATTTTCAGTATTTGTTGTGCCAGGACATATTAATTTATCAGAGAAAGTGCTTATTTATATTCTAATAATTTTACTAGTTTTAAAATTGCATACAATATTTATCATATTTGTGGATGAGAATATACAAACTGTCTATTCAATTATGCAATCATTTCACGTTAAGTTCGAATGTGAATGAGTGTAGACTAATAATAAGGACCATTTTCCCTCTCGTAAAATGTCCATAACATGGTATTGACAATCAGACATCGCCGATACTCATGTATATCTTAATAAAACAGTACACCGCCGCTATTTTTATGCTAAAAGCGGAAAAAGCAATCGGTGATATGATTTCTGTCGAAGTTACGGAGATATTCCGTTAGTTGAAATGATGTGAATAATTTAACGAAGTGTTTTAAAGTAGAAGGTTCAAAATAAACCCACCATATTCTATAATAAGATTGAATTTTTATTAAAAACCAAACTGTATTAAAGTTTGTCATGTGACAAAAAAACCACAATGAAAACGAGTTTATAAATAAATAATATCTACAAATCTATTACATATTCGTAATATATTTAAATTCTTATTCCACTTTATACGAAAAAACATTCCAAGGAATACACGAATAAAACTTAATGCAACACAAATGAGACATAACTACACTTAAATTGAGAATAATATCCGACAAGTACAGATTAATTAACGAAATTAACAAGACAATTTCTAATTGATGTTTATAATTTGATATTCGTGCTATTTACAACCAATTTCCCTTGATTCGAATCCAAAAATGTACTTCTATTAATAAATTAAAAATTAAATGTGTTTGTTATTTACATACGATCGTCTTCTATACGTAGAACAGTCGCCAACTAGATTATTTACATAAATATATGCATAGAAATAGCTTTTATTTATCGTCACAATTCACAGCAGCTAAAATTCAATAGTCGTAATATGTACTGACTTACAAATACATTATCTGAAAAAACATAAGATTGAAAAATTACCGTTCGTATGTTAGAGCATAGATTGTGGTATCTATACCACGTGACTTGTTAAAAAAATAAATTTTCAATTTATCAATTGAAGCGATGTCATACGCAATTGCCCCCAATACTATGACGTCAAACCCCTCACAACAACAACATAGAAACACACACACACACACACATCTACGCACATTGTATATAAAACATAAGAGTTGTACGCAATTAAAACACTATCTCAGAATACAACATTCTACGCCTAACATTGATCAACAAATAATTATTCTAGTGAAAAATTTCATCGATTTTTTATTCAATTTATAGGTCAGCTGGTGAGGAATGAAATTCTGCACTTAGCAAGAAAGTGTATAATTCATTTAGTTTAACTTTATATGTGAATAAACAAAATCCGCTCGTCAAAAAAATCGTATACAAAATTTAATGATTTTGTGTTAAAAGTATTTTTTAATGAGATAACGCTTTGCGAAACCTGTTAAGAAAATATACCCAAGCGTCTTCTTATTATTTGTATAGTCTAAATTTAAACAGTGTAGAGAGAAATATTATTCATAATATACACATGTTAATTAACGATGAATATAAATATTTAAATTATAAGTAATATAGCGTGTTAATATACAGAGGAATTTAAATATGCCAGTTCCTTGATTGGCACACACGCATTACCATAATTGTAATACTATTGTATGATAATACAATCACATGTGTTACACGCACATACAACCGGTCTAGCATAGAATGGTTTCTCTGCATTGGATATCCGTATAATTTTAAATACGATTTAAACCAATCGGCGCTTGCCACGTGGATTTTTAAGAGATGTTGTAATCACAGAAACTTGTATTCAAATTAGCTGGGAAAGAACTTGAATGAAGCGGACAGAACTGGCTCAACCAACAGACATTCGTTCCGATAAAAACAGAAAAATTGGTTTTCGACCTGAAACAGGTCGGATTTTTACCTGAATCCCGTACTGGAGGAGAAGTCAAATAAGCAATGAGAATGAATTACAAATCGTGTGAAAATATGAGGGCATTGTGGTACATTCCTTTCAAAAATCCCCAGAATAAATATTCCTTCCTCAAACTGACTACGAACTGTATATCCGTACACAACTATTGTATTTACCTTTGAATAAAATATCAAATAATTTTTTTTTTATTTCCGCAAATATACTTCAGAAAATATTAGTTTACATGACTGCGCTTGATTTAATGAAGACTGATTCAAAACTGTGTCTGTTATGTAATTCGTTGCATCTTCTTCATCCGTGCGAATGTCGTGGCTTGCATTCAAGTAAAATCATGAAAACAGTCGTAAAATCCACGTGGTACCCCGTTTCTATTTTCTTAAACACAAGAATGTCCCGCGCTATTGCACATAGTCAGACGGATTATTTCCAACTCATTCGCAATGCGACGAGATCCAAGCCAACGGTACTTTAAAAACAGTATTGTTCTACGAACTGAGTTTTTTGAAATATCTCTTTTGATCCTCCCCAAACTCCACAGAGGAATATTATGAAGGTATTTTCGTGTTGGTCATTATGACCAACCATTAACCAATAGTTTTATTAGTTTATAGTTGTACATATAAGCCAGTGCCTTAGTTCATGTGTATATGTTTCTAGTTTATCGCGCACTGAAGTGTAGTGATAACCATTAACCGATAAATCGTGTGTGACCCCACTCCGGTTGTACTTGGCAATCCGGTTACCGAGTAACCGCAGTTGACTAGTTTTTAACCAACTCCAGTGAGCGAAAGAGAGAATAAACTGAACACACCTAGTTCTAGATTCGGTCCGAATATGAAACCAAAACTGTCTTGCACGGTTCTTCTATTTGGTCTACACTTTAGACTCTATTTACTTCCATACTACGTGTACATTTGCACGAAACGAACATATAAATAACGGTGTGTCGTGCACTGTATTTGTCTGTGCGTATAATTGTATATAAACTGTTGTAGTACCCAATCATACGAATCACATCACGTGACAGCCTGCCCTTGTTTCAATGAAGCGTCATTAGATGTGATTGTACAGTCAACGCTCTCATCTACATAACTTGTAAGTGCGTATTTGGCACAAGCGATCCGGTTGGACGGTTGGAGTATTCTGTAACCGAATCTAACTTTCTATCGAAAATCTGAAAAACGTTCTGAATTTATTTTCAATGGTACAAGATATCAAAGTATCTAAAGTTAATAAATAAAATACTATTCTCATGAACGAGACACGAAAGCCAACAATTTATATATGTTGACACTTTTAAATACACAATTTTTTATCCTTTATTTATATTACTATGTGTACTTGTAATCTACGGCTGCTTATCTGAGGTAATGTTTGTACTTTTAAATGCTGGTTATAAAATTTACTCTGCGGTTATATAAAACCACTGCGACTGATTTTTTTGTCGGTGATGTCGGAAGAAGTTTACGTGTAGACATTTCGCAAATATTTCTTTGAAAATTGATGGTTTTACTAAGGTTTTTGCAAACTAAAATGGCTTCTTTCCTACACATAATACATTCATACATATTCTTCTCATTAGAAACTACAACGAACAACGGTATTTGTATCCGATGTTACACGATATATAAATAATTAAAACCATTTATACAATTCACAGCTTAGGTATTTTTAAATTTAGCTTGATTTGTACAGGAACTTTTCAATCAATTCCAAGCACAATTATTTATAAACCTGACAATTACACATATGAATTCTACTGAATTCTCGGCAAATTATATTATTTCCTTGCTGTTAATTTCACACGAACCAACAAATTATGTTTGCAATCAGGGATAAAGAATACAAAATAGAAAAAATATCTTGTGCTTATTTTTTTTTTATAAGAAGTTTACAATTATACACGTATTTTTTTACCGAACAATCAATCTACGATGAATATTTGTTTTAAAGTTATAAACTAAAGGTTATTACTGTCTGCAGTACTGGACATCACCGTCCCTATATTCCCAGCGAATTCGATTTTTCGACGTATTATATTGACCAGCCACTTGGTGAAATGTTTTTTTCTGCTACGCTACGTTTTAAAAAACAACAACGACGAATTCTGCTCGAACCAGTCTGCAAAGTTCTCTGAACTCGATTCGAATGCATTCGGTTGCATAAACTGTATTAATAGTCCTCAAACTCTCGCAGCAGTACAGCCAAGTAGGTATCGTGCAACTCAGTACATGCAACCGCATATGTGCGAATGTATTTGTTTAATATCACCATAGCAACACTCCGAATAAACTTGGCATAATAGTTGTCTATTACAAGTGCACGTTAGTTGTTAAACAAATGAATAGTATATAAAAATCAAGTGAATTTTGCCTAAAAATATCAGTAAAACGATGTATTGAACGAAATTCAAAACATGAATTATGTGAAACGATAAAAGTAATTACATAATGTAGTGGGTTAAGTACTGTTTGCTATCTGTACAAACACTCGTCGGAAATCTAGAACATGTTTGCGGTAAATATAGTTCATTTAAAAATCATCCAAGTTAACGAGAATATTGCAGGTAAAATGACAACAATCATCATATGAGCAAAATTTACTTTTGCCAAACAGCTGTTGCCACAATGATGATAACATACATGCACAGAATTGAGAAGAGTTGATCACTTTATGACGAGCCTTGGATGGCTAGCATTATGATCTGCAAACATCCACCTGTCATATTACATGTTTGTATTTCGTAGAAAGGAAAATGGCTGTATGCCTTGGCACAATCATGACAAATATACACTGACCGTCACCACACACTATGCAAGATAGCACGTATACGAAATTCATATAAGCAATACACATTGTTTCCTTCAAAATTGAAACGAATACGTTTTTTAAAAAGTGTTATTCGCCATTATTATATCCAAACCTGGAGGGCACAAAAGCACATTACTTCCGTTCCAGACAATAAGTACAATATGTACTGTACAAATCATTTAAAATGTAATTTACGTGTTCGTATCTTTCCAAATACAATCTATTAAAAACGACGATCAGTTTTAATAAAACTGTTAGTAATTTTCTTGACAATGGCACGCGACATTGCTATTACTTTCGCTACCCCTGTATTCCTCTGGGTAATACCCGTGTGCACGCCACTGTAACGAGGATAGGTGCGGTGCTCTTTATACTCACTGAGTTTATCCGATGCCATTCAATAGAATTTTTATTATTTTCCCCCTGTTTTTTTATTATTATTGAAGTGGCACGCTAGACATTGCGTGCAAGTCCATATCCAATTACTACAAAATTAATACCATCATTGATCTCGGTTGACATTTAATGAAAACGTTGACAAAAAATAAAAATTACATTTCCAAAGGTAAATATTCCTAATTGATTTAAACTATTAATTAAACTTGAAATTTCGTTTTCGCTAAATAACACAATGTGTACTATTTTCCAAAACAATAATATGTACACCAATCGCACTGTTCTAATGCCCTATAATTGTCTTTTCTTTTGATTTTGTTTCTCTTAGCAACATTAATTCATTCGTAACAAAATAATTGTTGCCTCATGGCTGAATAAATTCTGTCTGTAATATCTATGTATGTGTGTGCTTCTGCACGTATCTCAGTGATGTATGTTAAAAATACAAGCCTGGCGCGTTGTTAACCATGGTCACAATGGCGGGCACAGGGTCAAGGTCGTCTCGTTTCGGTACTTTCCAGCATACTGAATAACCGGTGTGGGTGTATCAAGTGAATGAGTACTGCCAATTATTTTATTGAGTCGAATTGTGTGCATGGTATTTTTCAAAGTTAAGCTACGTTACGCAAACTTATACTATTAATACTAGTTTAACATTTTTTTTTATATACAATTCTTGGAACGCTTGAAATTGCTGCGTTTTCAAATATACAAATGAATTCTACGAAATGAATATACAAACTGTGCATTTCATAGTGTGTGTGTGTGTGTATTTACTGAATGTAACACAAGTTCACACATTAATTCAAGGCCACATTGCTGTCAATTCAACAGGTATAAAATGATATTACATTTATCACAACATTGGTGTATTTCACTAGATTTATCACCGCGATCACTGATCAGGAATTCCTGTTGAACTTTGTGTTCAACATTATCCAGGATCCCGACAACTTAACTATGATTATATTACTCTAATTTCTTCACGGGGATTTTCATATTAAATTTGTATATTCTTTCCACAATTATGAGACACGTTTGTGCTTGTAATCAGATGAAAGATTCAATTAATAATTCAGCGTAATATGCAACGCGAGGGTTTGAAGTGCATAACAACAAAGTTAAATATATATAGAAGTCCTGATGAATAATAACACTCAATGTTTATTTCGGATCATTAAATGAAACGACCGTGAACTAGACAACCCACGGATGACAATGAAGAAGGCATTAATTATATTTCAAATGACACAACTGTGCACAACATCGATAGCTTGAAAGAATATTAAATTTAATTTGAAATTCGTTCCCGCGTATTCCAACGGTGTTTAGATTTAGTAATTCAGTTACAAACGATGTTGTAACTTGTTTCAACTTGCAACGTAAAATAATAATACAAAGTTATAAAACTGATATTACACCTTACGCCTGTTGCTTTGCATTTGCAAAGTTTTAAAATATGACTGAAGTAGAAGCGACGTAGAACAAGAATGTGAAATATGGCGTGAAAAATGTATACATGCATAAATTCTTATAAAATACGAAAATGTAAAATAAATTGTATTAGGTCCATATGTTACCATAGCAGGGTATACCGTTAATTTAGTAATTCTCTTTATGACTAACGGCTGAGATTAACATAATTTACAGTCATGGTTTTATGGCAATAAGAAGAGTTGTATACAATACGGGCAATAGATTCTACTAAGCCGCGGCTCGTTCCAATGAAGATTTATGAGCAAATCTTAACTTGCCGTATTCTTATACTGCGTCTACACGAATATAGGAAACACAAGTATATTTGTGAAGAGATTTATTTAGTATATAATTATATACGAATGTGCCTAAATTGTGCAGATAAAATTATAAAGTCACGCGCTGGTCAATGCGAAATACTAACATGATTACTTCACTCTGTTTACTGTTGGTAATTTGATTTCGTTTCCCTCATGATTTGCACCAATGCCAAATGGAAAAATATTCGGCAATAAAAAAATCTATGAAAAGGTTTGTGAATCACAGAAAAGCGTGGAACAAATAAAATTATTCAAGGCAAAAAATGTTGCACAATTTAAACAGTATTGTTACTATCGGGATATTATCAAACACAATGAACATGTTGAACATTACTTAATAGCATTCATTAAAACCGCGGAAAAAACCATCATTTCTGCAATGAAATTAGTCGACAATTCGTAATTATAATGAAGTGTATTCGAAGCATTCGATATTCAGTTTCAAACAGGACCTGACTTCACAAACACAATTACAAAACTGGAAATTGTGTGTCTTCAGCTTACAACAAAATTGCACAGTAGGTATAGTGAAAACATTTTTGGACCAGTGCCAAGATTGAGTTTGAGGCAGGTCCCATTGGCAGCGCTGATAAGTCGAGTGACGCATGCGCATATAATTCAATTAAAAAAACTCTAGCATCAAGTACACACATACACAGTGTAAGTCCGTACATCTGTGTACACACACACATGTACAGATGCCAGCTGTGTCTAAATACAAATGTGCCAAAACAAACAGAGCCAAAATACCAAAATGAAATGGGTTGGCGATTTGCATGTACACAGGAGCGCACAAACATTAGCAACAGCCGCGTTTACACCAGGTAACTGGATGGAGACAGTTGTGTATGCACACTGTGTATTTGTGCCAGCGAATTAATGGTGCAAAATATTTTAATGTAACTGGTTACATTACAAAAAATAAATGTCAATATATGTATGTGCATCTGTGTGTGCTTAAATAAATTCTCTAGAATACAGTTCAACATCCGGAGACTACAGCTATTTAATCTGAGATAACTAATTAAATACTATCCTTGAAATATATTAGTCTAAGTGATACTAACTTGGAAGTTCTATATATCAATGTTCGTGGAGTAAGTAGTACATGATTACAAACTGTGCATTTAGGATAGCAGGTTTCTACTTGCTTGTCGAGATGGAGAATCGTTCTACATACTGATTTAGTGCACACTTGTGCGTCATACAAACATGCATACTTCTGTAGCACATCCATCAGGAATTATTTTCAACCCACAAGACTAAGCTATATATATATGTATATACAGGGGAGGCTCGTCTATAGGGGCCCTAGGGGCCGGGCCCCACCTATATTTTTATAACTAGTCCAATACATGTAGCTTTAAAACATGTATTTCTTGTAATTATATATATATATATATATATATATATATATATATATATATATATATATTTACATATATATCGACATATTTTTATTAAAAACCAAGGGTCTTCGCAGTTCGAATTGATTCTTTCGTACTCGATACATCTGTTGCAAGGAATAATACAATACATTTCACTACATGCATTGATTTTATCGTGGAAAGAAATATTCCTACGACATGACTCTTTGTTCCTGACAAAGATTACATTTGAAAAAATATAAAAGCAATAGTACTTAGATTCCCTTCGAGTTACGGGATAAAACAACTTGTAACTGAAGGATTGTCACTGATTAAACACGTGGAATTAAAACAGACAGTGTTAATTATAGGAACACGCGTTCCACATATCCATTAATGATGTAACGCTAGTTATTTATAAAGATTCGCATCATGTCCATCATGCACAATTAATCAATTACTCTGCGTCGATTAATTCGGGCGCGGCCGCTATGAGGGAATTTTGAAATCTCTACTTATTTATGCATTGTTACTGAACGTAACCTACTACGCACTTCAATATCTATAATTAGACGAGTGACATTTTCCCGTTTGACAATAAACTATTTCGTAACCTTGATATGGATTGTGTATAGTGACAATTAGCACCAATAAATACCGTCAATACGATGTATTTCTGGTCGAGTACGTGTGCGACAACGAACTGGTGATATGTTACTTGCCAAAACTGTACAGTGTATGTGTATCCATAAGTAATTTTAGAATCGCCTAGCTATTCTTGGCAGAATAAAAATATTTTTAAAACATGTGATTTCGCATAACACCTTAAGATTGTCCTTGCGATTACTACCCTTTTGGTTTGTAAATAAAATCAAGTGAATGTATCACTCAATATCACCATTGAATTACTTAAACGTTTAATTAAGTGTTTGACAAACTTGTTGAGATAAATTTTTAGGTTGTAGATTGTGGCACTCAATCTTTAAATTAAATCTAATAAATCTGGCCAAATTTTCCGTTTCCCAAACTTTCACCCCAACGAATCGTGTAAAGTTCAACCTCAAGTTAAAACTAGCAAGCAACACAAAACAGCGAAAACATCCGATATTTGTTTAAGCCGATTATATACGATTCGATCAGTCAAGCGGATGATTTATTTTTTAGTCGATCATTTGAACGCATCACCAAGTAAAATAAACAATTATAATATTATTAGATTTAACGTAAAATACGGATATCACGAGCACACATCGATAATTAGTTACTTGTTTAACATTGATTTAAGACGTGATTAGGGTCTTGGAAACATAAACAATATTTCTGTGCTAACTACAAAAGCATTAGATAATCGCATGATACTTTTGTTGAAATGTATTCATAAAAATATTTCTTCCAAACGTGTGTAGTTCTTGTATAATTGTATTAAATTAACAAGGTTACATAATAATATACGGTCAACATAATAATATACAAGCAGATGTACGTTTATAGACGGTCAGCATTCACTTATAAGAAGCGCCACCGGTCGGCCTTGATATGGAGATCAGCTGATCCCGTCTGACAACGCCGTAACATTTCACGTGATCGTGTACCGCAGCAAATTGTGTTGTCCACCGGCTATTTTCACGCCGCGATTGAGTGGGATCACGCGTGTGTTTGGGACCTATGCACCCGTGCACAGATGTGCCCAGAATTCTCCTATATACTCAAATATGTCAATATCCATGCAAAAAGATACTCCGACCACTTTAATGAATTACAGTGTTTTACTTAATTTCATCAGACAACGAAGAATTATTTTACCAGTGAATAAAAAATTTACAACTTCCATTGGTTCCAAGGATGAGCACATATTTCCAAGAACACAATAAATCAATTAATGATTAATGTTATAACTAACATAGTTGAATGTTTAGTACACAAATTCTATAGCACATAGGTAATTTCTAAATAGATTGATTATCTCATTGTACGTGCACATTTCGAGTCTATAATCCACTTTTCATACTTTAATCTCACCAAACTTCATTCATTTTGAACGGTGTACAATACCATTGGAGTTTCCAAAATACTATAATCTACATGCAAACGCAATGTTGATAATTATCGCACAAAATGTCTCTTTTTTTTCTAACGTAAAAACAGCTTCATCTTCGAAATGTAAATACCTAATGACAACGCCTTTGTATTATATAATACGACGGCGTAATATGATTTAAATCATTCCGTAACAAACTATTCAAAGTACAGAAACAACAGATTATAAAGTATACAGTTATGAATTAAGTTCAACGGGACTCAGTACATAATATTCATTCTTGGTACAAGACAGCTCTAGCTACGTGCTATACTCCACGTCCGTCTCTACCAGGACCCGTACGAGATATCCAGCACGTACAAATGCACAACAACAAAAGAAAAATCGCCCAAACTTTCGTTTTCGCTGTGGCGAAACTCTCGCTTTTCCCGGATCGATGACGTAGCAGACATGCGCAGTACAAGTAACCTTGAACCTTAGACATATCCCCCCAATACCGTTCTGAAGTATCATCCCCGCCCACGCTGAAAGCCGCCGCTGCATCTACAATCCCTTCGCTCCCGCCCTCGGTAACCCAGACACAACCCACGCCCAAATATCTGTGTGGAGTAGCAGTGAATATTAAATCCTCATTCAACGATTATTCCTCTAAGGAATTACGTTGGCTAGGATATCCGTCAGGACGAATTACATTGGACGAGGGATGTAAGTTTATAATTAGCTCAGAGAAAAAAAAATATGCTGACATTTGAAATGTTTTGTATGGAAATGAGTTGCAGAGTATTTTTGGATAACACGTGATCAACATTAGCTGCGAATTGGCGATATGTCAAATTTTCTATTTAATATTACAATCGGCACAAGTCTAGAAGATTTTGCATTTACAATTCACCCGTAAGAGACCACTCACGGACTATTGAATTACAAGTATTAATCAAATTGTAATGTAATCTGCTATACTGTAATTACACATTTTATCTTTGATCTCAAATTTCATTTCGACAATTCAACATGTAACTTGCTGTCTTGTATTACATTATTCCAGATGTTTTTGCACAAACCAGAATACTTTTTCGTACTATCAATACATTTTTCTTTTTACATTCGGAAAAAGTTTTACACAGAAAATTTTGTTCGATTCATACGATTTTATCCGGTTTGTAAAAATTTCCGTTTCGAAGCAGTATGGCATCGATTATTGAAACCAACGGGTGCACATATGTTCCGAATGTACGTATATTGGCTGGTGAAAATGTGTTTGAAAATAACCCATCATCAACATATCTGTATGCGTTACAGACAGGGAATATTGGAATTTATAATTTGATATGGAAATGTCAATATCAATCGGACGAGTTCGTATTGATTTCGTGTAAATATCTGTTTTACTACTGAAATACATATTTGCGTACAATTCTACCTATACAACATAGTATTTTATGTGAAAGTGATAATATATTCGATATTGTATCGTATATTGTGATATTAAATGAATATACTTTATTTTAGAAAATCGCATGAAGAAATTTCTAGTCCTTTATAAAATTGAACAAGTGACCACACCACTTCGACGCTTGACGATTTAAAAAAAAAATCAGGTGCATGTAGAAAACCGTTGTGTAGGTCAAGGACAGTCACACGTGACATCTACAGCATTTATGTGTAAACTAAAGGTATGAATGAAACAAGGATTCGCCGTGCACATGATTCTGGAACAACATGAGCGAATTGCTAATATCGATTCAGCGTAGGTATCAACTATGTTGCACACATTATCCCGCACTTGAGTGTTAGAGTCTCGTTAGAACGAGTTTATTAATTATTACATGATAAGAAAGTTTAAAGACATAAATAATATTAACGAAATACTGTATATTGTTTATCCAGAAGTGTGTAAAATATGTTGTGATAAATATACATAGCTTGAAAATGGTTTGGTACCTGACATCTCGTGTGTATTTTGATATTTAAAATAATTTACACTAGAATTTCTGATAAACCAAACGGGAAGAAATAGTAATTAACAATTTATTGATGATTTAGGCAAAGTGGAAACATGTTAAACGAAGATTTAATGTATATTACACTGCTTATATGCTGTCCGTTATATCCGAAGTCCGTTATATCAAATTTTTATTGTATAAGATACTGAAGAAGAATAAAATTAAACAAATATTCGTGTCACTTTTATTGAACTATGTTGTATTTAAAATGTATAAATACAAGCACGCACGTACGTACACACAGAGAAGATTCCTGGTATATTCTTCCAATGTAAATACAATTTCGGACGTAAATAAACATTCGATTTAAATTTTTGACAGTTTGGCATACACATACTCAGTGACACTCACTGGGTTTATGATTTGAAAAACTGAATAAATAGTCAACTGGAAGGGGCTGGCAATTTGGTTCGCTATAAGCGAGTGTACACTATACGAAAGTATTTAGTATGTATTCAGTTGGGAATCAGTAATACGTTCACTATATGCGGGTGCACTATAAGTGGACTCCATTGCATTTAAATTGCATTACGTAATTAGGAATTTACACAAACTTTTAAAATATAAACGAAGATGTAAGATTTATTTTGTATGACGTATTACATTATTCAATATATATATAAGTATTACTTATATCTGTCAATTTGTATAATCTATCACGCAGCAAATAAATTAAAAATCACGGAACATAAATGGAATATTCCAAACATCGATAGAAGCAGATAATTGTGAAATAAAAATATGTGGTTAATAAAAGTTATCCTGACCTAAGAAAGATTGATGGAACGGAAAAAAGTGATCAGAATATATAATGTCCTTTGAAATGACTTCAACTGTGACCATGAACTTGAAAATATCGGCTCAATGATAACACGTATGCATAAGTATACACATTTGATGAATTTATGTAACTATTGACGCAGGGCAGTGAGAAATAACGGCATTGAACATTGAAAATTAACCAATCTGGCCAATGTTTCACTCAAGCAAACATTAAAATTATAAACAAATAAGTTAGAAAAAGACTAGAATTTTATAAAAATATATAAAGAGCGTCACGTTTCGCTAAAATATACAAACATTGTAAAATATTAGAATTCTATTTAAATAATGTTATAAAATGATGTAAGAGGAATGATCTCAACTTCACTGCCTATAAATACAAAATCAGTTTGTAAACAGACCATTAATTTCAGAACTTTGTTCTAAATATAAGCCTGTCTGAAAGAGTAGGTATCATAAAACAGCATCTTTGCATGTTTTGCTGCACAAGATACATCAATCACGGAGCCTTACACATCTAATCATATCTTCGGAAGTCAATTTTGTGCTAATGCATTTACGTAATCAACCGTGTCTGAACTGATCTAAAAATATCAACTTTTATGCTCAGAGCAACCAGATTACGTTAAAGAAAAATACAACTCATGAAAAACTTATATAAAACGCATACAACAGTAACAAATATGGGAACTTTTGTATTAAATCTAAAAAAAAAAACATGCTGTTTAAGATTATCTTCTAATTAAACAAATAATAGTGTGATTTTCTATTGTTCGTACCTATGTAAAGTTATTTTTAATTATATTTGTTTATCGCTGACAGTAGCATTGTTTCCGTATTAACAATCTCGGCATAAATTCGCTATAAATTAACCTACATTGAATTCAAAAAACTTCAATGCACGTTTTTGTTAAAAACATGTCCGAAAAACGAAAAATATACATAATAAAAATATTCAACGTTCATTTAAAAATTAATTACTATGATAATTAACCCGTGTGAAGAAAAACTTCAAGCGAAATCAGTTATAAATAAAGAGAATAAATGCAAAATCAACATTAGTTATGTAATAAAAACAAGTGTATGATATCAAATTATATTACGGAGATTCACGATAAATAACTATCACATGTTGACATGCAAAATCTATGTTTTTATACACAAATATGACTTTGAAAACTATGTAATTGATTTATTTATAGACATAATGAGCTAGTTGCTTGAATTTATCTTATATGCTTTAAATATGTTGTTGTTGTAATTCTCTTCAATTTAATTATATGCATCTTATGTAATATGCAATATATAAAAGAGAGAGAATGATTTTATATCTAGTTTCACTTCACTACACCATAAAAAAAATCTACACAATTCTCACCTTGAATATTCTACACAGAAAAAAAATAATAACGAAACAAAATTGTTCACTTCGTTCTCTAGATTACAAGGATTTTACTTGGAAGAAATGAAAAAAAACACCATCATCCCTTGTGAACTGTACGAGAGTTACACTGCGAATATGAGGAAGGGGAAAGTGATGCGAGCCCAGTGGCGTGCCAGGTGCGGGGCGAAAGGGTACGTGCGTGGTTGGGGATGCGTGCTCGTCGAAGTGTGACGTCAGCAAGCGGACAACAGTCTGGTTCAGATACGGCCAGGTTCACGTATTAATGAAATGTGGAGTAAACATATACCTCACCCCTCATTCACCGGGTATGCGTCGAGCAAAAGGGATTGGTTTGTAGGTTAGGATGGTGTATGAATGGTTGACAATCGCCCAGGTTAGCAGCGCCGGAGCGGATGAAAGCGAAGTTACCAAAGAAATACATTATCAGCAGCACATGGTAGAACTGTGTGTTGTAGTTTAATGAACTGACCCTGATTAACGCATAAAAATACGAAACTAACTTCTTCTCATTTACGTATTAAGATCGAGTACAGAGCATAAGAATAAAATAAAATTCAAACATCGTTCGCCAAGAATTGTATCCTTCCCTATCAATTATAGACTGTGTTTTTATCCAACTGAAACTATATTTAGTTATTTGTTAAATCATTTATTCGCATAGAGTATGGCTGCGTTGAAGACTTGTTATTTTCTAATCAAGAATATAATTTGCTATATACAACATTGAAGGTAGAGTCGAGCTAAAAGTTACACTGTTAAATTTAAATATTGTTTGCGTTCCGAGAATGGATTACTGTGATGGCCGTGCTGGTGCATAGATTACAGGCAGAAGTTACTTGCTGTTTAAGTGTATGTGTGAGTTAATATTAATTTCATACTGACTCACTAGGATTTCATCACATACGGGTATCCACTTGCACATATGTACATTGTACATACATGCAAGTCACTGAAATGCACAGGAAACATTTTATATACGTATATTTGATGCAATAATGCAGCATATTACTACATACGGAAGGTTTTGCGTTGAATTCTTTGATTTGAATGTATAGTTCTTAGTAATATGTACGTACATTGAGTGATAAGTTACCATTTATCAATTGACTGTACCGTTATGTAACCTAACAATTCAGTAGCGGATTAAGGATGGTCCGGGCCGCTAGACAAATTATATTTGAGCATCTCCGAAAAAATAAAACACTACTGGATATTTTAAAACACGTAACTTTGACAGGTCCATCATTTTGCTCGAGCGGCAAACTGCCAATGCTTATTATGCTTTATTGGGTAGTGTAAGTTGATGAAATAGTGGGAAACTAAACATATACCGTCAATTTTACCAATATTTAGCTAATTCTAACAAATCTATACAATGACAATTTTTTTAATCATGTATATATTAACTGTAACATAAAGTATATATCTCATATAAAGTGTTCCATTTTTTAATTGTGTTTTACTCAATTTCCCTCGCTTCAATTGACGACGGAGTAAAACGAATTATAATCACATGGAACTAAATGCAACTAGCAGATTGTGTGTGCTTCAGACAAAATGGCGTCGACCTTGTAATGTCGTTCTAAAATGCCCAATAGTATAGATGCACAAGCACATATTTCGTTTTTGAATCGAGAGCAGCAAAGATTATTTTACAGAGGCCCAGTAAAGCACCTTCAGCCGTCTAATCACATTGCTTTAATTGATAATCCGACGTGTAATGAGATACATATCCAGGCATAGCATCAGGTTTATCGATAGTGATGTAAATACGTCTATCAAAATACAAAATTCGATGCCGTTTTGTTTATATTGAATCCCGATGTTATGGCTACACTAAAAACTGTTGTGAAAATTTCACTACGCTAATTATTTTGCACATTATAAATACAGATTATGAATTATGATGTTTTCTTTTTCAAAATACACATAACACATATGTTAAATACTAATAAATTTCATTTGTAAATTATAATACTTATAAATGGCCTTTGACTTTTCATTTGTTTTCAAGTAGCTATTAGTTTCACACAAAATCTAATATCTTAAAATAAATATCTCTCAGTGGATTTGTATTTTAACACACATTTCAAGGAAGGTAACATTATTTGGTTATTCGATATTTTGAAGTGTATTCTCTGTAACACAATATTCGTATTTGGTCTCTTAATAAAACAAATGATATTGAAATTTAATTCAAATATTTTCTCATCTGAATTTATACACGAACAAACAATTAATTTCCGGAAAATACAAATACAATTACGTCGGACGTGCTTCAATAATTGATAGGAAGCTTTATTTCCATATATTTATAGAATATTCCAAATAATTTGAATCGGGCGGATACATTTTGTGTAAACAAGAAAAATTCATTTCATTACAATAAAATTGCTATTGTGATATTAAAAGCACAACATATATAATAATTTCAATCAATTGTGTTCTTTACAAGACCTTAGAGGTACAATTCTCATTTCTTCAGTTGTACGAACATTTATCCAATTACTTAGAAAGAATGTTTTTTCCCAGAAATGCACAAGAAAAATAAAGTTCATTTGTAGGAAACGGTGTTTCTACTAGTTCGAGAGAAAGAAAGAAAGAAAGAGAGAGAAACTATATGTAGCAGAGAAATAATAAACGGGTGAGCGATTTTCCACTATAAGTTGCTATCCCTAGCGAACCTTATATTTCATTTCAAAGGTACCAAGAAGAAAGATTAGTTGAGAACCAATCGGGTCAAGGAAACAGGACACAGATGACTGCAATATAACTTCTTTCATAAAAGAATAGTCGATTAATTTTCATCATTGGAAAAATCATAATTCAGAGAAAGCATTGTACGGATGAGGACGAAAATATGATTAATATCTGGAGTAGTAATTTTTCATAGTCTCTGCTATTTTATAATAAATTGACAAACACAAGTGAGTTATCAATGATTTTCTATTTGGCTTGTGAAGAGATTCAAACGGTCTAACATTAATACTGATTACGATTTGCCGAGTAATGTATATACGAACAGCCGTTAAGCATCCGTATTATTAATATCGATGGCCAATCCACCAGTTCTATTCTCAAATAACATTTGACTCAGGGTACAAAATTATACAGAATGACAATATATCATTATTATTTGGTATATCTGGCACGGAATTCGAGAGAAAGTCAATCCTGACGCCGAGCAATAGTACTGTGTAACACAATACTCCAGTATTACATCATTAAAAACCTGATTTTGAACTAGAGCCGGTAGAGAGTGCGGACACAAGTATAGATCGCGTTAATCTCATCGAATCAATGCGGAGTTTCCGAGGCTGCGCTGGAATATCAAAACTGATTTTCACAACCTCGCCCTGACCTAGACCAACATTCCTCAATCCATACATAGTGGAAGAAATACGCGCAAAATGCACTGAGCCAATGGCGTGCGAGAACACCGTTACACACCCACAACAGCAGCAGCAGTAGCAGCAGGAAAAATTCTACAGCTTGTGCGATGTTGCCAAGTGCATTCTACTGATCTTCGTACAGCAACGTTGTCGGATAGTGTGAAACGTGCGTCTAGACAATGTTGTGACACGGACAGCGGAAACGTGGAAATGTAGAGATCGATACAACGTGCACAATTTACAGGCAGTACGCTTGTTTGGGTCTGCATTGAACCTTCGCACTGGTCAGTTATCTTCCAAACGATGAAACTCTATGGCGGATTCTTTCAAGTCGGGAGCGGTCTCTCGTTGGAGAATAATGAGACAATCTGAAGTTTACAACGGAGAACATTGGATCTAATGAGCTGGGACGAATATGACAATTGGCTTTTTCACAAACGAATGCCACGTGGTATGAAAAAAAAACCGTTAGTACATTCTAGAACACACGAGTAATACGTGTCCGAGTGTCACGTCAGTTTCCCAGTAACCAATGTATAATTCAGAGGAAACTGGACGGTGGTGTTTCGTCATGCACGTGTGAAACGATTAGAATTTCACAAGGTTTACATGGACTGCATCCTGGTTCGCGGTCACCAGGGCTGATGCAACTCAATGCACTGTCGGCGACAGAAGATTTCACGGATTACTCATGATATATGTATGCGCAAATTGTACTGTAAGTATACATAGGTAATTCTAGTACGCAGTTCGTACAAAACAGCAACGCACAGTTTTGAACAGTATTTCCTAAATCGACACAGTATATTCCAGCACGAGGATTTAGAAAATAATGTCAAGCTCTGTAGAAACCTGAGCGGATTGGCAAAGGTCAGGGATAGTTAAATCCTAAATCGATATTAATCCGCTGGCACCAGCAGATGCAATGAATTTTTAAATTTAATTATCTGGATTTGTGCTGAAGTTCAAGCTGTACTACATTTAATTAAAAATCCTCTTTATGAAAGCCTTTGGTTAGAATCCAGAAATGGACGAAACAGTTATGCTAAATAAAATTTGCAACTTGTGACATTGATTGTGTTAAATATGATTGTTCATTAAATGTTATTACATGCTAGTACAGTACAAAGTCTTACTGTGTATGCGCGTTGTATACTAGGAATAGGCGAGACGCGTTCCGACGGTTACTTGAGATTCTGTGGCGACTGCCTCCTGGCTATGAATAAATAGAAGGAATGTGCACAGACAGATCTCGAAATTACATAACACCACCGATGAAACACAAACACACACCATCGTATGCCTCAGTCAATGTACAATGCATTTGTAATGTTCACCTAGCTCACATCGTCCCACATTTCGATTATTCGAATGGTAAATAAAGTTAGGGAATTAATATAGAATTGACAAAAATATAATCGAATGTATTTATCCATTGACAAATGTGGACACAGTTAGGAGCAAACTATTTTCTAAAAAATCAAAAAGATCAAGCAATCTCTAGAAGTCCACCATGCACAAATAAAGGCAACGGTATGCTCTTAAATTATAATAAGAGGAAAGGGTCGCTCGAAAACTACCGTAGTATAATTTGTACAGAATTTAATTTGCTTAAAACAAACCAAGACCCACAGTACAAATGGAACATTCGTGTAGTGTACATAAATTCACAGTTTAAAGATCCCACTGGGTGCCTTTAGGTGTGCAGAAAGAAATGCGAACCAATAAAAAAACCAACTCATTTCTTGTGGATAATTTTTGCTGGTGTTTGTTCTACATTAAACAGAGCGCATGCTAGGTTGAATCAAGTTTTTCTGCCATCCACGCTGAATACACAATACAAAACCTTGTACAGATTTATAAACCAGTATTAATGAATCCGCCTATAAATTTATCAATGAAGAAAGGGATTAAAAACAGCCCGTGTGTGTTGACGAAACATGAAACATTTACGTTTTTGGCCGACAGCTGTGAACTCGCGCACGCCATCTATTTTTAATCTCTCGTAGTATTATCTAACTGGGTGTGTGCGCTTTTTATCACATGATTTGTCTTGTGTCATCGGCCACAGCCAAATGCAAATGAATGGCGAAGATGGCGAGGGGATTCAAAATCAATCAATAAACAAATTTGCACCGGCCGTTGTGTGTGTGTGCAACATACTTTAGTGTAATATACATATATATATATATATATATATATATATATATATATATATATATATATATATATATACCGGGTGTTAATTAAAAAACTGGCCATAGGCGTTTAACATGTAAAATCAGTTTTTCCTCCTGCATTAGTTACCAAATTACTTTAGAGAAAAATACTTTAAATAAAAGTTGTAGAGAATTAAATTCTGCATCTAAGTGAGCAATCAGATTTAATTTTTGACATTTCATAACTGAGAAAATCAACTTTAAAATTTCATGAAAACATAATATATAGGAATAGCCATGGAATTTAAACAAAATTAAAATCAATTATATGACATTTGCTGTCAAAAAAATTATTCAATCACGAACATTTAGATAAATTTGTCCAGAATAGAACCATTTTATTACTTGAAGCTTTTCTTCATGTGAAAACTGTTCCATACTTTTAGAAATATCTGTTATAGAACGAAAATTACGAAACACAAATTTTTTTGACAGTTACAATGTCATACAATTGTTTTTAATTTTGTTTAAATTCCATGGCTATTCCTATATATTATGTGTTTTCATGAAATTTTAAACTTGATTTTCTCAGTTATGAAATGTCAAAAATTAAATCTGATTGCTCACTTAGATGCAGAATTTAATTCTCTACAACTTTTATTTAAAGTATTTTTCTCTAAAGTAATTTGGTAACTAATGCAGGAGGAAAAACTGATTTTACATGTTAAACGCCTATGGCCAGTTGTTTAATTAACACCCGGTATATATACTCGCATGTATGTGTGCATTGAGCATTACGTATAATACAGTCAACAAACATCCAAGTTGCCAATTGTCGCAAGTTGCGAGACAAGTCAAGGATATTATCCTTGTACATGTGTGTGTGTTATTGCAACACCCGTTTTCACACAACATAATTCGCCAATGCACAATGATATGTAGTAAACATTGCATAATTTCAACTAACATTTAGTGTAAACTACGAATTTGTTAATAGAAGTTAATATTAGCTACGTGTGTATAACTCAAAAGGTACATAAAACCTATTCTGCGTGATATGCTGGCAGACAAGTTGAGGCAAGTTACAACATCGCCAGGTAGGCACACGTACATTCACGTACGGTTTACAGGGACTGTCTGTTGACGCATCAACTTTGCACTAGTTAATGGCACACCTGATGCCGGTTACATTCGCAAGGTGTTCGTACAGTCGACCTTCATTTAGAAGCCTTACACGCCCAAGGACAGTCAACAGACGATCGCTAATGAAATACTGTACCAACAACTAGGATCTGTTTAACTCACTGACGCGTCCACATATCATTACCAAAGTAGCAATATCAAGTTTCACCAAATTAACGTAATTAATCACAATCTGCGATAATATTTATTCTAAAAATGTCAAATCATTCATCTCGCATGTCGTTAGTTCTGGAAGACATTTTTGACTATCTAAAAATACAAAACAATGATTTGAGCCAAAAATGCTTCAAGTTCAAGAATTAAATTTAAAAAAAAGCTGGCGACCGGTTAGAAATTCTAGTAAAACATTATGTTCAGTAACGTTCCATAACGTTAAACGACGAAACATGTATCGCAAATTTAGTTTTATTTGACGCAGGCAACCAACAATACAGTAGTGTTGTACGGACGCAGATGGTGAGAAATGTAGGCGGAACAAAATCAATAGATATTCGAAACTATCAACATTTCGAAGTTATTCTTATCGAATGTTAGATAATGGTACACATTTTTTAGATAGCAATGTGTAATATTTACATTTCAAGACGTTAAAGTAAAAGTTTAATCGACATTATGATGGTAGTAGGTACATAGCATTTGTATAAAAATAAATGTTGCATAAGTTTTGCATTGTTGTCAAATTACCTTTTTCCTAATACTTTATTTACGTTACTCCCAAAATAGAAATGAATTATATTTATGTGTAAATTTTTTACTATTAGCATTGAACATTAATAAAAACTAAATAAAGTGAAGATGTACATTCATTAATTTAAAAAAAAAACACATCGTTTCCGCAACTGCACTTAATATAAAACTAGACAAAAACACTGGATATTTTCGACATAGAACAGGTAAACGTGCAATCTGACAACCGTGTGCGCAAAAGACAATATCTCTGTCAAATGGTTTACCTGCTGATATACGCATACACATCTGTCAACAGCAGGTTTATGTTGTCAAAATGATCGGAAATATTAGATTATGTCCGAAGCAATTCGCAGCCTGAACTAGCTAATGACGTTACTGATATCAATATGTATGATTTATTGCAATATACAACGCAATACAACGAAAACAATTTCACTCTAATCCTTTCCATATAAATATGTCAATTTTCATAATATTTAATATTGTTAAAACATTGTGTATTAGTGCATTAGAAATAATCGTGTATTCTTCGCAAACTTTCAACTACATTTTTAACCGCTGTGACACATTCCCGTTCAGAAAATTCGTAACCGTTCCGTTAGACCCGTTTCTAATAAAAAAAAAAAAAAACCAATACATATAAACTGGAACGATAGTATATTGCGACAGTACTGACATTTTGAAACTTGGGCCTTAAAACATTCATTGCCGGCGATTTTTCAACATGCGTGACACTATTTTTAAAAGCAAGGGAGCCGTATTTCTGTGTAGTCTCTCCCCAATAAAAATAAAGTATCAGATATATACGCACAGAATATTAATGTTGTGCTTTCTGATTGGTTGACGGTCAAAAGACAAATGAATAATAGCGCGTCGTTATATGGTGTAAAAATACGAAACAGCTTATATGGAATAATATTACAAGTTACCGAAGAATTTTCTCCTTCGGAGCTGAATAATCTTTCATTCGAATAATATTACAGATTTGTCTTTTGATTCAGCTAAATAAGGATTTGTTTCGAAATGTAATACAAAATGGACACTTACCTTTCATTACTACTGAAAGAAAATATTCATTAGCATTATTTTCTGAAAATCATGTAATATAAAATTATAGTAATTTATCAATTTGCCGAGTTAACAAATACTGGTACTTTGAATATTCGATGTTCATATTTGTCTTCAACAAGAATTTTAACAAAATATACGAAACTGCACATTCTCAATTTATATATCAATAATTAACAATTTAGCAATTCGTGCAACAATATACACATATGTGAAACAAATCCTTTGATGATCGTGACAGTCTGTTTCAAAATCTTCATTGTTTAATATTTCACATTACAAGCAATCTTTGTTTACTATTAATTACTACACATTCGTAAATGATTCTTTTGTGTGTCATTTGAAACAAACTTATAACGAGGGAAGTGAAGCAGTTGACATGCAAAAATAGTTGTTGATTCTTACCTGATGACGTAGTTGACACACACCACACTCTGAGGTTTCTGCATTTTGTCATGGATGAGAGTTGCTTGTGTCACCACCCACACATATCCACCAGTCTTAGCCAGGAATCGGTACTGACCCGTCTCACACTGACCCTTGGAGAATACTAGAACAAAATTATACAATAATTTCCTGCATATTGCCTCATTGTAAATTCTCAACTGATTTGTTTAAAGCAACACTAATACTATGGACAAATTATTCATTATTTTGTATTTGAATCTGTTGATGAAAATCAAAGACTTTAAAGTGATGAAACGATATACTTTCTGCAATTGTATCTTCTCATATTTACATCGTATGGTCTGGGCTTAGAAGTATGAACTAGTGCTGCTACCAACTCGTTCCTACCATATTAAATCAAACGATATTAACTTCTGCTGACACACGCGAGTATAAAATATGATCGTTTTCTTTGCTGAATGTTGAAAGACTACGTTACAAAGCAGCAGCGAGATGGACGCAAGGCTGAAGGCAAAAAATCGCCCGTAAAATCTCAGGATTGCAGCAATTTTCCAACATGAACACATGCACATATGAAGAGGAGACGAGCTCAGAATTTTATAGTCGGACGCGGACGAATGATAAGAAAACATACATGTCCATATGAATGTACGTAAAGATTTCACTTATCTTTCAAATACACCAAAAACTGGTGGTCGTCAATGTTCTAGCAGATTTTATTTTCCTTCGAGTTTAATACAAAGTCAACGCAAGATTATGATATTCTGAAGATTGCAAAAGTTTAATGGTGCATTTTCCATGGTACAGTTTAAAATAATAATGCATGTTTAAAAACGGAAAAATATAGAATTTGTCGAATGAAAAAAAAAAGTGTATCTATTTCTCATTGCCAATAATGAAATCTATAGTTGTAAACAAACCTCATTCGGTAATCATTATACACGAACATTTATATTATCCCAACAATACACTATAATTTAAAAAATGAAACATCATTTTTTTTATCTGCAACTCCGCGATTCCAATACAGAAAGTGTTCAGGTTTAACAACGATCTATATTCCTTAGCTATAACCGTTAAACCCTCGGTGCTTATCCACTTGAACCGTCCTGCGCGAGGTTCAAACTAATTTCTCTGATGAACTTCACTTTGTAATCCTTGAAGAACGAATGTCCTGGACGTGGAAGAAGACACAGTGATTAAGACGTCAGATGCCAAATCGATACACTGTTCCGCGTCACTGATCGGGTAATGTAATACGACCAGAAACCATTACCATCATCGCCATTTTGGGAACGAGACGTTTGTAAAATATGTAACAGTACCGTTAAAATATAATGATGCAACAATAAAGCTAGCATGTAATGGACAATAAAAAGATGAGATTTTATAGACGTGAATGCCGTAAATGAAACTTTGAAACGTACAATTCATGCTAAGCTTAAACAAACGACATCCGCTCGATAATTGATTAATACATTATGAATCATACGAAAAGCGTTGAAGTATTTGCGAGTGCATATTAATATATTAATTATTGTAAGCTTGCGTCCGATTAGATACCACTGATGACTGCATCATTAATCATCTTTCACGGTAAAGCATAAACTTTTTTTGTTGTAAATCTACACTTTGCCAATATTCTCAAATGCTGTATGTTATTATTTCACATCAACCTGTGCAACACGCGACTGTCGACTATGCAAATTCTCGTCCATAAGATTACACCGAACTTCCTAATCAGTAATACCAACTGTCGCCAAATAATCCCCCCGCTTGTGTGTGGATGTTGCTTGCAAGTTTTACTACCGACTAAAGCACCAGCCACGAATTCATCCCACAGGATGACATGAACGTGTGTCATTGCTCTCCTCTGCTGCCTGATTAAAATCTGGCACTTTAGACGACAATTTTTATGTTGTAATCTGCTGACGGTGACGCTTTACGTTCTGATTTCGGTTTTATGTTTATATTCGGCGTGGGCAAGATTTTACGACGCCGGCCGAATTCGTTAGGAACTTTACATGTTCCTCACAAGAGTGGCGAGGACCAGTGTGAATTTGATAGCTTTCTTTGTTATGCTCGCCCATACAGAAAGCAAGAGAGAGTAGTATAAATCCAGACATTGATACACAGGATTCTCTAGAGGAGAGAGTTTGAATTTATTGACGTAGGATAAACTACAGTTTGTTCAGAAATTGTTCCAGCATCTATGGACGATATCAAATGTTTAACTCTACTGTATACATAGACAATACCACATCTGACAAATCTCTAGATATTGGACAATATTCGGCCTTCAAGTCATGAATATCACATGCTACAGTTGAAAAGTATTGCGGGGAATTAGCTTATACCTACTGGAACACTACAAACATGAATGATCCTATTATTTTACACTGTGCTGTTCGAGAATTCAACTATGTTTTAACTAAATGTTCTAGTCGACAAGTCTCTGCTTGTTCGCAGCTGCACTGCCCATTTCGGTTCGTATATTTGTTGATCAGCACGACCTAATTACGAACAACTCAAGTATTGTACGGACGAGCAAAACAAGTGCACTTGTAAGATTACGTCGGAATTGACTGTGATAAATGAACACTTGAGATCTATATTAATTATTATCAATTATGTGTAGCATACCTGTAAGATGTATTTACTTTTACACATTCACGATAAGCACATCACACGTAGAATAATTGTCAAGTAACTGATAAGATAAAAACTTTAACCTATTGCATCATAATCTTACATCTTTGTAGAAAGATGTAAAAAAAAAAATTGAAACATTTTTTACTTATAGACGTGTTGAAATGGTACCTCCGGGGTGTAGATTTTAGCGTTAGTTTTGCGATCAGAGTTACAGTAGTGGAGAAAGAAAAAAGTTCAGGTGAAAAAAATATGACGATCCCATAAAATGTGTTCTGGCCGGTTGTAAGTAAATACGCACATAATATTCCCTCAAGCAAATGGAGAAACCTTGTTAGTTTGTCGTGAGGAACAACGATCACGATATAAGGACAAGCGCGTTGTGCCATTTTCTGAAAGGATTGTCGTCCTATGTCGACGATAACTCCCACAAGCGACTCGAT
Organism: Carabus problematicus; assembly: GCA_963422195.1. Lineage (NCBI taxonomy): Eukaryota > Metazoa > Arthropoda > Insecta > Coleoptera > Carabidae > Carabus > Carabus problematicus. Next base: position 13,253,734 of record OY728589.1, on the reverse strand, counting down.
CCGTGTGTAGTTCAGTGAACTGCGACTGTAAACAGAAGATCGAGACCACGAAGCCACGGATGCAGGATATAAAATGAAAGAATCCCTTTGAGGGGTACTGGAGAGAGGTTAGTAGTAGTAGTTTTGTAAATGTGTAAGCGATAGAGTTTCATGGTTCAACTTTATAGCACGAGATTGTGCTGACCAAACTAATAGCACACTTCCGGGTCAATTTTAGCTGACAAATGGCAAAAATTAGGTTACACCAAATAACTGGTATAAACCATTTTACAGTCTATACATATTAGTAGGAGTTATGATAATACTACGAATTGCTACTACCACATTGGTATAAACCAGATACTAATTCTAAAACATAACGTTGAGGCATATCTAAACGAAATGAATATTGATTTGATAAATAGAATTAATTATATCCATAGATAAATTTACATTCTTCTGTGCATTGTTATTGATTTTTCCACTCATCGTATCAATGAATCAATCATTCGGATCTTTTATCAGGATTATCGCACGTATCAATATCATGCAATAGTAATGGATAATTATAGACAACTATGTCGACTTTGTGATCAAGGTCTGGAGGGGAAACAGATAAGGGGGAAGGGGGTTGGGAATGTAAGGCGCATTGTGATTCAAGGACAGAGATGAATTGTATGTAACAGAAAGTACTCGGACGATATATGAGCGCTGGCTTTACACAGACACTATAAATTTGTAGTCAACCGTGAAAGTAATCACAGAACAATAGCATCCGACTAGATTTACTTACCAATTGTTTCAGGATTCAAGATGGCGCAGTACGTGTTAGTGAATATACAGTTTCATCATACATGTTGCACTGCGATCTTCAGTTAAATTATAACGAACCCATGTATTCAGAAAGTAGTGTACTAAGCACCACGGGATTTTACAGAAATTACAGTCAGATATCTCATGATGCTAGTGAAAATATAGAGACGGTATTCTGTAACCTGTGATCGACAGATTTTTTTTCTTATGACTTTCTTATCATTCGTTTTGAACCTTTCCTAGAAACAAGTGTTATTTGACACAATCATTTTATCTGTCTGAATCATACGCGCCAAGAAAACACTTCAAGTAATAGTAACAAACGTTTATCATTTGATCGATAAATGGAGCTGCAAATGTCCGGTGGTACGTTTAAGGTTTCTCATCCACAGAGTTTTAATTGAACTGGTGTTAAATTAACAGACATGCATTGTACTGTTGATGAGTTGATATAAAACACAGATATAAATTATATTTCCACAAATACACTTATATCAGTACGACAACAATATGTGATTACGAGTAGTTCATATGAAGCAAGGTAGGATTGCAAGTATCATATGCGCTGATTAACCCTACTGTCTTGTTAATTTTTACCATACAGTTGTTCCGTTCGAGACAATATGAGGCGAGTTGCTAACACAGCGATTTAAATAATATTTAATTTCTCCATTTTTACCTCCTCTTTATATGACTTTTCCCTATAACGGTCGTGTGTAATTATGGCTAACTTTTGATTTACGGCCCACAATATTTCAATACACGGCCAAAATGTTGGGACGTGCCCTGTGTGTGTGTTGCTATTGTGTTCTAAATATACGGAAATAAATGAATACAGAATGCGTAAAGATAGATTAATTACAATTAGACTTCTCTAATCTATTATATAATATGTCTGCTCAGGGCCTCTGAGGGGCGAGATGAGACCAGGGTGATGTTATATATATATATATATATATATATATATATATATATATATATATATATATATATATATATATATATATATATATATATATATATATATATATATATATATATATACCGGGTGTGCATTAGTTCCCAAATTACTTTACAAAAAAATACTTTCAATAAAAGTTTTAGAGAATTAAATTCTGCATCTAACTGAGAAATCAAATTTAATTTTTGACATTTCATATCTGAGAAAATCAAGTTTAAAATTTCATGAAAACACATAATATATAGGAATAGCTATGGAATTTAAACAAAAATAAAAACAATTGTATGACATTGTAACTGTCAAAAATATTTGTGTTTCGTAATTTTCGTTCAATAACAGATATTTCTAAAACTATGGAACAGTTTTCACATGAAGAAAAGCTTCAAGTAATAAAATGGTTCTATTCTGGACAAAGTTATCGAAATATTCGTGATTTAATAAATTTTTTTGACAGTTACAATGTCATACAATTGTTTTTAATTTTGTTTAAATTACATGGCTATTCCTATGTATTATGTGTTTTCATGAAATTTTAAATTTGATTTTCTCAGTTATGAAATATCAAACATTAAATCTGATTGTTCACCTAGATGCAGAATTTAATTCTCTACAACTTTTATTTAAAGTATTTTTCTCTAAAGTAATTAGGGAACTAATGCAGGAGGAAAAACTGATTTTACATGTTAAACGCCTATGGCCAGTTTTTTAATTAACACCCGGTATATATATATATATGTACTAGTTACTATGACATTTAGAGACATTTTAGAATAACAAAGTTGTGAATAATATAAAAGTATCGAGACAAAGTAGAATTTTCAAAGAAAACTAACATTATTGTAATGTTTAGCAATATCCTGCAACATGTTTATCAATTCGAGTGCATTTTGCAACAAAATATGATATTAAGCTGATTATAAATATTTCATCAAGAAATATTGCATATTCTTTAAAGAAATATTTAAGAAAAATGTTAATCAGTGCACAAATTAACTCGACAGTTGTTATCATTCTTACATTCACAAATGCATATTCCATTTTTTTTTTCGTCAACCACTTATTTTAGAATCGCCAATAACAAAACTGATGGTATCTACTACGTAATTACATTTAATAAACACGAAATTCTTACCAATAAACATTGCAAATACGTGGGGCACATGTAAGCCAATCACAACGCACTCCATTCTAGATAGAACATAGATAACTATGAAATTCATTAGACTACGTAAACAATAACTAATACTCTGGTGGACCAAAAAAAAAAACAACAAGATAACCAAAACTGATATGAGAGCTCAACATTTATTGATTAGAAAAATCACCAATCATGCTGGCGGTGATGATGATGCGGAGTGTTCCAGAAATTTCCACTTCTCTGAAGATACCTGTGGCCTTGTGACGGTTGGCCGATGTGTAATGAATTTTTACAGATTACCAGAGCAAGAGATACGGTATCACGGATGGGAATAAATAAAGCCAGAGTGACTACGCGAAGAGTATTCAGTACACGGTGAACTTGCCTGCACCAAACACATCCAGTATCATGGGTCCCTTACATTTCGCAATCATTCTAGGATGTGCTGCACTCATATCAGCACAGTTTCAAGACATTGGAAAATGTCCGGACATTGAAACTGTCAAAAAATTTGATGTAGCCAAGGTAAGTGTAACTTTATTGAAAGTTTTATTGGTCTAGATATGCCCGATAGACGATGATTTGGCATTTTTCTTTTCGTTTTATAGTACGAAGGCTTGTGGCATGAAATTCAAGTGGTCTTTGGTATGGAAACCTTACCAGGCAAATGCGTCACAGCTCGGTACACCAAAATTGCAAATGGAACCGTTGAAGTGATAAACACAATGTGTATTCTTGACAACAAAGTTCGTATCGTTGGTAACGCAGAGGAAGAAACCAAAGATTCTTTGAAAGACGGAAAATTAGGTGTTAACTTCCCAGTAACGGGAACAACAGCTAGAAGTTCATACTATGTGCTGGACACTGACTATGACACTTACTCCATAGTCTACTCTTGCCGGGAATCAGGAACTGGCGCGGCATCAGTACGTAGCAGTAAGTATTAAACAGAACACTTCTCACAATTTCCATTCAACAACATTCTTACCATGATATTCGTTTCTCTGTCTAGGAAACCTCTGGGTATTGGGCAAAGATACGAAATTTAATGATACGATAAAAACAAAGATTACACAGAAACTTAAAGTCCTGGGGCTGGACTCACTGCCGCTCAAGGACACGGTTCATACAAACTGCTGTTACGATGCAACTAAAATCGATGATGATAACAGCGCCGCCAGTATAGGATTCAGCATGGCACTTCTACTGTCCACACTCATGGTACGATTCTTATAAACAGCAACACCACCAACACCACCACCAACACCACCACCAACACCACCACCAACACCACCACCAACACCACCACCAACACCACCACCACCAACACCAACACCACCACCAACCTTATACATACATACACACCAGTCATAACTCATGATTTCATTGGCATTGTGAAATATAGTAAATATATTATGTAGAACTGACTGGGAGAAAAGTAATTTATTACCTATTTGCCCATTTTGTGTACCGACAAATAAACCAAATGTTGTATTTTATTGTAATAAACGATTGAAGTGAGTCTAATGAAAAGAATCAATACAAAAAGAATACATTAGTGATTTAGTGTTTTGAATGAAAATAAATTTTATATGTACATGTAGTTCCAATAAATAAATAGATGATTAAGATAACTGAATTATATGAAAAATAATTTTTTTAACGAGATTATTAAAATTAATTGTGTTACTAGGCAGCTCTTGTATAAATGAAATGGTATGAATGCGTAGATATCAGTAGGTACTTCACTGATCATGAACATTAGTGAACATTTGCGACATCTGTTATCATCCGTAGAAATGATTAGTACATTCATTTTCATTTTACGATTGTAGATTTGACAGAAATCGACAAATTCAGTGTAATTTTAGGCTGGATTTTCAAAGGTACATATGCACAACTAATAAATAAAATAATTATTACACTACCACTCGAAACACGTTCTATGTTTGCGATAATTTTAGTGTTGCGTTCAATAAATTCTTGCGAAAAAATATAATGTAAATGTACGAAATAAGTTACTTACAACTCTTGAAGCCGGAACAGATGGCATCGCTGTCCATTGCATGGTGGTATCCATACACTGATTGACCAATAAGATCCTCAGAATCGTAACCAAGTACTTCCAACATCCTGGAAATGGAACAAAACACAGTCAACACACTAGCAAATGCACATTAAGTATAAAACTCAAATACTGACGTCTAAATCTACGGTATATTCATTATTAACTAACAATGTCGAAACTTAACCTCAAAATCAACAATACCGCAGTAAAGTTACATTGCTTGCCGGTTAGATAACAATAATGTCAGACAATTTCGAGAATTACAATTAAATTTGGTCCTCAGAAGCTGATATTAAACTGCAAACTTGAAGCGATAGTGTTAAGTTTTAATTCGTTATATAATATAATATATATATATATATATATATATATATATATATATATATATATATATATATATAAACAATGTCTGTTTAACTTGATAATGATAACTATATTCATTCATGACGCTTTATATAACAAACAACCTCCATCCAAATAGATTCAATTAAGTTGACATATCAGCCAGCTTCTTTAATATTTTACTCACTTATCGTCAGCATATGTGAACTTCATGTCTAAACTGTGTTTAGTCAAGAATGTCTTCGTGTCCAGCGGTACTTCAATGTTGGACGGATGCGGTATCGGTTGCCCGATGGCCACCAAACATTTGTTTATGCACGACGCGGTATTCTCCTCGACTTCTTTCTCATCCTCGGATTTTTTGAGTTCTGCTTTGTGAAGTATATGACCAGTACAGTGAATTACCTGCAAAACCAAAATACAATAACTACCATGTTCATATTATTATACAGATGTTATTCGTGTTTTCTACCGTATAGTTCAGTACATACTTTGTATGTTGCAGATTTTAGATTGACAGATCGTCCTTTACTAGTGAGTGTACACTTCAGACGAATAAAGAACGACTTCTGTTTGTCCAGGTTTGTAGTTTTGGATGTGAGAATTTCCTTAATCTCTTCATGGTCACACGGATGACTGTATTCGTAAATATTTTGCCCCATCAGATCAATCTGCAACGGGAGAAAATCACAAATCAATTATTTTTCAAACACAAAATGCACGAATTCACTGCGATTTCTAAGTCTGTTCTTGTCTGTTCTGTACCTGAGTAATGCCGAGATACTCATTAACGTTTTCTGAGAGGAACACCAAATCTCCTTCGGAAGAGACAACCAATAGAAAGCCTTCCAGTGCTTGGAGGAACATTGCATCGTTGTTCGGCGATTCCTTCGGCGTTGGTATATCGGGTACTGCAAGTAGAAAACAGTTGTTAATATTGATGATAGTTAATAGTTGTTACCAATACTGGCACGGTATTGGTATACATACTTACACAGTTGTATCATGTCTCTAACACGTAGAAAGGAGATGGCGATCCTCATAATGGACGCCTTGTCCAGTTGTCCGGCAGATTCTTTAGTAAGAGGTAAAGCCTGAGCCAGATCTGTAAATATTTCAGTCTCGCGGGACCGACGGCACCGGGCCGCGTCCCTCGATTTCTCCTTCCTTTTCTCATTATTCCTGTAACAATAATCGTACAATCAATCACACATGCTTTACATCAGATATTCTTTTATATAACACATGACATTTCCATTTCATTTTATTGCAATGTTACAAATATATTTTATATCTTCTGAAATTGTTATACCATACACAAACTGACACAAAAGAACCAAAACTATGCCAGTAAAAGATTAAATTTGCCGTTCTCTAACAATAATGTCGGTTCGGCTGAAAAGTTTACTGTCATATGGGATATTTCAGATCAAGTATACCCTGTTCCAGGATCATATTCCCGACTTCTTGATTTGTAATAATTAGTTGAATGTGCTGTGTCCTGACAAATATTTCAGTAGATAATAAGACTCAAATAAAATTGTTAGCCTATTCGCTGCTGATCTGAAGAATGAATTCCAATAGCCTAATAGCTATATATAGTATATAAAAACAATTAAATTATTAGAATAAACATATCTTGACACGAAATTTCTCTATCGGACACCAATAATTATATTATCTACAATCTACTACACAATATTTATCAAAATTATATTCCTACTGGCTCTAAAACCAAACAAATCGTTATAAATAAACGTTAATCTGTAATTGATAACAGACAATTGTAATACAATACATTATTGTCAAGGCAATATTCGTCAACTCGAGTTGGCTAATAAATAACATACTGTGCGAGTGCCGAAATTGATATAGCGATTAATAAAATATCCTGTAATAACAATGACAGTTCATTAATTACAAATTGAGAAACCTTTGCAAGCGCTCAGATTCGAGGTCAATATCACGAAAATCGTATATATTCTTATTCTATACATAGAACTATGAATGAAAGGGAAAATATTTCACAATAGTCTTCTAAAATTCTGAGAGAAAGTCATGAAAATACATACTGATATAATAATAGACATGCATTTATCTAATAATTCGCTGTCCACGATATGATTATAACCTGACCTTGAATCTCTATTTAGCGTAATACGAATTAATGAACCAGTCGCTGCTGAATACACGTACGTCCATGACAATGAATACGCGATCAGAGCACATGTTTGAACAAGACGTACGTCCAACAAGCCAGTCGGGGTTTATTATTATTTTTAACATATATCATGTGTTGTCTCTTATCTCTTCACTTTCAAACAGTCTCTGTGTAATGCGTACAGGGCAAATAGCCAAGTTTATTTTCTAAACAATGATTTTGAAAATCGAAATGCCTCAATCTACTGTGACAGTTGATCTCAAGGTCAAGCGAGCTCTTTGTTTATTTCTGTTAAACATGTTTCTATAACGTCAATAGCCGCAAGTAGGTATATTGTTCTAATATGAACTCCGATCAATCGGATATCAATCGTATCTCATCTATATTGTTTGTACCAGATAATCCATCAATATGTCATTCGATGGACCGCAATTCAGCACGCATAATCAATGTACAGTGATCTCTTCTAAACGAAATCAGACGCGTTTATTGAAGGTTCGATAAGAAACGTCAAAAAATAAATTGACTGTATCTTGACAGTTAGAAAATCGAAACATCATGTTGTTGTTTCATACGGCTCTGAGAAGATAAATAAAAATTACTTGAATAAGTGTGTACAGAGAAGGATGTTAATTAGTAATGCACCGAAGCGTGACTTGACCGAATACCGAATATTCGATATGCCCTATTTCTTGCCGCTCGCTTTACAAATATGAAATGTTTATGCTTCGATTGGCCGAATTTCCAAAATGCTTTCTCAAAAACCGCATAAAGTAAAACTTACTCGGAAACACGCGAATACAGAAGCAAACCGAATATAACCGAATCTTCATTATGTTCCACGAATTAAAATATTTAATCTCACTTTATTAACAATCCACAGACACTTACATCTTGTTAGATAAATCCAATGTTAACATATTTTAACAATAAAATGCACAATAATGACAGAAACGTGCACTAAAACCAACGCACTGTAAGTAAACAGAGCTGAAGTAGATAGATATGTGTATGTGTGTTACGTACAGCGGTACTGTAGCTTGATGTGGTATAGTATTGCACGTATAGCTTGCTCAACTATGTGTGTAATGAAGATACTTGACCACTTAATCACGTGACTTGTGATGTAACGCATACATGCATATGTATGAATGTGTACATGTATATGCGTGTGTTATGAATATCATCTATGATGCGTGTACTTGTTTATATGTCTGTGTTGAACTGTAATGCGTCTACATGTGTGTGTGTGTGTGTGTGTGTGTGTAACCTGACGAGTCGAAGCTGTAGACGTCAGAGTTTAAAAGACACTAAAAATGTCTGACAAGAGAAATCGCGTAAAATAATGACAACCACGGAATTAATAAAATGCCAATTTGTACAGATTGTACAATTGGCAATGTAACATTAACATCCATTCATTCTGAACAATACGTACGACTATAATAATTACATCTGAATCATACTTCAGTCTCAAGGTAACCTAGCCAACTCTGTCATGGTCAATTAATTCAGTAAATCCTTAATCATGTAAATCAGAGAAAATATACAAATATGTAAATAATTAGTTATGATTTAAAAAACAGCATTTTCTTACTTTTATACACCATTAATACGAATTTTATTCGGAGCAAAAATACATAAATCTTTTTTTCTAACTAGAAATTTTTGAAAAATATTCTAAAATAAGCCCAATGATTAACTGATTCGGTGAAAGATTTATGTTCAGTTTAACGAAAAATAGCGCATTATGAAGTGTTTTTTTTTTTTAACATGTTGACACATAAAATGCAGATTCCTGGTTCGAAATAATATAAACATGGTCGAATTTTATTTACATGAAACCTATTATAGTTCATGAAAGTTAGCGGAAGTATAATTTGTCATTCAAAGCTGCACGAATGAAAGATAACATAATGCCAAATAAGCCGTGTTCTATGGTTTTCCTTTACATTTTGCTTCCGCAGAACTAAACAAGGAAAATGACGAGTGTAAAATAAAATTCTCAGCCACTCAAATGGTCAAATTAATTATACAATAATGAACCAGTCTGTTTAGATTTGGTATTAACGACGCATTAAACAAATGATAAGCGAACTGTAAAACGAAGAAGATTACAACCAATAGACAATGCCCTTTGTGTGTGTGTATGTACTATCATTTTACAAACAGTCCGTTCGTCGGACGACACGACAAAATGGTTTCCAAAAGTTTGACAGCTGAAGGACACTTTCTCTCAAATTCTTATACTACACGCGACACATTTATAAGCAACATTCGTGGAATATTCCATTGATATTAACGAATGTGGACTGTGTATAGTCACTTTGCTTCTAACTTTTTTCTACTGCAATAATTATATTATTTAATAATTATAAAGCGTATAGATAGATATTCACTTAAGCGTTAAATAGGTAAGTGAAAATATTATCCGCATTTGTGGTTATATTTGATTGTCGTAACTTTCCATTGCCGCATACTTTATTTTAAACTTTACTACACATTTTCAAAAACATTTAAATTATCAGTGTCTCTTCGGCAAAACTCGGTAATATTCGGTTTGTTACGGTATACATTTAGGTTAAATTCTATGGATACTCACATAAAATCTTCGATATCACACACATTAACAAATCGACATTCATTGTAGCAACCGTTGCTATAGTAACTGAAACAATCGTTGTTATGATCCCACTGGGGGTATGTGGTACAGGGTAGATTTAACCCGACAGGCGATAACATCCCATGATGAACCGGGGCAAGGGAGGATTGTTCCTGATAATACACCATTGGTTGTTGCGGTGGTAGTGGTGGTGGTATTGGTGGTTCGTACTCAACCACATCGGAATAATATTGTGGATATGTACAACTTGGGTAATTCATGATTGCTAGTCAGTTCACTTATTCACACTACCATACATTCACTGTAAAATGACCGTAGAGAGAACTGAGTTCGTTATATAGATATTTATACAAAGCCTACAAATGCAAATATGATAAATTCATATTTAACGATCTTTCTAACTTGACCCTAAAATGTTCCCTGCTCAAATATTAATTAGTTTACCAGACTATTAACATTTAAATGTCAATAAGATATAAATAACAGGAGATGTTTTCAAATAAACAAATGTTTAGTCCGATCCAATGACAGTGGAATTAAATAAATATTTATCAGTTTATAGTTCAAACAGAATGTGTCATTTAATAATGATTCTTGCTCTATTCTATTAGGAAATCAATAGACAAGAACATGTTATTTGCACATTTATTAGACAATTATAAAACCTGGTATTAAACAAATCATAATGTTCATGATGCAACAAAACAAATTATTTTCAAATCGGTCGATAATTAAACTGGTACAGATCATAGAGCTGATATCAATAGACAACACACATAGTTACAGATCGTAATCGTTTCATTGATAAAAATACTAGTCTCCATGTGGGACGATATCTTTGGAACAGATAATAGATATCTCTCAAACTGCAACATTACAAGTAGCCACGAACGAGTGAGTATTCGCGCATTGTATTAGGAAATGACACTAATTAAGAAGATAATAATTGCATTCGAAAACACTTTTTATATTATTGTGTGATTTTCCATCTGATTACACGGGCACGTGTTGTTATAATAAAACACTCAAATTACTTTTGAACTTTATAACTAATGTTTAAAAAAATGAATCTCTTCAAATTTGTTACAATATTACTGCGAAGCAATACATAATTTTCCAGTTATCATCGTATCCTCATCATCACCTATCATCACCTATCATCAAAACAATTATGTTGAAACAATATTTTTTTAAATATGTCCATAAACAATAACATTGTTTATGTGTTACTAATACTTGAATGGTTTTCTATTTCAAATACAGTCGAACCTCCATAACTCAAATCACATTATCCACATACAAAAAGTACGACTTATGAAAATTTCGAGTTATAGAAGTTCGAATTATAAGAGTTCGACTGTATTTATATTATTTCTGATCGATATTCATCTATTTCAACACTGTTTCAAAATACTAAATACTCCTAAAGACACTTAACCTTTGATTTAAAATTCTCTTATTGTCTGCCAATATGGCGTTTGAATATATCCGTAACTTTTCAGAATTTGAAAACTAAACCCGTTGATAATACACAGAGATAAACGTTATTTCTGGACAGTATAATAATAACAAATCTAACTAGCAATTTATAAAGTAGTTGACCGATTCTGACTTGTAGAAATTCCTAATCGAATACTGTAGATCTGTATAAGAATTAAGGCAGATGTTTTTTTTCTGTATCGCCAAAGAATTGTCAACTACGAAAACGTATTTGTAAATCATGTAGGCCTTGTACAAATAATTATATCTAATCAAAAACACAGTTCACTGTACACCAAGATTAAATAATAACCGAAGAAGAAAATCACAACTAACACACACACTTTGCAGTACATAAATAAAGAACAAACTAATATTTATTTTCGCACAAACCACAGAACAAATGCAACACTAGCAAAAACACGGTCAATTTACGTGGAACAAATTAGAACTGGTGTGGATACCGGTACTACAATAACGGAAATCAAAACTAATTTCTATAATCGGCTTCTAACTTAAGAGTTTATCTTATCAACGTACGCGTACAGCGAATAAAAATCTCATGTCAGTGCTTGTGAATAATGGGCAGTATTATGTGTCGAATTTCGTACGTACCACACTTGGTACAGACCACACGTTTTTTTACCACTGGTTAAAAGAATTGAGATTTTTTTTCGTTATCATATGAAAGAATCAACGATTTTTTATCGAAATCTATTACACCAAATTTATGACTGACTGGTTCAAGTTAGTGTACTTTAGATATCTTGAAAGGGGGATTAGCACAATGAGTTTCAAATGTGTAAGGAAAATTTGGCATGTGTTTGCGTGATAAACAACTACTCTAATAAATCAAATTATAGTTAGTAAAATTCCTTTAAGCGTTTGAAACCAGCACTGCGTTGACTAAAAATGTGTATAGTTTAATAAAGTATCGGCAAATGCACTATAATGTTGAGAACTACTGTTTTGTAGGTACAACCAATCTGAAATTCTTCAAAGAGCAAATACATATATGCCCGAAACGATAACATTCAAGAATAATGTTTTATATCTTACCTAAACTTTATAACTTGGCATAATATTAATCTGCGAGTATTAAAACTGCAGAAATACAAAATAATTGATTTTTTATTGTCTCCATAAATAATAAATATTACAATGCACTATAGAAAATTACCAACAATACATTTTCAAATTAAAAATACCCATTTCCTGATAAGGTTTCTATAGTGACGGGTAAAAATGAATCAATAAAATTATTGCTTTCTGGAAACACCATGTGTATTTATTGAAATGCGTGAAAAAATGCAGCGCAATCGGTAGTAATATACGCATAACGATCGTGAAGAGGATATGCTAGTAATATGTATTGCACAACAGCGGCTAGAGTTACATATGATATGCAAACATGAAGCACGGAGCTCAGATTACAGCGTGCTTGGCAAATAGTATGCCTAGCATTTATAATGTACACACATAGTTTGTAGGTGATAATTCTAGAATATCAGACAGGGTGTAACACGAATATAGATAATATATATATATATATATATATATATATATATATATATATATATATATATATTATATATATATATATATATTATATATTATATATTATATATATATTATATATATATATATATATATATATTATATATATATATATATATATATATATATATATAAATCTTGTTTATTACATGTAGAAAACTAAAATACCGAATTGTAGACGTACAATAAAAGATAATGAAACATGATAAGTCAACAATTAATGCACATTAAATAGACAGATTGCCAAATTTCGTGCTTTCACGGCTTAGCAACGTACTATCGATACGGCATTGATTCGAGATTTAAATCACAGAAATTCAATATAAGACACAGATTATGAACATGCATAGACAAAGATTATATTATTATTATTATTTAGCCACAAGAACATAAAAGCAGATAAACAAATAATATGTTCAATTATACCAATCATTCAGGCAAGTGTAACGCACGAGCGTACGAGAAAAAATACTTCTATATGAAGATCACCAAACGAGCAATGTAGTGGAAAATATCTGACGACTGCTTATCTACTTTACATATAATAGAATTACCTCCGACATTATCATTATAATATTGTAAGGTGTGCAAAAACAGACATGCTGAGCGCAAAAACTAACCTATAGCATTTTAGCTTTCTAAGAAATCCACTCGGCAACTGTAATTACACTTTTATCACGCTTGGCGAGTTCAAATACGCAAAAAAAAACTAACAAAGTATTTGAAAGTGTACTACTGTACAGGAAGACATTTTCAATTTACCAAACGGACGAAAACAAACATTGCAATAATGTTAAAGAATTTTACACGTAATGCAACTCGTTTTCAAGATTAACTTTTTTTTATCTGATTTTAGACTTTAGTAAATAAATATAATAACAATTATATAGACCAACATTTATTCTATGTTCAATGGCAGCATAATAATGCACAGCGCCATTTTAAAACAATTTTATAATCATTGCGTCATCCTATATCATATATTTGTGTAAAGAAAAAAAAAATAGCATCTTTGAGATTAGCACGCATAATCTAAAGTTACAGATACATCAATTTTACTAGACTTACATGATTAAATATTTAATCCACGGAAACTAATTACAAAACACAAAATGACTAATCACCAAGATTTCAAATCACAATAATTGTTCAGTATATCCTGTTCCGTTGTCAGCATAAAACACAAATTCGTGTCAATGATACACACAATCGCATTACACAATAACCAAATCAAAACAATGTATATGGTGTATATAATAGTTTTAAAACCTGGTAGCCGAGCTTGGTAACCGCGTTAACCGCGACTTACTTAATTGGTTTATAAATTGTGACTGGCGCAAGGCGGCTACAAGAAGTTATTGGCGGGGAGGAACGGCGGTTAAGAAAAATTTAGACCAAACAAAAAAGTGCGAGCGATGCGGTCACGCGGTGATCGAAGGAGGCGGGTACGGTAACGGACGGGAAATCACGGGAATCCTCTGGCAAAATCCCAGTTGCCGTGTGCGAAATCACAGACGATGCCGTATATCCGTAGCAGAGATTGTTACCTATAAAATAAAGAAGTACGAAGGGAGAGGGGACTCAACGAGATGAACAATAGAAATGACAGTGATTTGGCAAATTATTACAACTTGTATAGTTTATGTAGAATAGTTTAACGTTTTACGATATGTGCAAAATATGTTATTTTAAATTGCGATTACTTAAATTAATAGATGAAATGTCACAGTAAACATGCATACTATTTACAACTGAATAAGACGACAACACTATTGTATGTTCTTTTTTTGCAAGTATAGTCTTATAGATTCCTACAATGACGTTAATTGTGAACTCTGCTATGCTAGATAAATATAAAAATCACTTGATAATGAACGAGAGTTCGAAACGCGTCGTGATCTTAACTAAAATTGACGACTTCATAATACGGACATTTTCTTTTTAAAAATATAAAATGATTTATATTTATTTATTTTCCAGTATTAGATAATTATAAAATACATTTTACACAGCAATTATTTACAAAATTCTTCGATAACAATATTTATGTATAATTAAATACCTCCTTTTTACAATACATGTATATAGAGATATGTATGTATATATATTTCAAGATATGAAGAATGTTCGAACATTTTGATAGCATCATCCCCGGATATGTCACAGTTAATTCTTGGGAAGAAAGCTGCCTTAAATATTGCTACAAATATAGATATTGCACGTAGGTCATCTCACGTATGTAGATATTTATTCGGACTGAATATCACAATGAGATGACATCCTGTCAATGGAATATTATAATGCATGTCACGCAGATTAAACACTGGTATCAAAATATGTACTCTGATATCCCCACTGCAATTACGTCTCACTATCCATAGATGTCAAGAGGAAAATTATCAAAACACACATTGCATAACACACATATTATTTGTAAATATGTACACAAGACACAATATTATTTTTAAAAACAAGCTTTTATTAACTTGCACTAAAGAGAGAAAAATAAATAAATAAAAGCGTGTATCGCAAATGTTGTATATAACATCACAACATGAATATATTATATTGTCATCAGTGGTATGTCTTGTGTTCAAAGTTTCAAGTCGATCGAATATGTAGAAGTGATGATTTCAGGTTAACTAACTATAGTAGAACTCCAATTATCCAGATCATTTGAGACTGGATCTCATCCCGATAATGAATTATCCGGATAATTGGAAAATAGTGGATGGTGATTTCTTTAAAAAAAAAAACGCAAAATAATTGCACAGAATACAGTAAAAATGTACTGTATGTACTTACATAAATTGTCATTTCTCAAACATTTCGGTAAGAATTGTTATAAGTTTTTTTTTTCTCTCAGACGATCCGGATAATTGACGATTCCGGATAACTGAAGTTCTACTGTAACTAACTACCAATTGAAACTAAACAAAAGCTTGTACAAATTACCCCTTCTCTAAACGTCCACAAACTTTGTATTTTTGTCCCATAAAATATCAACCACATTCAGAATTTCTTTATACTCTTCCCAGCGATCCAAATTCCCGATACGCACGAACACCATTCTAGTTCATCTCATTGCGTATAAATACAACAGGCGATCTCCCCACTCCAGGCATGGTTTAGCCACATACCTCGTTGCCACTTATTAACACTCCACTTTTGAATTCCAAGAAAAGCTGATCAAAATTTCACCGTCCATACACTCGAAAACTGCTAATCAAAATATCTGATTACCATGGTGGCTACGGCCTGTTTTTGGGGGGGACCAGTATCAGAAGTGAGCGGGTATTCTACGTGCTAGTAGGCACACACACTGGATAGACTTCTTGGAACCCGCTGCGCCATATTCGCACGCGCACTTAACTCGCGCTAGCTTTCAGTTCGCGGAATTGAACACGCAGATGAATGTATCTGAAGTGCGTCACACACAGACTATACCCTGTACCCTATTCAATAGCAATAGAACGAGGGCTTCCGGTGTTGAATGCGCGCCAATATTGTTATAAATGCACGCGTGGTATTAGGTAACACGAAGAATGTAGCGTGATCCTGATGCAACGATTAGATAACAGGCAATACAGTGCGGAAATCTTGCTCACATACGCATTGGCAACAATGTGCATTGCGGTGTTTGTGTCTAGTTTGGTTTGGATTTTTAAACAATCGCTCGGAAATAAATAAACCGCATAGCTACAATTTTACATACAGCAAACACGAGTTTGTAAAACGCAATTAATATAACTGAAATGGAAACAAATAGGTTAGGTTTTTGCGTAAAATTCATAATGTGGGCAACCCGCATATAGATGAAGTATTGCGGATTGCCTAATTGTATATTATTTACTCGTAACAAAAAGTTTTTGTTATGTGTTTTTGTGCAAAAGCAAAAATTAAATAACAATATAGTTAACTTTGATTATTATCTGATATTTCACGAATTTAGACAAAGGATATCCAGACAGATGAAATACATGCATGGTATAAATTTATGCTTAGTATTTCTAAGAATTTTCCAACAAAACAATAGACGCCAAAACTTTTTAAAAGCTACCAACCTCATTTAATATTCACGAAAACAACTAATTATTTTTATAAATCGATAAGATCTTACGCCAGAATAATAACAAAAAAAAGCAGCTGTTACGAATAACTATTAATTAAATGTAATGGATATTAGCAAACAATTTTTCTATAAACATACTACGTGACTGGATGCTAACATTTATATCATGCGCATTTTTAAACTTGAACTAGGCGATTTCCAAGAAGAGTAAATATAAAAATTATATCAAGAATCGTATGTGTATAATAAGTAAATATCATTCATGATAAAAGTTTCCAATGCTATGTAAATACAATGAAACATGCGATACACGAGAATAATTTAACAATTACATATGCATAGATTGTATGTATGTGTGTGTGCAACTCCAATATATAATTATTAATCTAGCCTATAATTATATCGAATTCTACTTATTATTATAATGACATAGACAATGTGTTGTTTATACAAAATACATGATTAAACTCGTAAACTTTTCAAATCTGTCTGACCTACTCTACTTGCACGTTATAAAATGCAAGAATGCAAAATATAATTTTACTCTTAATATGAACAGTTGATGAACTGACATTTTTTTACCAAGATATCTGGCACTTTTAACTTGTAATCATTTAGCTAAAATGATACTGACATACAACGCGTCATATAGACATCTCATGGCCAATTCAGTTTCATTTATGCATTCACATATTAAACAAGTGACGTCACACAATACACACTCGCTGATCGCCATCATCTGAATATTAACAAATGGCATTGTAACAAATGCACATCAGCAAATACGTCATTTCAATTCGAAATGCATATAAAACACATGCAATAAAAACTGTATAGTATATTAGAGTTTCTTGACTCTTACCGACAAGCCCATCTATGTGTTGGTTATGCAAATATGGCGGCAAAGAGTAAGAAATAAAAAAAATTTGTCAACAGATAACCAATGCTCGTGTACAGACCAGAAGTATAATAGACAATTGACAGGCGATGACACAAAGCATGCCGACGTAAATATTTGACCACGATTTTTTTAAAGCTATTAATAGAGAACCGTTACCGAAAATAGGTCGAGATATTGTGTATGTTTCGATGCATATGATCTAATGAATCTTTGAAACTTAAATTGCAGTTCAGAAGCAAAGATCTACAAGCATTTATAATTCCATATATCATTTTAATTTTAAAACGAGGTCGCCAAGATTCCTCAGAGAAAAATACTAATCTTCAAAAGAATGTTAATCCCATACTTAAACATAAATTTTAATATCACTACCAAACCATTATTCAACTTTCTAGGATAAAAATAATAATTATGTATCTTGTCCATAAAATATTACACATTGGAAACTTTTCAAAAAATCTTGACTAAAATAAGCCGTAATATTATTCCAAAAGTCAAAAGGCAATTGGAGAATAATGAAAACAAAGAATAAATCAATGAGTTTTGTATGTAATGTTCTTTGGTACAGTGAACCTTTATGTGTAGATTGTTGAAAAAACAAAGAAAGTTTGTTTTGTTACGTTGAAGCATTTGCATGAAATGTTAGACCGCATCTGGAATTCGCGCTTGGTAAAGTACAGTTCACAATTGCACTCTGCCGATTTCACAGAAACTTGCATCGTTTTATACAGAACGGCACGGACGTCAAAAGAATCTTGAATAAACTGTATTACTTCATTTCATTTTCACACACGTCATTATTTATTCCAGAAGTTTAACTGCAAACACACTAATAAATGTATTTAAAGAATTAAAACTTCATTTCAAAGTAGGTACACAATATTGAAAGTGTATTTACAGTTTCGATTTTGAATATGCATGATTCAGGCTATTAATTAACATCCAATTATATACTTGGATGTAATTCGTAGAAGAGAAATTTCACGGGTATGACGTGAAATTTAATTATCAGAAACGACCCAAATATATATATATATATATATATATATATATATATATATATATATATATATATATATATATATATATATATGAAACCAGACATGTTTAAATAACGAGAAAGTATAAATAATTTTCGTGTAATATATGAAATACAATTACATAAAATCGTATCACGAATGACAAGAAAATGTACTAATCTATTTTTACAAAACAAATCACTTATTTTCAGATCATAGAGTAGGTATTCATAGTAAAAATCACTTTTCATTGCTAGGTTATTGTAATTAGGTTTGATAATAAATTTCATATTCAAACAATTATTTTTGTCTCTTGAAACAAATTTATGCAAACAAGAATACTACAAATCTCATAACAATAATAGTTTTTTTTTGCAGAAAATAACTGCAACATTTTCGTGTAATATATGAAATACAATTACATAAAATCGTATCATGAATGACAAGAAAATGTACTAATCTACTTTACAAAATAAATCACTTATTTTCAGATCATACAGTAGGTATTCATAGTAAAAATCACTTTTCATTGCTAGGTTATTGCAATTAGATTACGGAAATGGAGTGGTCTTTTCCTAATTTAGGTTTAATTAATAAAGCCTTCTGTTTATGTCACTCACAGGATGTACAACCAGCAAGTTACTCTCTGCGAATAACTTAACGTCCTCATGTAGACAAACAATGCTGCTTGCGGTTTCCAAATCGTCTATATGATCTGCAGCCAGCGCTCTGAGTGTAATGTTAATCAGACTACGCTGACGTAGGACCAATAACAAGAAGTAACGCGTGTGGAATTCAATAATGACATTTCCGCAAAGTGACCTTCTGGAGTTTCCAAAGCAACATTGGAGCCACCTATATGCATCTACGTTTGTTCCAATGTCAAATGCGATCAAACACGTGCACAAGCATGGCGCCAGACTTCGGATACAGATATGCCAGTAATTTTGTGGAATAATTGGTCACAACATCCGGAGTTTCTCTGGTTTATTAAGAAACGAACCGAGACAATCTGATAGATTTAAATGCTTTTTGTATATCTAAACCAACAAACAATAAAAATAACAACAGATATTCTAGAAAAAATTAATCTCATATTCAAACAATTATTTTTGTCTTTTGAAACAAATTTATGTAAACAATAATACTACAAATCTCATAACAATAATAGTTTTTTGCACCAAATATCTGCAACTTATGTATGTTATATATAAAATAAACTTAAATTTTATAAAATTCCAGATAAAAATGTAGTATGTATAAAATTCTATGAAATCTAAATATAAACGATAACAGCATATACTTGTTCGTAATAATATCATAGATTCAAGAATTTCCTTACATGATCTTACTTTGTAACCACAATGAGATAAGCGGAAGCAAAGTTAGTGGAAACACAAAACTTTGTTAAAAATCCCGTGTTGAAAATAAAACCACGAGTGATATTCCGTTAACTTTTGAAAACTGTAGCAACTTTGCGGTCGTATTATCAATACAATACATAGGCATCCTTATCAAATTAGCTAATTTATAATATTTTGATCACGCCCGAAGCAGGTGATCGCAATCAATGAAGAACTTATTGGTTTGTAAATACATATTTGCGTATATTTACTTGCTGAATAATAATATTTACCTTTAATGTACATTAAGAAGCAAAGCGAGGAATTTCATCAAATATTCTGTACAAATTTTAAATCGTTTGAAAATATTTTCCGGATTTCCATTTGTATAATGACTCAAACAAATTACAGGATTAGTATTATAAGCTAGTATTGGTTGATAAAACTCGGTATAACGATAAAAATATACTTGTGTATGTGATAACAGTACATAATTGTATAATCATATATGGATGTGTGTTATCTCAACCAATAACATTTCAATATTATTATCGGTTTCAAAACTCCAATACATGTGTTCTTTTCGAGTATCCCGTGTAATAATTAAGATTATAAATATACGAATAACAATATTAGATTAAAAGGTACAATAATTGTGTTTAAACGTTTTATAACTCAATGATTCAGGAATTATTACGAAACTAGAAAATCTACATCACTTCGGTCTTGTGCAACTATATATCACTACTGTCCGATTAAGCGACGTCTTGAACCCAGTTTCTAACGTCTACTGCCCCTTGCATCCTTACGGGTCACATCAGTTCACCAAAAAACGGAAAATTTCTCCATCTCACGTGCAAACGGTCACGGCCTTAGCATGCGGTAAACACAACAAACCCAAGATTTAATCCACGAAAATAAATTCCCAACACTAAATCCGAAACATTCTTGTCATTACAGCGGTACTAAATCCGTGTCTCCATGGATCTCCATAGGTTATTTCAAAGAACAAGTGTATCCCTGGTTGAGATCTGCTGTTGGAAACCACACGGAGAATATCGTTCTGACGTTTCGTTAAAAGGAAATAAAAATGGATTTCTGTTCATTTCTTCAAGTTGACCTGTCACGGAGAATTTTATACTCCATGTTTGAAAGTTTACACTGTTGGACACGGATATTGTTTAAATGCTACTGGAAATACATAACAATAACCAAAGCGAACATGTTCGAACTAGTAAACAGTTGGAAAATCCCAGCCAAATTCTACCAGTGCTTGAACAAAATAGAGTTACAAACATACAGTTAACATTCTCAATAGGAATCAGATGATCTGCCGATGAAAATAAACGTTTTATTTAAAATAAATCATAGCTGTGCAAAACAAAACAAAGTTTTGAAGAACACAGCAGAAAAAAACGCACTACCATCTTGCATAGCTGTTAAAATTTCAGCGTCAGGCAGACAGAGAGTGCCATGTCCTAGTTTTAGAAAGATATATGACAAAAAAATGCGACCGTCAGAGAGATAAACAAAGAGCTCACGTGATTATTAGCATGAGTTACATAACACATACAGAGAACATACTGTATGTATACATAGGCATATATACATATACACACCATGGACACAAGTTCACTGACTCGCCTTCATACTAATTAATGCCGACAAATCATTGGGTTGCATGCAAAGAAGGTCGAAACACATTGAATGTTTCGCTAGAATATATTCAAAGGAACTTGACGGATGTATGTTTTTAACATAGGCACAAATTTACCTTGGCTATTAGCCGCTCAACCTGAAGAATAGGTTATATTCTCGTTACGCGCGTACAAATTTGGAACGCCGAATGTATTTTTTAAATCAGAGAATATACAAATCATTTTGGCATCGCACGTTAAACACGTGAATGGACATCACATGCTGCATAATTTGGCCCACACCTAAAATATTACTGTACAGATTATTCAACGTATAAGCATTTGAATCAATGCACCAATGTATCATTAAAATACACATGTAGCTGTTGATTTATTTTTTTAATTTAAATATGTTTAAAATTTCTACAATTACCAAAGGGATATTAGATAATAATTAAATACTATTTTGAATTTATTGTGAAGGCATATCAGTATTTTTGATACGGAATCCTCGAAGAAAATACTTGTATTGACAGTGGTAGATAATAAGTTAAATATTTTGAACGCAGACAAAGTACAAACATGTAAACAAGGGAACAACAGACATTGCACTGACATGGAATATAGTTCGTCCATAGATATTAGAATTTGACATGATTCCTTAATAGGTAGGGGGGGGTACCCTTCACAGCAGGAGAGGCCATAAACAACTA
Source organism: Carabus problematicus (assembly GCA_963422195.1). Taxonomy (NCBI): domain Eukaryota; kingdom Metazoa; phylum Arthropoda; class Insecta; order Coleoptera; family Carabidae; genus Carabus; species Carabus problematicus. The sequence continues at coordinate 13,230,928 of OY728589.1, read as the reverse complement.
GTAGTGGCGGTATTCAGGTAAATTTGTAATGCTCTTAGAGGGAAAGACAAGAGACATTTTGTTTATAATTAAGACGTAATAATAATTTATTGAATATTACATTTATTTATGTTATATTGTATTGTTATTGTTAAGATGTATATCATATTCATATTTTTGTTGTTTTTATTTTTCAAAATGTATTTATAAATTTCCGAATACATCTCTGCTTTTTATGCATTTACTATGTCGTATAATCTGGGATAATCCTCTGTTAATAGCATGCTGCGTTTAGTTAAATTCTTATATCTATGGATGAACTATATTCCATGTCAGTGCAATGTCTGTTCTGGATAACACTAAACTTAACTGTGACGTCACGGATATACCCCCTCCCCCAACCCGGGAATGTTTACTATTTCATTAAACAGGAGGTATGATCTTCATGACCCGCTGTAGTGCATTTGTTTTTCCTTTAAAACACGGAGAACTGTTTAGAACACCAGGTGCAACAATACTAATGAAGTTTTTATACCATTTTCTCAGAGATAACAATTAAACGATTTCTATGAATTCAAATACTCATTTGAAATGTCTATATTGAAAATTTCATAGCAATAAAATTGTGTTTTGTGACATATGTATAAGACAATCTGGTGATGAGCACAAATTCTTTCTAAAATAAAATTACTATGTATCTAGAAAATTTCTTTGTAATTAATACATCGATTAAATCTGGCCTATAAAGACATTTTTTACATAAACAGCATCAAAATGACATGCTAAATATTTCGCAATGGTTTCTATTCTGAGAATATGAAACGATTAATGCGAATTTTTATATTCAGCGTAACTGGATCTGTTATGTAACATGATCTTAAGATTCACATCGGATAAAATAAAACGACCTATTTATGTTTATTTAATTAAATGGCAATTACGTTATTTGTTAATAAATAATAGCGTGCATATCGAAACAAACAAAATGTAATTATACCATTAATGAATTAATTGACATGACCGATTTTATTTTGATTAACAATTGTTTTTTAAAAAAATGCGTTACTAGAAATACATATAATGTAAAAATAAAGTACTATTTGCACAATTACAATTAATTAATCTAAAACAAACAAATAAGATTCTGTCAAAATAAAAACAAATGATACAATCTTATTTGAGGTTATAATTGCTCCACTTCGTTCAATAACTGGTGAGATAGACTATTAAAAATTGTGAAAAATCCTTTCTGGAACAGTTTATCACTTTGCAAAATGGCCGTAGCGAGTTTTAATAATCAAATTGAGATAACGGCGGCTTATGTGTAATTCCCTATACATATCATGTACATTGTACATAGAAACACATATTACTATGTCTAATATATACATGTTTATTTACTATTACTAGTTACAAGTAAAACATATTTAACGATTGTAAAAAAATCAATCATTTTTACCATGAAATCATATCCGAGATTAAAATTCACCGACAGTGTTCTATGCAAACTAAATAATAAATCTCGTACGAGCGACATATGTATGTTGTAATAGTCATTTCGTGATCAAGTTGTTCTGTCTGCGATTTCCGCGCAAAAATTTTTGATACAGAAGATGCTACAGACATCGTACCGAACACTATAGCTCTTCGACAGCGGGTCGATGGGCTAAAAATTGATGAACAAATATTTATTCGTGAATCTAGGTTACTGCAACGAAATAAACAATAATGCATTTAAAAATGAAGGCTAAACTGATATAATAATACATTGAATTGGAGTAATTGTACATAAATGACTCATGAAATTCGTGATTAGTTTAAACGTTATTTGTTAACGAGAAATAAAGTATCATTTTAATTCTAGATTAAGAAATAAAATATCATTTTACTACTATAAAATGCAGACATCGGAATCTCATCTCTGGTTCAAAACTTTATGTAATCCAGACAAAGTTTGGTTGATGGATTATAAGGTTTATGGCGCATCTAAAAGGAAATATTACCATACATTGACAATGTCATTTTGAAGGTCAACATACCTGGCTAGGTATTTTAGACGCGTTATTAGTGTCAAACCCATGACTAGCCTGGCCGACCAAGACTTAGAATAAACTACCTTCATTCGGGTATATTCCATGCCGCTTTCAGCTTAAATAATTACGTTTTGCATAAGAATAACAAGGATTACAAAACCCGAACTAGTCCACCAGACAGCGCTTCTGTCAGAAATATAGTTCAGAAAAAAAATCTGTGGCAGCTTCGCCAGACAAGAAAAAAATTAAAAATTTTCTCCCGACATATGAACTATACAAATAGAAAGTTACAGGACAAAGGTCCTTATGGGAGATGTGCTAAATCCTTATATATTTTGTAAACATGCGAATATTGTTTTGTGCAAATATGTACTGCAAATATAGGCGGCAAAAAGACACTGAAAAATATTTAAACAACTGTTTTTTTCCACACTACTATCATTGACTTTCTTAACCGTTAAATTCCAAGTATTACACGTCAAACAACTGGGCCATTTCACTCGGTATATACGGAATTATCACATCGCAATAAATCACAAAAAAAAACACATGATTATATAGTGTTAAATTAATTAACGTAACACAGCATTTGTGAATTCGCGCTAAATTACTGGTACAAAGGTCAGAGTAATAAACATTTATGCATACATTAGCATAACACACGCGAGCACACGAGCTTTAAGGGGCTATACTTGTTGAATAAAACGTACTGAAAACATGCCTCAGAAATCGGGATATTTTGGCTGTTCTAGTGGATTTAAAAAGATTTGTTTTTTTTTACCAGAAAGTATGAACTATATACTACACGTGTACGTGGGAATATTGAGAGTATCGGTAATCATAAAGTAAATATTAATTATTGAAAAACCATTGTTCCGAACAGTACAATCAAGTTTACAAATAGCAATATGTTCAGGATTCCTCGTATCTCGCACGATGTCATAGGAAAGTCGAATCCATTAGCGCTGGTCATTAAAGGCTAGAGTAGTGCAGTATCAAGAGCCAAATTATATTTGTAGACGAGCAGGACAAAATATTACTATCAGCATTTCAGAACCTACAACGTCGTAGCTTAGAGTTAACAATGCACGTTGCATAATATAAAGAATGTGCGAATTCACACATAATTCTACTTGAAGTATTCCAGTTTCATCATACTTCTTTGCCTACAATATTAGCTAAATTTAAATGTAAAAAGGATTTAAAAGTATACGTGATTATTCACTATTTCTGACGTATAGAAGATTCACTGTAAATGTCATTTTTTTCTGTTAAGAAAAAGTCCAGAATATTTGATAAATATACAAAAATTCTTAGAAGTGGACTATCTTCATGTGATAATATATATCAGCTCAGCAGTTGAGAGAGAAAAAAATATAATACTAACCACTATTTACTGATACGAATGTGTATTCATTCCACGGAACAATTCAAAGAACAAACAAAAATTAAATTCAAAATAGAGTAATACACTCTGTCAAAGAGGGCCGCTACAGGTTAGAGAAAAACATATTTGTGTCTAAATAGAAATTCTATACTGATTACACCGACAAAATGGAAAGTTTACATAAATCATTGTATGCGAGAATGGATGTAACAATAAAAAAATGACAAATACAAATGCATTTTCCCTCGCATTTTCCTAATCTCGACCTTATTCAAATACTTTAATTATAATCATCGGTGGTACTCAAACTGTGTATGTTTCTAACACAAATGAATCGTCACAAGAAAGTGAAAGCGAATAGTTTATGCGAATTAAATTAATTTGAAAGTAAATATTCGCACGTGATCGTAGTAGACCTTGATACACTATAACAGGTACTTGAATCAGACTAATAATGAATATCCTGTTTCCTAGTCATTCTAATGTGTGTTAGTGCAATGAATAACACACATACATATCTGTCAGTTTAACGGTAAGATGTATTGTAGTGGTGGCTATAATAGCCAGGCATGTTATTTATAAATTCGGTTAATTTTTACCTTCAAATTAACGCAATCAACATTAAGTGTAAATAGTGATGGCCGGCCTTCGCTGTGTTTACGCATTTGCAAGGCCTACTACACATATTTATCTAGTCTATTTCAGCCTACATCACAACTCACTAAGAACAGCCTACTAACTAAAGTGTGTTGACCCGAATATACACACATATATATACGTAATAGATGTTCTGATGCACATTGCAAATGTAAGCTTCACAAAGCTAATATACAACTATATGCTGACAATCTCTAGAACACATGACATATTATCAATATTTGTCTAGCACAGTCATTATTCAGTATAGAAAAACAACTAGACACTAGTGTGTTCTCTCATATGTATGAGAGAAGACATAATTTCGTATAATTAGGTTCCTTATATAAATTAACATAATTGGCATCATTATACGATTATAAAACATACTAATGTGATTTTAATGTTATTACGAAAATTCGCTAATTTTCGTCGAATTTCTTTGTCATTGTCAAGAATTCGATTACATATTATTACATAAACAAAAAATATCAAATACAATACACAGCCGAATTATGAAAATAATTATGTAACTGTTCAGATAATTGAAAATAAACATGATTATAGTTGAAAACTGGGTTATGTGAATAAGGTAACAGGGAATAACACTTAAAGTAAACACAATTAATTATGTATTGCCTTCTTATTTATCAAAACTTACGTCAATGTTTTGGGGGAAAAAGACAAATATTGTCGTTCTAGATCATAGAAGGCGGTTGTCGACTACAATATGTTTTAGTTTATTGATTACATGGTGCGTTGATTACGTTGTAAATGAGATCAATTAGAATTCATTTGGTTTGCAATTGCATAGTTTTGGACGGTATTGCTTCAGCAACAGTAGTCGCTACATATATGTATAGAATACTGATAAATACCCACAATCTTTAGACAATTATCAATTCAAACTTGACAACAATATTATGACGAAATAATATGTACAAACATTCATCATAATATGTTTTTAAGATAGCACAGTCCATTAAAATGCACTTCCGCCTTAAATTAATTGTTCGAGTAATACGCATGTAGTAAACTTTGTGGTTATAACATTCACAAAACATTGAACTCCGAGTGACATCACTATCCGAACAATTAATATATCGGCATATCAACAGAACCAAATGATTATGTAGAATATTTGTCGCCTGCCAAGCTGTAAAACTCGACATACGATGATTGACCTGCTTATTGGTCAAATGAAATCAAGTAGCCATTTTAATAGAAGAATCATGATGTTATTTACCTTCGTTTCTCTTTCGCAGCTGGTTTAATTTTCGTTTCCATCATTCCCCAATATACTCTTAGGCACTGCTAAGGACGTATATGATAACCAAACACTAATAAAATATACCACTCTCTCAAAAACTGTACCACTCACTGCACCATGTAAAATAACAACCGTGAATGTGCTTTCTGATCGTGACGTCAGACTGACATAGTTCGCACACTCGCTCACAGATGGCACCAGTGTTAAGCAAATTTTTGACAGTTTTGAATGTACGGTTATTTAGTGTCAAATTGGTTAATAAATATTTGAATGATTCAACACATGTTGTATCCATATATTTATTTGTCATCAAATTGGCATAAATTATATTCTAACAATAAAAAAGAAAAACAAAACTAATACGTATACATAACAGTGTACGTATTTCAAGTGAATCAACTAACTAATTATTACACACACATTGTATCATTCTTAAATGCATTATTTCGCCTTTTCACTACTATTTTCCTTTTTTGCCTCTTTCGTTTTCTGTGATTCTTGCTCGGATTTCTCTAATGCTTCGGCCATTTCGTTATCGTCATTCAAATCTTTATTGTACAACGACGGGAACTGTTCCATACATTCTTGCATTGTTTTAAACTTCTGGTAACAATCTGATCCTTTTGGTTCAGCCTCTGAATAATGGAAACAACTGAAGGCTTCACGGAACTCGACTCCACACGGCCCCGTCGCCATACCTCCCAGACACGGGCAGTTCCAGTTGATGTCACCATTTGGCAAGATCAATCCAGGACTCACTTCCGGTTCAGGTAACGTTACTGTACTAGGGATTTTATGATCTTCTGCCGTGGCGAATATCACTATGTCTTTTCCGTTTGGTCCCAGACGTTCGCAAGTGGACATGTTTGTTTGCTTAATTTACTAATGTATATAATCACGACTGTCACACGGTAAGGTTAGGAGCAATGGGCTTGCCTTGTGCACACGGTACGCACAATATATACCTTCGTATTCACCGCACAATGTCAACGAACTGTGTAACTTAACGTAGAATTCGGCCGGTACACGTAATATTGCACGTCGAGTGTCCGGGTTATATTTTAAGATATCCACAGTAACACTAGCTCCAATCTCGCCGAACAATGTCTTCACTGCTTGCATAACATGCTTCTTGAAGAAGGCATGAGTTATATCCCGACGATCGAAATCCTTGTGAAACTCCCTGCAATAACAAATAAATATTACATCACCCTTCTAGAACCATAACCCCACTAAACAAATGCAAATAAAATGAATATACTAACAACGAAATGTCTAAGTAATAGTAATAGGTCATAGTATGAAAATAAATGTATAAAATTCAAACTTTTCATTCAAAAACTACGTACAATTATATTTTGCTACAATATATGGCAGAATCAAATGCATCAAAACTGCACATGACACCAGTGACACTAGCCGGCTGGAGATATTTCACTTTATTAGGTTGGCGTAATACCAACCGTGCACATTAAATTCTAAAGTACTACCGTTTGTGAATATTTGTAAATGATATTCAACTAATTTTTCGTATCTTGATACTAATAAAGTTATTAATATCTTATACATCATATAGCTAACAATTATGCAATGTATTTTATGTTGTAGTAAAGAATAATGTATATTCTAGAGTTTAAATATTTTTGCTTTCCGCAACTTTATCGATAGATCATTATATGGAAACTTTGGCGCGCTAAGTAATAATTTAAAACATATATTCCCTAGTATTTTCATAATTAAATAATATTTAAATATAATAAATGCCATATTATGTACACATGTGTTGCATTACAAAATTAATTTAGAAGGTAATTATTAAATAGCTGAGAATGGAAAATATTTAAATAAATCGAGATAAAAATAGTATATTGTTATAAATATCAAAGATAGATAGATTTTAAAATAGGCTCAAGTAATTGCGATCAATCTTTTCTATATTTAGTTGGTTGGAAAACAAATGCATTTTGTTTGTACGATAAACAATTTTGTGATTCTGACCTATAAACTGTCCGTACATTACATACACACCTACACATATATGTATTACATGTTAACCTCCAAATAGAATGAAGTAATACGTAATATTAGAAACTTATATTTAGATATATCGGTTCGATAGACAATAACCTGAACGAAAATGGACGAAAAACAGAATATCTTCGATCGATATGTGATGTTAATGGATCAAAATATTAAGGGGGTACAGGTAATGTTCATATTAAACGGTCAACATATTCCATGTTTTATAAAATGTAATATTTGTTTGTAGATTGGTGTGTATTCTGTCGCATTGGCTGGATTAGCAATTGCGTTACGAAGTGTTAGACCAGTAAGAAATAATATATACGCATATCGCATAAAAGTAAGCTTACTGTTAATTTTTCTTCGTAGTTCAGCAGATTTGTACGACCCTCGGACGTACCAAATAGTTTCGTAGTATCACGGATGAAACTAAACGGTGTAGTTGAACGAATAGAACCAAATGGTGCATTGTTGATGGTTCAACATAAACCACTGATACCTTTACCACGATCTAAAGTGAATAGTTTACCGGTAAAAGTATCTGGTGTCACTATAAATGGCCATGGTATCAGTTGGTTACAGTCTATCGTTTCTGGTAACAAGGTTACGTTTGTACCAGTACAGAAACACAAAGATTGTGTACAATGTGAGGTAACAATGCAGCAATCCACAAAAGATGTATGTAAATATAAATAATATTGTACAAATATCATTCAGTAAGTTTAAATCTTAATTTACAGAATAAATTGCGTATTCTCAATGTTGGACCAGCACTAGTTTCTATAGGATTTGGTAAAGTTGATAAAATTGAAAACGCCTTACTGGCAAATCCACAATATCAAACTTACTATAAACAACTGAAGACTGCAGAATTGATGGCTGATCGAAAACGATTGGGCAACTGGTATTACGTAAAGACAACGAAGGAACTGTCACAGAAAATGGCGACGTTACTCTTTTCTTTGTTGAAATCGAAAGCAAAGCCTACTAAGATCGCTTCGGCATAGTGCTTGTTACTTAATTTTAGTCGTTAATGGTGCTTACAGTTCATAGAATACTTCAAAACATTGCCAGTTGTTTTATGATTTTGAAAAATTAATCATTTTTGTTCTGTATAGCACAATGTAAACACAGACTGAGCAGAATTTTATATTTTTGAAACTTATTCTTGTTTGATAATAAGAACATATGTACTGTACGATTTTATATGATTTATTCGAGGTATAATGTAATAAAAATATTTCTTGAAAATTGTTAGAAACGTGTACAAATACTTACTGTAGACTATAATGCAACAAACAGTAAATTTATCAATATTATTAAATCTTAAAATGCATTGTAAGGTTAAGTTATTCTGTATTTATTTCATTATACATTAACTGCAAATAATCTACAGATTATACAAGTATGGTACATTATTCTTCGCTTGATATGGGCTTAGTAAGTTTATAGTTATACTAATAATGAATAAAGCTATTTTTTCACAAATCAGACGTTCTATTTTAATAATTTCTTGGTATTGCTGTCGAAGAAATCCTTCGTGTCGTCCACCACGTCGGTGAACTTTCCTTTCAACTTTCGCATAAGTTTGCTAACCATATTTTCGTCTTCTGTTATGGATATGGTGCTCAGTGCTGAATCTAATGCGTCATCCTGGAAAATAATAAAAATATGTTTCATTATGGATAAACATATTATTAAATAAATAGTTAAAAGCATAGAACCGTATTATTATATGTACTAAAAAGGTAAATAATCTAACACAAAATCAGATACGCATTCTCCATAAATAAGCGCTTTGAACTGCTCAATTCTATGTGCAAATATTCCTTTTCAAATATCTTATCTATAAAGTGTATTATTGTACTTACCAATTCGTCTTTTAGTGGTTGCGATTCACCGCTTTTAATCAGCATAATAAATAAAATCAATAGCATATTTACATTCGCCACGGAGCAAGCCATCTTGGTCAGACAAATATATTCACTTGAAATGCTGGTCTGTGCAATTTGAATTTATATTTCAATCTCGGGGAGTAATTTTAGCCGTTAACAGACGCGAACTAGCCCCAACAAGAATTTATTCAAATATTCACAACGTTGTTCGTGAATATATATTTTAATTTCGTAAAACTTTCATAAATAGTTTATACTGGTTTAAATAAAATGTAATCATTTTAAGAGTAAAATATGTTTACGCTTACATGCGTGATAAAACCGTGTTACATAAATACATGTATATTATTATATACAAACGGTAATTAGCCAACCGGAACTATAAAATCCGGTATCCGTATCATTAAAGCTACCTTGTTAGGAAGAAATCAAATGTCCAGGCTACTGTTTTAAGTGAAAGCAACTATTTCTTAAACTTATAGGGTACTTAAACTCGTTTACGATGCTTTTAGACGACGAATAAACGTCACGGTAAGTACTACGATTAAACATATCTAGAGCCGGGCCTGGCATATAAATAACTAAATTGACGGTGATCATGTATGTTTCCTTTTAATCTAGATTGCGCTCAAAGTGGCAATGAATTCTGACATGCAACTTGACCATGCGTGTGTATATACCTACGTACATGTCGTGTGTAGGTGTGTGTGTGTTTACTACAAAAGATCACACACACACACAGACGCATGCATACACACTTATAGCTATTAACTCTTGCTAAGCAACAGGTTGTTTCAACTTGAATTGCCCGTATCGATTTTACATCTGTGTGTGTGTGTGTGCGTTTCTAGATTAACATGTAAAAAAATTACTCGTGACAGTCTATGCAAATGTCGTTCACTCTCCAACGCTATTATTCACTGACCGTTTTACGTTCATTAGCAATTTGTACAGTCCGCATGAATAACAACGTTTAACACTATTTGAACATAATTGAATCCGGCACGAGATTGTGCTTATAAAGTACTTATTTAATAATATTACACTCAGGGCTGATTTTACCATTAGACGTCCCTGGACGGTCGCCTTGGGGTGCGAGACCAATGTACGCGACAAAATTTCAAATACTAACTAGGCGAATAAGTACTTGTTAAAATATTGAAAAAGTGCGTTGAATTTTTCTGAGTAATATTCTAAATACTCATCTGGTTTAGTCGTCTCAAAGTGTACAATATTTGACGCGCTTCTAAGCGCTAATGTCTGTCAAATTCATTGTTCAACATAACCAAAAACATTTGCTAACCTTATTTAAAATGACATTTCTACATGCAACGAATATCTTGAACTGACACTTTAGTTTTTCTTAATCCATTTTCTGCGTCACATTGACGCAAAGAAACATGACATCAGTGTGAGAATCGTTCAAGAAAGGTCAGGCAAACTTAATAGCCGGAATGTTTTTGAAATGAAAACGACTTGTATGCGCAAATGTGTTTCTTGTAAATGGCATCTTGACATTATCGTTTATTGTAATTATCTAATTCATATTAGTGTAAACGTTAAAGTCTAATACGTAATAAGTACCAAACAAGCTTGAACGTGCACTAGATATTCGCTTGATGTGTTCAAATATCTTTTTGTTACATGTGCCCACATGTGCCTGTCAATACTGGTATGATGTTATGTAACCCGCAAAACAGGGCACCAATGTTGGTTGCATTCAGTTATAATTGAAGTGAGCCACTGAATACACGTTACGATTTTTCAATATCCTATTGTTATAAATTTAGAATTAAGTGTAAATATAATGAAAATATATTAATTTTTTCATCAAATACCAATGGATACTCGATATTTAAGTGCATTAATAATGCATTTGTTCCTGTAGTAGTGATTCTTGGTAAAAGAGACTACCTTAAAATTAGGTAAGCATTAAATATGTACCTGTTGTATTTCTTCCATCGAATCCATCTGTCTTTTTATAAGATATTAGACATGTGTCATTATATCTGTATGTCCATTCAATTTGGTTCTCGTCGTCTTCTTTTCGTCCGCAACGGCCTCCAACCCCAGGAACCAGGACTCTTAACAACTTCACTTTCTTTGAATAAATCGGGCCAATCTGAATATGCTCTTACGAATGAACTTTCATTCGAGATGTTCGAGTTACATGATCTCCCAGAATTAAACAGTTTGCCGCAACAACGACATGAATATTCACTAGTAGTGTCATTCTGCGTAGCTGATTCGCTATTATATCTTTCTCTTCCAAATACGTTCAGTATTCTCGTCCAAAATCGCGACAAGCAAGTTTGATTTTCAATTGGTTCGTTTATGTCAGAAACTGTTTTAAAAATTGTTCAATTAACGGATGAAACATATAGTTTGTAAGGATTTGTGTATGTAGTGTATTTATTTGTAAGTATTATTTGAATGTAATCGATTTGTTAGGTTAGATTGTTTGACGTACCAATTGTAGGTATTTGTGTTTTTTCTTTCTTCATTATTTCTTCATCTACTCGACGTAATATCGCTCTTAGAACTCTGGCTGCTTCACTAGTTGCACCGCTTAAGTAAAACTCCATGTTATATTCCGATCTCTGTGCACATTCGGGGTTCATATAAATAATTTTGTTTGTATTATCCGCCGCGATTAATTCTGCTTCGTCGAATATGTCGTCTAACGTTACCACTTCTATAGCATTCGTATCTCTATGTGCTTTCCACAGTTCCATTCCTTTTTACTTTTGTTTCAATGGACTATGTTCATTTAATTCTTATGTATTTAAAACTGACACATTTACTTCTGTTCTTCGGAAATGTCAAAATACCTATTTCCATAGCAATGTACGAGTTACTTGGTAGCCAATTTAAGATTCGCAGCAAGAAACAATACTTTTTTTATTGATCGTAAGAGGACGAACACATGAAAATAAATTGAACACTCTATTGACAATGTTTTCTGCCCAATTAAAAGGCAATAATTTGTTTTTTGTCGTAATCTAAAACTTTAATGATACCAATGCCACCCGACCAAACGGAATATCGTATCTTGCGTTATATATTTTTACTTGGAGAACAGAGATACCCTTCTGGTATCCGGGGGGTTATTCGAGGCTCAATTTCGGAGCGAAAAAACATAAAAATACACATTACAAGGGACGCGATATCGAATATCAGACGAGTCGTAAAAGCTTTACCATTCTTTTTACGACATCGTACATTGTAAAATAAAGATATATCAGTCGTGCTGCACCTTCGGTACTTACGTTATAAGTGCTAGTATCGTTTGCCGCATCTAGAGCAGCCTGTACAGCCGTGGTTGTCGTGCTCGTGCATTTTAGGTTATGAAATGGGCGGGAACCGCCATTGCTCCGTGTGACGCGAAGCAGATGTCATTCGCAGCACACTTTGATGTTCCACGGCCGCCGTAGCGAATAACCGTATAACAAGTGACAGCTGTGTCCTTGAACAAATAATTAAAATGAAATTGTTATTTTCGTTTGTTAATTATCGACGTACAAGCCAGATTGCCGGTGATGGTGGTGCATTTTGAGATTCTCAATAAATACAATCAGGTAGCTTTAAAACTATTACAATATAATCTCATACGTTTGCATAGACATTTTTTATTTTACCTATCTGTTTTATAATAAATTCCTATCATGTTTCGAACCCGCATTCCTAAAAGTTAAACTTTTATCTTGATGTCCGGTGTAACATACATTATAGTTTTTGTGTTAAAGATTTTGTATTCTTCACAGGTATCACATCTCACGGCGTTGTCTACTAACAATCGGAAGTTTATTACAATTGTTATCGGAAGAGTTTCACTAAGTTAATAATTAACGAAACGTTTGTACTATTTTTCCATGAAACGGGCCATTTGCGAATGACTTATCAGTTTCCAATTCTCGTGTTTGTTCCTAATGCCTGTGTATACTGGTCAGGTCGGGCTTTAGAGGTTACCGGACATGATTAGAGACGGCTCTTTAGTCCTCAGGCCGGCTCTGTTAGTGCTGGCACGGTCACTGCTATTGCTAGTTCTAACTTGGCTTGCAATCGGGCCACTATGGAAACAGATAATGGCAGACATGCACCATCCGTTACACTGGCGAAGAATGACGATAAATCACCGTAGTAGGCCGTGCACAACACCCTCTCGAACAATCAGTGGCACCCCACAATGTCTATTGGTTAGAGCAGAGGGAGGAGGCGGTACAATATATACCCGTATGCGTATGCGTGTGTGTGTGTATAAAAAGTGCTAGGGTCGTATTTTTTTTTAAGTCCCAGGGTGTAAATACATGAGGATTATTCCATTCACGACAGATTATGAACTATGAGAGTGTTAGTGTCACATGCAAGAAGGAAAAAACAGCATTGGGTATACTCGATCAGGTATCAAACTTGACATACATGTATATTCTTCATATTTGTACCATTGTGTAACATTAAATATTTTATATAAGGTTTCTACATTGTTGCGATATGAACAAGTACGCATATATATATATATATATATATATATATATATATATATATATATATATATATATATATATATATATATATATATATATATATATACAGATATATATATATATATATATATATATATATATATATATATATATATATATATGCTGAGAAGTTGGTATTATGAGTGCATATAGATAGATTTACAAAGATTGTATTCACCAGATGTTATACGAAGCGCGTCAATCCCTTTTCGTGTACCATTCAGTTAACTCTTCACGATTTCATTACGCACACACACACACGCGCACACATAGGTACCTAAAATTCCCATAACATGACACAAGGCTATAGCAGATATGAAACCAGAAACGAAAAACTTATATGTTCAACGCCGCTGGAATTCTGAAATCTTTTGTACGGGTTGCTGATACATGAATACATGTTTACGGATTGAATTTTTCTAGAGGTAGGGTTTCAAATTTCAAACTGTTACATGTGACACGTATTGCTTGGGTTTCTTTGTAGAATATTTTCGAAAATATTTACGCAAAGCATTAGTGATTGATGGCGATAATAATTGTTGAGAAAATTGAGTTTAGAATGTATACCATGAGAATGGATTATAGTGATTGTGTGTATTGTTTTACATAGCACACGGCGATCGATATTGTAAAATATTTAAATTCACTGTTTGACTGTAATGTTAAATTAAAAATTGAAATAGTATTGTTTTCAGTTGTACATTGTTACGCACACTTAAAAACAACAAACAAACAAACGTTGCGTCTTTGTGTAACAATGAACAATGGACACTATTGTGTTGGTCCCAATTTTTCTAATATGAATGTGCACATTATGTCCTAGATTTGATACAAATAGATATCCGGCCAGAACAATAATTTGCGTTGGCAATGCGACTTTGTAAATAATATATAATTACTATATAACTAAACCCACATTGAAATATAAATGGAGCGATGAGAAAATATATATAATATTTTTCCATGTGAATTCATCCATCTTATAGTCACGAATTAATATCTTTAGCTAATCTGCCTTCGAAAATTCTGACAATTTAGGAATTATCCATAGACGGCAAGCTTGAAAATAGGGTTTCTGACGTTTTTACCATCATAAATAATCCAATATAAACCCTTTTTGTACGAAAATTAAACACGCTTGATTTCATGAGAAACGATCGAATCGTGCGATCTCGTGTGTTGCACAAAATTAAGCACGTTCACACATGCGCTTGTATGGATGTGTGGATGGATGAAATGAAATTCATGTCCTGCAGCGAATGTACAATTTAATAATTTACGCATCACAAACGCCGACGTCACGTGACACTGAATCCTAATCATGGCACTCTTTAGAAAATCAGGGATCACATAGTAGTGTCGGACGCAGCCGTTGGCGCTGTTGTTGATTTAGGCAGACAGCAACAACGACCGATGGGTTTGGCTAGGCAGACGGACGGACGGACGTTGCTAGCGTTTTTAATGAAACGCCCTGTATCATACAACCGGACGAATAGAATGTTCGTGACATGCTGGGATGAACACACAATTGTATTATGATTGAAAACGGGACGATTTGCATATGAATCGATATTTCTTAGCACAAGTATACATGCATACATGACTGGAGCAATGTATAACTTGAAAATGTAGACACGATTAGATCTTCTTCATATATGATTCCAATGCAGACTTAAATACATACACAGTAGCTCATATAAATATTCCGTCAGCAATCTGCTTACATTTCATAACAAATATTGTCGCTGAAATATTATTTTACTAATTGAAATATCTATATGGAACATAAAAAATAGCACCCTGAATTTATCATAATCAATTTGCGGTTCTCCGTAAGTTCATCCATTTAATTTATATCTATCATATTGGTTGAAGTCAATGCCATTTTGTGTAATTGTAACAAATGACTGTATTGTTTTTCTGTGCAACAAGAAAATATGAAACATGATCACCGTATCCCATGAGCTGGTGATAGGATCGGACGATGCGGGAAGTATCGTGTCCGCTCTCTTGAACTTGCCGACGTACATACATACACACAGGGCATTGCACAGGCCGCTGCTGCGAAGACCAGCGGCAGCGGGGGTTAGAGAGAGGAAACAATTAATTTATATTATAGTTGAACGAACAAAGCACGCCGCCACCGGAGCGAAATATAACCCGTGCCGCGTACCAAACAGGCAAAGTCGACGACGATGATGATGATGATGATGATGTGTAGATTTTCCACTAAAAATAGAAAGATCCTTCGGTGTTAAGTGTATTTTACCTTGGATGTAACAAAATCTGTATTAGTTACGCTTTGCTAGGCAATAACTAATGGACGTGTGGCGTATTCTTTCAGAAATCAAGGAGAAAAAGATGTAACCGCTGCTAACGACAACTGTGGTAAAATAAAATATCAAATGTCCAAGGATTGTACAATATCTGTCGTATACATGTATGTACATGGTATTGGAGATTATAACATCTAGGTATCGATCACATGTACATGTACTATATGTAAAATATAAATATTCACAGTGAGAATGCTGTAAGCAAAAACACAACCATGGAAATTCTGCATTTTCGTTGCCATGCACGTGCTCAAACAGACGAAAAGAAAGGGATCGTAAAAAATGAGAATATTCGGGTAACGTGCTACCAATATTTCATTTAAAATTTTAATTTCACGCCGGACTGGCCGCATGAAATGCCCTTTTCCTGTTCTTAACGAAGACGTGTGTCGTACGCCAATGACGCAACGCAACGTAACGTAATCTAACATTCTATACATACGTATTGAAGCTACTATTGTAGCTAAAAATTATTCATTTGCAAATAACTTTTATACATATTTTCTTCGATTTACTCTTGCGTGACTAAAAGTTGACCATGAACGCGCATCGTGATAACCTCCTCTTCGGAAATATCTTTCTTCCGTCCATCTTTACTTCTCGTTCTGTTTTTCTACCAGAAGTCATTCTTTTCACGCTTCCTGCTTCTGAACCGCAAAGCGCTTGGACCCTCGTTTATACTAAAGCTACCTTTACACTAGAACTTTACAAAGATGTATTAAAATTTGTGTAAATGTATGTGTATAGCAAGCTGTTGTTATAATCTCGCCATGTCTAAATAGTAATTTCGTATTTCTACGGTGCAAATGTTTCCGAATATTGTATTAGTTTATTGAAGTGTTTTGGAAACTGTAACAGTTAGCGTTTGGTATACATGTATGTAAGATGTGTCTTCTACGTCTGTATCAGCGGTCCAATTAGCAGTTTGGCAAAGCTGTTGTGTGAGTGAAGCTTTAGTCTCTCGATATAACCGCCATTCGAATATCCCGGAAAAGACAATTCCGACGTCAGCGCATGTAGGTAATTGGGAAACAGGATATGTTTGTTTTATCGTACGTTCATTCCCCACATGGGGTCGTACCGCATCACGATCAAAGCATCCCACCAATTCGGATTCCATTAAATTTCTATTCCCCGGCGAATGATTATTGATGACCTGCTGATTTCCCACTAGTTCGCAAAAATAAACAACAACGTATTTTATTATTTTCTGAGACGGCTACTTGTTTCAATATAGACAGAGAGCAAGCAAGATTGTAACTTTAGAGAACTAAGATTTGTAGAAAATATACCATGAGAATGCAATGCTGTACAAAGAATCTTAAAACAATGTACCATTACAGACAATTTTTGGAATTATTCGTAACAGATTTCATCGGAAGTTTATACAGAATTCGATATTGTTTATGATTACTCGGTAACACTCCAATCATAATGCAAGAAATACAAAGCACTTACGTTTAGATTTCCGGGGATTTGCAATTTCTGGGAACTGAAATGATTGCGTGATTCCAAAGTTAAACAGTTCGAGAAATTGCGAAATTCTGAATTGTCGAATTAGGCCTTCGCATTAGATAAACTAGCTACACATTGTGCCCGCGAGGTGAATTCTATAGCACGCCACTGACTATCCGTGGCCGCTTTGATTAAGTTTAATGATGCAGAAAGTGCAATGTGATTAATATTAAATACGAGCTCTTTCATACGCGAAATACTGCGCGACATTTTAATTAAATCCTTGTACATTGTAACAAGCATGGCCATCTGCGATCTATTAAAAATGTCACATTAAGAAATTGACATTCAAAACGTCCAATAGCTATATAATAAATACGTAGCAAGAAAAATTCTAATGAATTTTTTTTTCCTCCAAACTGTACACGTTTCGAAGTGTGCCTTTTTCGATCCATTTGTATTCATAAAGCTACTTTACATTTTACCCACGGGATATGGGCGCTAATTCCTAATACCAAAAACAGTAAAAAAATATAATAAGTCCTTAATTATTCCAACGGTCGCGGCCGTAGTATGTGTAGCGAGACGACGGTGGCCTTTTTTAGAAGTTGCACGTGAAATTGCAAAACACACGCACGGATAAAAATGTGGAAATTTTCTGAGCGGGGAGCGGGGGTTTGCAGGTCTGTTGGGTGCATTAAAAACCCTCCTATATCACGGACAATGCATGGAGTAACCTTTTTCATCGACGGAACCGAATCCGGGGAAAGCACCCTCAGTGGAGCACATGAAACACCAGAATGAAAACCAACCAGCGAACTAGCTAGGGAGCTAGCGGCCACTCATTCTGTACAATTAAGTACCTCCTGTCTGAACCGGTACCAGAGAGCCCAATGCGGAACACGGGATCTACACCAGGACTTCCCAAACTATATACCAAGGTGTCGTAGCAGAAATTGTGAAATAGAAATTATGTAGCAAAACCAAGGTTAATTCTTTTTCTTGTTTAATATTACGTTCCTAAATGATTGTACATTTAAATTTTAAACAGATAAGGATAGTATGTATTAAGGAACATTTAGTTTGAGTATATTATGGAAGAGACAATATATTTTAGCTTTTAAAATATCAAACTTATGAATCCTAACAAACATTATGAAATATAAATGAGGTATTTTTAAAATTCTCGACAAATGGTTTAATTTTGTGTACAAATTTTGTACAATAGTCGTACATAATTTAGGCCAGCATAAATAGCTTTGCTGAAAAACAACACGAACAAAAACGTATTTTCAAAACGCGAGGTTTTGTACACTAACATGCATTACTAAAATATGTAATGCACTGTTGTAAAATTCAACAATAATTAACGTCACAGTTCACGATCGTTCCGCGTGTAATTAATTATGCGCGGCCGCTGTCAGTGTCCGTGGATGTTTTCCATGTTCAGGCGCACTGGTTGGGGGCCGCTGGTGTTGGCCCCGTGAGTTCTGGTGCCGCCAGGCGGTCATTTACATCATCGTGCCCTGTCATCCGCAGACTTCAAAAACATGATCAATGTTACGTTGTTGCAACGTTTAAATTTTGCATTTTAATTCCTCTATACTCACCTCTACTGTATATTCTCTGTCTATCTCACTCATACACGCATAAATACGTATTGTTTGTTTGTGTAATCACTTTGTATCTCTGAGTATGTACATATGTACCTAGTCTGGTTCACATGTACACAAACATATTTGATAACAAATAACGAGCCGATAAAAATGTTTTGTAATATTTATTTTTCCATCTTTTACTCTATCTGTGCCGTTGAAGTTACTGTCCAATTACTTGTCTTCTGTTTTCGAACATTTGCTACTCAAAAACTGCGCCCTTCACTGCCCTAACACATATATACGTACACACACATAGAGTGCCAATATGTGTGTGTGTGTTAGAGTTTTGATCATTATATTAAACGGAACTGTCAAATCCCGACCATTGTATGTTCGCGTGTCCCTAATACAGAAGAAAAGAAAATGTCAATTGAAAATAACAAATGCCAACCTGGCGTTTGGCACACGGCAAACAAAAGAATATCGGATACAGTTCTGTATGGGCCCCGAGAATGTGCAGGCCGGGATTAAAAATTGAACATCGACGTCCCGGGTGTCACGTGACAACGGATGCTTTTGTTTTTGTTATGCTCTTTGATGTGTTACAGTTGGCGCTGAGTATTGACAAGAAAATACTGAAAACATGTAAACTGAAGCTATAGTTTATTTACTGCGTTGTTGACAGACGTATGTCGGTACGTTGCAACATATTCCAACTGTATATAATCTGTTGTAGGTAAGCAGAAGTGTCTGATGTTACACAAGATCAGTTTATACACATATTAGTTCGTGGAGTAAAACACAGATGGCAGTTCAGCTTTGAACCACATTTATATCGTAATTTAAATTCCAATTCTACTGCTTTGCCTGACACCAACCACCCTTGCTGTTTATTTAATATTGGAATTAATTAGTTTCATCACATTTATTTGCGAAAGACTAGAATATTTGAATTTTAAACTATTATATTCAACTTACTGTACTATCATGCAAGTTACGCCCTTTGCAATGTCTAGATTAATTGCTATTAATACACTTACACGCTTTATAATTAAAGTGCATGTAAATTTCAATATAACGGTACCATATTTTACATTATACTATAGATACGTTCGTATGATAAAAATGTAGGTTACACTTTAAAATATAAAATTATGCTGGTATTTTAAATTCAAGTCACGCGGCCATGTAAATCTAAAGCCAGCTGGGTAAATTTATAATAATACGGTTCTGTGTACATCGCGCTCTGTCTGTTTCTCTCCCAGTAGGTTCGATTCCCAATGCTCCTCGTGGTTGTGTGAACGCGGAGTTATAAAAGCATACTGCTATATATAATTTTTATGTCGTATTGAATCAAAGGGCAGTCAGCCGTGTTTGAACTCGTCACGGTCGAATGGTCACGGAAATCGTCGAACGATCGACAAAAAACGTGTTGTATTTGTTTAAAAGCAAGTACACGTATTTTGCTTCTAGCTAAAGCTCTGCCAGCAGCATATATAAATGCTCTTTTCGCTCATGCATTGCTTTGAGAGCAGAGCAAAAATCTTCGCACTGGTATTACGTGCAGAGAAATCGAAAAATTTCCATTCGGCTGCTGATGAATCTTGCACATACACACAACACAGCTCCGATCTAACGAAGCAAACGCCGAGATTATATATGTACCGCTAGAAGCAATCAAATGGTTAATGATTTCAGAACGTTTTTCTACCAATAAATACCAATAAGAAATACCTTTTATTTATAACGAAGTTCAACAAGAAATGCACAAGTTTTACACGATATACAATTCACATACCAGTTTTTGATGTTTAGTAAGGATGTTTGTTTGATTTGATCTTATTTTAGCAACAACACAAATTATTGTACATGAGATATTTTTGTTATTTTTCCGTTGTGTTTATATACATTGTATTCCAAATATAGTAAACGCTCGTAAATAGAAAACATGAACAAATGTTACGAATACCAGTAACCTGAATATATACATTTTTGGCTTAAAAATACAAGTAAAAAAAAAAAACGAATGCAACATTTCGGAGATGAAAGGAACCGCAAGATAAGTAAGAGTATTTCAGTCACGTATTTACGAGGCCAGACATTTCGAGTGCACGAATTTTGTGCCAAATTGCAGTTTTATATTTTTTTTTGTTGATTAGCGAACTTTTATACTTGTTTTTCTTAGTAGATCTACAAAAATCTACTTAGTGATATCAAAAATCATATTGTATGTCATATCTATAGGTATTTTTATATTATATTCAAATATTGATAGGAAATGTTTTAAAATCTTTGAAGCAAACAGGGTCGTTTAGAAATATCGGCAATTATGACAAGCTTCAGTAACAAATAGCCCAGATTCTTTTATGAATAAACCTTTAATTCGGCTGAATGATATAGTTGAAAGAACGCGCGACAGTCGCCTTTCATAATTCGCCGACAACTCTACTTCCTTCCTCCTCCCCACTCTCTTTCATTCTCTGTCTCTCTCTCTCTCTGCTCAGTTCGCCTTTGCTTGCGTGTTCATGCGTCCCAGCTTTAAACGTTTCCTATTCTTTCATACACTCGACTGCGCGTAATCAGATCTGCGTTCTGTTAGTAAATTACGCCCTGGAAATAAAGCCCATATTTTATGGTTGATTCAAAGAGTTATGGACTCGTTTGTTGGGTCTGGGTGCGGTCCGTCCAACACAGTGGGTTGTGTCCCATGGTGCTTATACATCAAGCACAGCAAATAGCATTTGAAACATTGGTAATATGATGTATAGATTGGTTCATAATGTTCACTTGTTTATAGATCATTTGTTGACAGAAATGATTACTTAAAGAAATACATTTTCTATAAGTTATAATATAAGCGTTTAGAATAGTGTTCCTATATCGATGTCTGCAAGTTATGTCAAGTGAATAAGGAAGAGCATATGTTTGAAAAATGTCAATATTAATTACAAATTCAATGACAAATATTTTACGCAAAAAACAGGATTTATTTCAAAAATTGGTGTACAACTAAATTATAGTGTGACAAATACAATGACACCAATCGTATTTTCGCATTTCTTTTTGTTTTTATTCGATTAAATTTTGGAAAATTAAGATACATCAGTTTGCAAATTAGTACACAAAGTAATTAAAATATGCTTGATTTTTTGTCGTATGTTAATGTAGCGGACTTACATTTTTCCTGATAACGAGATTTACGATGTAATCTATTAGTCCACATGTACATTGACGTGTAAATCAATGAATTCATGCTTGTATACAGTTATTACACTCATTGCGTTTTGATTTTGCACAAGTAGGCCATGTTCCGCTTCAATCAATTTATGTCTTATTTAAAATGGCATTTACGTTGCAGCTTGTCGTTTCCTTGAACGTTTAATACATAAATAATTTTCCGCATGTATATATATGCACATTCACATGTCTACGGTAAGCTTTAAATCAACAACAACAAGAATGGGTTGTTTAAAATTTATAGAACATTTTGTTCTCGTGTGTGTGTTGCTTTACTTTGAAGTAAACGATTTCCTTGAACTCTGTTTGAGATTATTAAAAGCTTCATATATACTTAATCCGAACATATGCAAGAATGTATGCGTATTCAAATGAACAGATCACCATTGGCCCCGTGCCAAATCATTCACACAACCTCTGTGTTTTTGTATCTTTGTCAATTCATTCACTATTTTCTGTAATCTTCTCATAAGTTTTATAGATGACGTGGCTATGTTTTGGTTATTAAAAAATAAATCAGCGATCATAATTTGAATAATTGTGGTACTTTTATTTACAAACGACTCATTAGTTAGAAATGCATCAGAACGCGAAACAGGTTGAAATTTTCGTTGATCATTTACATCTGTGTGGAATCGAAAAACTAATTATCTGATTATAATGCAATCCATTGTCTGTCAAGCGTATTCTACTAAAAATCAATTTCCGCACCGTCGTTAATCAAATTATAGCGAGCAATTTATCACAATTGATATGCGTGCGAGTGTCATGCTGCTGTGAGCGAACGAGCACGCGCGCGCAAACCTGCACACACACACACACACACATCGGGCGCACGCGCACACGGGAATATTAGAAAATGTAATTTGTCATACAGTCGAGAGTTCTACTCTGGTGGTTAGCAGCTAACTGATATAATGCGTCCAATGTATCTATTAGTTCGCTATGCATATAACTTATCCTAACGGTTTTAGCTAAATGGTCAATTTAAAGTAATCAATTGGTCAGGTAATTTATAGGCCTCGATCAGCGTCATTGATTAGTAGACGTAAGAAAAGTAATAATGATAGTACAATCTATCAAAATGTCGTCCAAATCTAACGTAATATCTTGCCGTTTCAGATGATCACATCATGTGTTTCGTGTTTGCTGTCGTATGTGTACTTTCAAGTCGACGGTAGCGACACAGAAATAACACATCCTTCTATTAACGAGACATACTGTGTATGGAGCGTGTAACTATACGCGTGCAAGTTCTATCCTGTCTGTTCACACAGGTATATATATATATATATATATATATATATATATATATATATATATATATATATATATATATATATATATGTATGTATGTATGTATGTATTTGTACACATTTCTCTTTATATATTTAGTACCGCGTAATTCCTTTGCGAACGTGTGTTATTTTTAATTGTTTAATTAACCGAACAGTCTGCTGGCCGTTGACGTGTTGTTTTAAAGCGATGTGCTTGATTTACACCGTGCAAGTATAATATCATACAAGCAGATTGCTGGTGTTTCTGACTAAGAGCAGCAGTAAATCATTTACGCGTTGACCCTTTGATGAAATGATATTGTGAGCCAAATGTTTCTACTTGAAGTTTGTGGACAATTAACTTGGTTGTTTTGACAGTACATAGTGTGCTTTGTACTTGTGTTTAGATCTGACATTGTTGTTTTAATATGCAAGAAGTTGCCAAATTTGTTAAATTATAAACAAAGTTAGTAAAGTAAATGAGAAAAATTCCTTATCAAAATAACAGAATTCATCGTGGATGACGAGTCAGTTTTACGAGAAAAATTCCGCTATAATTCGTTTCCATTCGAACGTGACAGTATGTCCAGTGCAATGATAAAAAAAAAATGTGATATATTTGCTAGAAACTAGGAAAACGCTGTCGTTCCAAATACGTTAGACACGAACTGTATTTTCATTATGCATGTATGCACGTACCATTGGCCAAGAGAGACTGGACGTGATGTTCTACATACATATATGGGGGGTGTAGTGCTAGGTTTTAAAATAACCCTCCGCTCGCCACAGGTCACCATATTTGTCCACGAATTCCTCCTCGGCCACCCATGATGTTTGCTCGGACCATGAGAGTCCATATCTTGTCTAAATATTCGAAAGTAAATATGGAACCTTTTTCAAGAATTCGCAGCATTGTTGTCTCTCGGTGCAACGCGGGTATATTTGTTCATTAAATGTGACTGGGGATGTTTGGGTGTTGTCGTGGTGAGTGTTTATTCACATAAATGGAATGTACACACACATATATATATATACATATATACAGACGTATATACCCAGTACACATTTACAGGCGACGGCGTAACGAAATGAAAACGAAAAATAGCTTTGTTAATGTTGCTGAATAATTTCAACGCGCAGACGGTTAAGTGTTTCTGACATTGATTAGTTAACATTTGTGTGGTTTCACCTTGACTGTGCTTAATGGGCTTGCTAGAAGCTTTTGCTATATATCGTCTTTAATACGTATGATTCTTAGTTCTGAAGCATTCCCAATTTAGTAATATTTGTGCTAGGTTTTGGCAGATCCATGCATCAGTGCTCCATATCAACTATGGCTGTCAGAATATATAGAAAGGTCTTCCAGTTTGTGTGTACGAACAATACATTGCATTTCTCCATACAACATGCATAATACATACATGCTCGGTCAGTGAATGCAGGACTAAACGATATGGAATAACAGCATATACAGAAACTTCGATGATGACGATGATGATGATGTCGGTTGTGTTTTGTCAAACTCCCAGGACGTTGGTCTCGGTTCAGGCGATGTCCATCATATCAGTCATGCATGAACGAGTGCCGGGATCGATTCCCGACCGGCGAGCTTGTGACAGGGGCCGGATGCGGTCGCGGTATGTGTGTGTGGAATGCTCATCTGATCCTCTCGGCTGACACGACTCTCTTGGACACATCCTGACAGGGTGTCTGATGTCATCTTGGCACAGAGGTTTCATCTCTCACATACACATCTATAGATACTGGTTCGGAACACATACAGAGTGGTATGAGAAGGACCGTCTCGACACATGCATGTAAATGTAGACGTGCTTATATCCATCTTCTAGGATTAATATTTCCCACAGAGAGATATTTTCAAAAAGCCTGATAGCTGCGACATACGATTCCTCTTAGCAGATTCGAGGTCTGGTGTTGAAGGGTGGAATTTAGAACGATATGTCGTTGTTATAGATGGATTTTTGTATAAAATTCTAGATTCCTTCAATGAATTATCTTTGTTAGAAATTATATTTCATGAATATAGTTTATTAACCTAACTCGTCTCTTTTTTGTTACAGTTGCAGCAGAATTGGTCAGTCGGTAAGTGACATTTATTCTTTCAAATATCAACAGCAGCAGCAGCAGCTGTTGGTGATATTATTACTTGAGTATCTAATACCGGATATCGGAAGACACATTCCTTTCACGTTTTATATCTGGCACACGGGTTTATTCGAACAAAACCAACAAAGGCAGTATCTTTGTCACGGCGGCTTAATTTGGAAGCCACCCTGTGAAATATAACCTATCACATGCGGGTGTCAATGTAGTAGTAGAATTCATTGATCTATTTAGGTGTAGGTATTAGAAATACGCATCCGTAAACAACAACAACAGTGGGTAGGTGTGTTGTTAGGTTACAGGAACCAGGCGGGGTTGCAATGCATGTCCACAATGTTAATCTAATGATTAATCTTACGGGAAATTATACTGTTATAATAATTAATTATTCTCCTATATTATTCACCTTTGGTTTCCTGGGCATATCTCAAAGTGATAGTTATTATTTATTGTACTTCTGTGATAACTAAAATTGAAATAATTTATATTTACATATATATATATATATATATATATATATATATATATATATAATTTTTTTTTTATTTGTTTTGTTTTTTTTTATCTAACTAAAAATGTAGTCTTCTAAAAGCATGTCCGTAATTTTGCGAATTTTGAAAAAATTCTTTTTGATTCTGAATCAGCACATCGAAATGTATATCCCATGAAATTATTTTACCCTTTTTTTTAACACCCTGTATATATACATATATACATATATCTATCGACACACACAACACAAAATTGTCCCTCGACATGTGATTTAGTGAATTATAGTTGTTGTTCAAACATTACATAACTTTTATTTGGATCATGCATGAAAAGTTTATAGTTTCCAGAGTTTCCACACACACATATTATGATACTGTGTACGAATATAAGTGTGTGTGTGTGAGAGTGAGATATGGGTGTACTGTTATTAGTATTATATATGTGCGTGCGTATGCATGATTATGTGTGTGTGTGTGTTATATGTCTCGTGTATGTACGCGATGACGAACGAGCGACGCGACGGAAACGCTACAGGCCGATTGCTCTAGCGGAAATGTTGCTGTCCCCTGTTCACTTCCGGTGCTTGCACTCGCACGCCATGCGTTGGTCGACGGCGACTCTCGGTACTAGCGTGTACACACACACATATATACACGCATAGAGGTACATTGACTACTACTACTAATACAGTTACAAATATTCATAAGTACATAACAATGTAAGGACAAGTATGCGCGCGCAATTACACGCATATACGTGTCCGGTGTGCGCGCGTGCGCACACACGCACACATGCTCGGCAAGCGAGCGCACTAACGATACCAGCAGATTAAATCTAATTATAATTGCGTTGACACGGTCCGCGTGTCACGGTGAATGCGAACATAATCAGGTAAAATTGCTTATTGTTGTTATTTTTCAACGATTGACGGACCAAATGATTGCTCATATATGCTCGTGTACAACTCTACACAGCGTGGACAATATTATTATGTATTTGTTTTGATGGACAGCTGTGTGATAAGACAGAGTGCAATATAAACACTTTGCCTTAGATCATTGACTTTACAAACCATTATGTTACATCCATCATTAGCTTAATGGAAAAGTAATATCGGTTTCAGAGAAACGTATATCTTTTCCCGTTCAATCTTAAACAGACACAACGATCGTCTTGGGATAGCATAAGATTGCGGAAAGGATATGCGACAGTGTGGAATATTCATAAATATCACATCTAGTGGGAATTTCGCGCGTTGTTTATTAACATTCTAACATGCACGGTTGTCCCGTGCATCCTGGTATTTGTACCAAAGTGCACAATGGATAACAGAGTGTGCTAAGGGACTGGGGAAGGGAAGAAGATGAACGTTGTTCGAGAAGAGAAGAGTACACGTGAACGGGCGAGTTAGTGGACGGCTGCTAAATTTATTAGCGTGGTTCTTAACCGACTTCGACTGCACCCGTAGCAGCGCAACCAATCGTAGAGGGATACCGGGTGTTTGATTAAGTAACTAACACTCCGGCACTAGAGTACTGAGTAAATGAATGGAATGCTCTTCACACAGTCAGGGCTGGGCTTGCACAAGTTCTTGGAACGGCAAGAAGGTATATTTGTACACTTATTTGGGTAAATATAAAAATCCCAAACGAACTGCTCACATAATCTATAGGCAAATGGTGATCGGAGTTTTGTAAATGAGCACGTCAGATATCACAAATTAACACGTACATGATACATCTTTTAGCCTATGAAGTTGCAACTGAAACGATTAGTTTAAATATGCTGCCTTACAAAATTTTATGGTGTTACGGGAACGTATTCAAATTCGATTACGAGCATGTGGGTGTTTTAACTGATAGCGAATTATGCAAGAATGTCCGACTACCAACTACATACATATGGAACGAAGACGCGTGGGTATCACCAAATATCAATTCGGTGTGAAATATTTTCAAATGCTAATAGAATGCTACCAAAGGTAGCTGGTCAAATGTTATTTATTCACAGCCGAACCAACCAACAACGCATTGACTCCAATGTATCGACATTTTTTTCCACTATCCATCAGTAGTTGATTCAATGCTTGTTTATATTTATGTTTGGCGAATGTTAAATTTCGGATTAAAATTTGCAATTCAAAAAATCCGATTTCCGACGTACATACATACGCTGTGATTTATACTGGCACATGTGTCCGTTTCTATGTTTTACGTACTTACTCGTAAAAAAATGACGACAACTTTTTTCTCGTGAATTTTGCTTATAATTTATTTATGCAAGATTGAAGCAACTGTGCGCAATTATTGTGTGCTTCGTTTCGCATGCATTTATGCATGCTGTGAAGATGAAAATTCCTGTTTATGATGCCATCTTTATGACGCAAATGTTATTTTGTTGCGATAAATCTCAGCGCGTTCGCATGAGATTGAACGAAATAAATCGCGGTGTCCTTAGTTGAATACGCATGCGCGAAATGTACGTGAAACACAGAACAGTTGTTAGCATGGGCGCCCGTAGATTTTTTTCCAGGTGTGGGCAAAACATAGGGCAGAATTTTTTCAAGGGTGGGCAAAACATAAAAATATATAAAAAACATAAGGTTTTAACATAAAAAATTTAAAATTGGCGACTCCAGGGGAGGGCAAACGCCCCCTCTTGCCCTATGCTGCGGGCGCCCATGGTTGTTAGCTAACTATATTGTACATCAGTGTTAGAATATAGTTGTCAGAGAAAAATGAGCATAGAAACTTATTACATAATATACTGCATTTACATTTGTAGATTTAATTCATGTTTATTGTAAACATTGGTTGATTCGAGGAGACAAGTTAGTGTACTGCTTCAAACATCATTTACGAACCAAAGATACCCGTATAATATATGTGTTTACATCGTCATACATACCTATCCATATATTCTGAAAGTCCTGACAAAGAAATTCCATTTATGTCCGGTGGAACTTCAAGGGAGAACAGTATAACTTGCTAGTTTTAGTAATTCAATATCGCGCCAGGCCCTTTGCCCTGTACGAAACGTGTCCTTTATTATACGTCAGAGAGCGTGCGAGCAAACGCACATTTCTCTTTGGTGGAGAGAAGTTCGCCTTTGTCGTTCTACTTCTCTTCCGGCTCGTCGTAGATGATGTGAAAGGACAGCATCACTTCATAAGACAATGCATCGTACACCACAACTGTACGTGCAGGATATGAGACCAGCTGAGGACACTCGATGTCGTCGATATATTGATCCTAATATGAAATGGTTGCTGGGCGAAAGTTTCGTAGAAATTACCATAGGAATTAATTTCATCTATGGAAGTTTATATCGAGGAACCTCTGTACAATTGTACGTCGAACTACGATCAACTATTTCCCTAATGATTCATCTAGGCTTAATGCAACATCCGGTATCTCCTGTGCATGGTATAATACCTACATACGTATGTATGCGAGTGTGTGCCTGGTGCAGATCACTTTGATCTATCAATTGTTGATTGTTATGTATGAGCCGTGGATGAGAATATATTACGTATAAATTACCGAAACGCGCATTGTTTGACCGTTTAGGGATCAACGTTGGCCGTCGTGCGGAGCTCGTGGCCGCTTATATTGAGCGACCCGGTATCTAATTTAAATTTAATTTATTACCCCGTTATTCTGAACATACCTACCCTACCGTACCTACCGTCCGTGTGCCATGTTTGTGTGTGTATGTTAGTACCAACGCTGGGCTTGTATATGTTCGTGCATTGGCACACTAACGGGAAGCCATTTACTGAAGTGGAGAATATATCAGCGTTATACTCTGGTTACATACACAGTTCGCGTTGACGGTTTTTCCACAATTTATTATCGATATACTCCCGTTGTGTGCATGTTATGACACACCCAGTAGTCGGCCGGATGACAGAACGTTGATATTTTTATCGGCAATGGTCCATGTATGCGCCCTCGATTATCCGGATTGATAAAACCAACACGGGAGAATAGAAATGGGTGGAATGGATATTATAAAGTATTTCTAACTTTCATATGAGCGTAATTTAACTTTTCCAAGTGTAGTTATATAGTTTCTCAATTTTATATTTACATGCTCCGTCTGCAAACTTTATCTTGTTACATAAAATATAAGTTCACCCCCACCCAGTACGTAAATGATTAATTAGGGTTGTTAATTACATAACACTATCATGTTTGTACCAAGCAGAGGGGAAATGCAAGGGTTGCGACCCTTGTTTTAAGTGTCTCGTCCCTATGACTAAAGCCCCATTTGGAGGGGATCATGACCCATAAAAAAAAAACATTAATGTTTTTACGTATATCGAATATCTGTAAACAGTTTGCACAAAAAGTTTCATCTCTTTCATGTTTGCAGTGTAGAATGCATTTTTCTACAAATATTGTAATCTAGAATCTAGTTTTTGTGAAATTTCATTGATTAATTTATAGCGAATGTATAATTTCTAATATAAACCATTTGCCCGTTGTTAATAGTTTAATTCCACTGCAATGCGCATGCGCCGTTGCCAAACGTAACGGCTATCGTTAATTTTTTATGGGACGATAATAAAAGTAATTGTTACATTTGAAAAATTCCCTTTTAAATGGCCGTTCCTCTCTGTTTCGCCGACGGGTTCTCGTTTCGAAATTACTGTAATTTCGGCTACAACAGCTGTTGAATGGGCCTACGACAATTATGTAAAATGAGATGAGAATTTAAGGCCCTGCGGATGCCGATGTTAGTTTATAGCGTTGCATACAACATGAGGAACGAGAACCACTGCTGCACTTTACATTATGTATCTTGGCAATAATTCATTTCAGTAGGTAACGAAACTCGTGGACTGAACTTTATATTATAATTTCACAATAATTCTCAATGTTTTCAACGACAAAATTCAGAATCCTCCAGCGAAGATTTTTATTTAAATGTCAATACATATTTTTAGCCGATGCGAAAGTTGTATTAAATATGACGGAGAATTCGGGAAACAAAATTACTGGAAACAATGCACGCGGATGAGTTTCTTTGGATCGGCTTGAATGGAGAAGGTGCCATGAGTTGTCTGTCTCTGCTTTAGACGCCAAAGGTTTTATTAATTATGAACTTAAGATACCTGCAACTGTAAAGAATATGTAACTCGTAACCACGAAAGAATTACATTTGTATGTTAATCTTATTATGCTGAATACAGATGAGCACTTGCAATATATAAACTGATTTAATACTGTACCAAATATATCCTCGTTTTAAGTGCATATGTAGTTTGTTTATAATTTGGCGCAGGTAACTGTCGCTGTTGAGCTTGCCTCTAATCAAATGTGAGTTGAATTATCCTCGCCATGTGCGTTTTTTTTATCTTCCGCAGTGCACATATACGTTTTATTGGTTTCTCTTTACAGTAGATACGTTTTTATGAGTACCAGGCAGCCGTGGCTCTTTGAACGAGGAAATATTTCATGTATTAGAACGATCTTTCTGTTATATATTGACATTTTTGTAGCATATTTTTTTTTTGCTGACAGAGCTCATGAGTCTCTAATACAACAGCACTGGGCAAAATATATTTAAAATGAACTATCATTTTTTTATTTTTCAAAACATCTGCAGCATTTCGAAGTATTTGCATTAATGCTGGTTTTAAAATAATTGCAGATATCTCGCCAATGTAATCACAATGGAATTTATGAAAATGTAATAAATACTTCTAAATTATTAGTCCAATTAATAACAGCACGTGAATTGTTAAAATATAATCCGATATAATATATTTTATAGTGAGTAATTAATAACTATTGTTAGTAGAATTTTTCACGCTCGCAGCGACATCTATGAAGTTGCAAACAAATTACCGGCGTGATCGTTCGGTCTTAATATGTTCAAGTTTGTGGAAAGGGTCGAACTGTCAGTACTGCGTTACGCAGAGGGTAATTGCATGCATGTGTGTGTGTGTCAGTGTTGGTAGTAGTGGTGGTGGTGTTGCTAATATGTTATGGACTAGTCCATATATCTTACGACTTTGCGGGTCACGTTTCGAAACAACCGCATCCATCTACGTGCGGTCTACGGCCTCGGCAGACTGACATCGGGTCTCTGTACATTGGATATGTGAAAGATAAGTGCACTCGACCGCTCATAAGCGCACCTGTACTAACTTTGCACCGGTAGGTGCATGTGCACTTAAATAAACATATACAGAATAAAGTGGATGTATACCATATATGCTGGTTACAGATATAATTCTATTTTAACATTGTAGATATGTACAAATAAAGTCAAACTTTCATTCTAGGCAATAGCATAGTCATAAGTAATAGTAATGTAATACAGTTCTGCTGATGTACTGAAATCTTTCGTTTGAAATTATTTTACACCTGATGCCCGCGAGAAATGTAACCTGTCCACGCCACTGGTTGCCAACACAAGAAGGACGGAAAGAGGAGGTGGTTTTAGAACCATCTGTCTGGAGTACGTGCTCAAGTGATCGAAGTAGACTATGGGCATGGCCTGCCACGTTGGGGAGGAATCCGCTTTGACATGGCACGCTGAGAGAGCCACTCTGCCCACTTCCCCTCTCCTCTGCGATGCCTTCCATCATGACGACCTGTAATCCAACGCTGCGGAGATGACGACCTCAGGATGTTTTAATATCATCTCCGTCACCCTACACATTGGCTATTCCATTTCAGTTCCTTCTAATTGCTCCGAATTCCTCACTTCCATTATTAGGGTGCTATTCGCTATTTCTTTACCCTATTTTTATCTTCCTTCACAATCCTTCACGTGAGTTCTTCCCACACATATAGATGCTCGCACGTAAATGACAAAATGCGTGGGCCGTCCGCTCGCCAGTTCGTTCCGCTGCTTGGGAATTAGTTTCAAGTCAATAGCATGATTCATGACTTCAAACGATACACCACCATGTGTTCTGAATAACAGTTATTTCTTTGTACATTTCTAAGCGCGTTCTAGAAATTGTCGTGTTTATTAGACAGATACCACAAACTTTTACATATGTACTGTTTTAAGTTGCCGAATAGGATCTAGGCTATATGGCTGGAAGAAAACTATAAAATCTTACATTGCAGCAGTGATCATGTATTATTAGATTGATTTCGAAGAGAATCTTTAGTTTCATGGGGAATGCATGAATATGACATATATATAGTATTCAGAACTGTGCAGTACTACCGTAATTAAATTTGAAAATAACGTAGTCTGATGATGTATAACTTTGCGCCCACTGCATGATGTAGAGCACATTTTTTTTTCTAACCATTACGCGGCCTTAAGCACATTACTCGGAAGTCGTACGTGTGTTAAATACACAGGAACTCATATATATACGATTCCCAACCGTTCGAGAATGCAGACACGCTAGTGTAAACGAGTAATGATATTTGGAAAGCGCGCATATGACGTGCCAAACGTTCTGTATGCCTGCCGTTTCCGGAATGAACTAGCCTGCTTGCGTGCGTGCATTAGTTTCGTGCGCACGATTAACACGTACAGTCGACCAAAAGCTACAAACTTCAAAGTTCACACTGTATGTAGTCTTTCCTTTGGGGGATTTTGTGTTTTCCCAGTGCCATTGAGTAAATATAGGTTGCTTTTACGAGCGAAGAATGTTGTGCGAGTAAATGCAACACAAATACAGCGAAATAGAACTAGAGGGTATTCTTTCAACTTTAATTATATGATTGATTAATAATAACGCACCACTCATTCGGATGTTGGGTCATTTGTTCATAGATATATTTGGTTTATAATCTAACTGGTTACGAAGTTAATCATTAGGAAATGTAGAGAAACTTGCGAGGTTAGTTCACCGATTCTGTTGGCTATCTCTAATTGTAGAACATCTATCGATATTCTGAACTCACAGTAGAGATGTGTCGATAGATAGAACGAAGTAACCTAAGTGGAACGTCGGTATCTAGACTTGCTGTTCACAACATCATCATCAGCAATGCTCCTCGCCAGTTCTGCAGCGGTTAATTCGCAGTAATGCAACATTTAATCGATTAGAATCTGGCTTGCACTTTCGAGTGGGCATTGCAGTGTAGTGTGCCCGCTTGCATACAGATGGTGCCACATACCGCGGGTCTATGTGTACCGGGGATATATCAGTGTGCAACATACCATACCGGTATCTTATTGCGATTACAGGCTATTGTTCGAGCTCTCAGTCCTCGGGCCCGGTGCATCCAAGATCACCGCGGCCAGAAAACCGGGATGTATGAGACTAAACCCTACATATGTGTACAGTTCCATCAAACATAACGGCGACTAACCTGACTATAAAACGAAATTGACTAGGATCATTTTATTCCATTTTGCATGTATGGATGAATGCCATTTATGCAATGTCTACTCTGTGCTGAGGTAGTGTTTCATAATACACAGCCCGGCTTTCAGCACTACGTACTTACGTGAACTGAATGCCTGTGTACCCTGTGTGAAAGGCACGGCGCACACAGTGGGTATATGGGCACGGACCCTCATGAGATCAGACGCTAGATTGGACATGGACCAGCCCTACTGCTTCAACACAGAGTGTAAGATTAGACCCACGAACCAATGAGCGAACGACGCCGAAGAAACAAGCGACTCTTCTTTTTCTACTCCTGCATATGATGTAAGCAACTTTGCGCACGCAGACAGAAAAAAAACCTCTTACTCTCTCACATCGAAGCAGGATGAAACTAATTCATATTACACACAGGCACAGATGCATCCAAGGGTGGATTATATCCGCTCGGTGACCTCAAAAGAACGTAGGAATAACGTGTAGAACGTATTTAGGTCATACATACACTTTTCGCATTAATAGGACGGAAACCATGTGTGATATTTCGCACCGATCAAAAAAGTACAAAAACTCTTTCGAAACAAAAAACTGAGTTGAACAAATATAAAAAAGGGTGTTTGTTAATGTTTGAGTTGCGCTTAAAAAAAATTAATCTCGAATTAGGGCAACGGCCTGAAAAGATAAGTACGGAAAAGAACAAAGATAAAAACTGTTCAAAAAGTTAAGACGGAAAGAGGTTAGAGTAAACGAAAAAATACTTATAATTTACTGGATTTTAGTTGGATTATTCGAATAGGTACTATTACTTTCAACATTATCATCTTCGTGTTGAAATGTCACTTTTCATCATATTGTGCGGGATTGTTAAATATTAGAAGATAGGCAAATGGTATAATATTTTTGATTACGGAAATTATATTCCGCTGGCTATTAGACACCATTAACCAATTACAATTGCCTGGATAGAAAATACATCAAAACCAGTCGGGAATATAACTTGAGTATCGCAGATAATAGTGGAGAGATATCGTATATAATGTATCTCTCTGTATATCTACAACATGCATAGTTGTCTATACGTATATACCACAAGCAGTTAGCGATATATTATACCTGTATATGCGTGCGGTCATCTATTGTGAAAATTAACGTGCAATCGCTTGGGAACATCGATTGGCTATGTTTTAATACAGCCAGGAAATTTATTGATGCTAATTAATTTCTACGTTTCGGGGCCTGGCATGGGAGTGTATACACACACACACATATATCTGTATCTATGTACATATGTAACACATACACACATATAGACATATGCATGTATCCAATGGTTTCCATGCTCATTCAACACCGTATAGCTTCGAGCAGAAGTAATTTTAAAGCCTAATCCGTATACATGCACACACGCATGCGCATATATACATGTATGTAACCTGTCCATACTCAGCTACATTGAATGTATAATACAGTGTGCAGTAATAACACAGTCTGAAGTCGGCGTGACGTCTCTCATTATCTCTGCCTGGCAATCTTACACTTTGTCATGTTAATTACATTTTTCTCTCTGCCCCCATTCCTCTCCACTCCGCCGTGCTCCTGCGTCGTGTCTTATTTTTTGTCATTAATTTATTTTTCTTTCGCGAGGTCTGAAGTGCTCGTAATGTGAAAACGTCCTTTGATATTTCGAATCACCCGGTTTTCGTCCCGACGACGCAGATAAGAATTGAGATTTATTGTGCACAGGTTTCTACGAAAGTATAAGAGCTAGTTTGTTCTGAATGAGATGCTTGTGTTGTTAACTTATAGCTACGTTCGTATACTAGCGAATACAAGTAATATTTTCTTTGGCAAATAATTGATAATTGGATTTCTTGGAGCATGTAATGGAACTACATATATGGTAGCCTGTATTTTCCAAGTGTATCATCATTGCAAAAAAAAAAGCGAAATAGTTGGAAGACACTGTCTTGTACGGTCGCTTTCTTCTACGTAAGCAATTCACCCAGTTTCGCCTGAAGCGTCCGCGTTTGATATCCATCTGCGATACGTAAATATCGCATACAATGCACACTTTACGACAGCCTGAATGCTTCCACAATGCGTTCGCTTTGATTTCCCTGCGGTTGTGTTACGAAGAAAACGCACACACACACACGCACACGTACACACACGCAAGCACCACTTTTCAAAGAACCAACTGCTTGTCCCCTTACGTCAGGGGCGAGCAAACTGGGGAGACGAAAGACGCATGATGATGAAAAATAGTTGCGAGGTGTCGACGATCCGATAGAGGAAAATATGTCAATCGAATTGTTATTAAAAATCGTACACGTCCTAGTCCAAAATGAGAGTTTTTCGAAAAAAAAAGGGTCAAGCATTCTTAGACCCTTCAATGCATATCTCTGCAGCCGATACAAGATTATTTTTCAAACTAGACTATAATGTTAAAGTCCATCAGATAGATAAAAGATTTTATGTAGTTCATCAATTTTAACTATACGTTGTATAATATGAATTTGCCATGTATAAAACAGCCGTTAGTTTTAATGTAGCTCCCTGAATCATTGACATAAACGTGAACATATGTGTAAACATCAACATGCTTGTGCATCCATGCTCTTATCTACTATACGAGCGTATGCGTGTGTCTGTGTGTGTGTGTGCGTGAGTAAACGAGCAATGTATGAGGTTCATACATGCGCCATAGGGAAATCAGACCTCGTATATGAAAGAAATAATGCGCTTCTAAATGGGTACCCTAACGACTACAGACATTTGGATCGTTATCTGTGTGTCTCCTCTCTTCTATCGTTATCATATGTTTACGTGTTTGAAAATCCGTGACCAAAGTACTATTTTCCTCTTGACCATTTCAATAATGATGGATACTTGCATTTCCTCTTCCATTCACTGTTTAGTTTTCCAGGCTGTTGTCACGGTCAAGCATGATCTTATTCTACTTATCGTTGTGGAAACGTAACACCAAAGATTGTTCCGAAGAATTCGCCAAGACCGACAACCACACCCGCTTGATAGTGATCAGTAATTTAGAATTCCTCGTGCTCCACGTGTGCGTGTGCACGTAGAGACCTGAAACTCCGACTACCTGATCTCGCTCGCTCCTGCATCGCTAAAGCCAGGCATCAAATAATTCCACGTTCTAATTTTATTGTGCAGCACACATGAAATTACGATATCAACCTTGTAATGACGTACGTAAGATTCACCCATGTGTGTGTGTGTGTGTGTGTGTGTGTGTGTGTGTGTGTGTGTGTGTATGTACACACAGTGTTATGTACACTTCAAGCCGTTCTCGTTAGAGCCATTGTGTTAAAGGAACGCGATCTACGGCTCAAAGTAATGACAGTTAATTAATTCCAAGAACTCGAGCCTCTGATCATGGTTTCCGTGTAAACTGTCACGCGAGTTCCCCCCCTTCCCCCCAACGCTCGGATGTTCTAAAGAGCGGGGGTTAGCGGGTAGAGTCTTAAATAATAGGGTAGGCTTACAGGATGGACAACGGTGATGTCTTGTATAGTTTATCAACTAGCTGGCGCGGGGGGGGGTCTTCTGCCTACTGTTGTTGTTGAGTTGGAGTAACCATATGCACCCTCACGGTTGGCTAGTCGAATAATCGGTCATTGTTCCGTATTCCTGTGATGAACGTTCCATGGATTTGAAGGATAATGAACGAAATAAATGTGTGCTGGTTGTGTTCCCAGTTGGGAACTCCCTCTTGGGCTGGAACAAACAAGATCGGCATTTCTGTTTTATATGCACATGTTACGTCCGTTTGCCATTCAGCAATTCTTATTTGGTTTTACATTTAACAATAAGCAAGTGCAATATTTTAATACCACATACCAACATGACACATTTAAATATTTTGTTCATAACCTATATTGAGATTAACATTTCGACAAGCATAAAAGAAGATGTTATGATCATAAAATTGGTCATAGACTACAAATGAAATTCTAAGATATGTATACAGTTGCTACTAATATAGATATAAGTGTGTTGTTTTTTTTTTCTATTTCGTGTATACATGTATAGTTACATGTATACATACATATATACATAACATCACACCTTTCCCATGTATAATGGATATAGTGTATCCATAGATATAAGAACTTGACTAAACGCAGCATGCTATTAACAGAGGATTATCCCAAATTATACGACACAGTAAACGAATAAAAAGCAGAGCTGTATTCAGAAATTTATAAATACATTTTGAAAAATAACAACAAAAATATGATATACATCTTAACAATAATAATACAAATTAACATAAATAAATGTAATATTCAATAAATTATTATTACGTCTTAATTATAGACAAAATGTCTCTTGTCTTTCCCGCTAAGAGCATTACAAATGTACCTGAATACCGCCACTACTAGTAGTTTATGGCCTCTCCTGCTGTGAAGGGTACCACCCTACCTATTAAGGAATCATGTCAAGTTCTTATATCTATGGATAGACTATACAATGTAGGTATATTTATTATAAAATTAACTTAATGTTGTTACATGTTGTAAATTACACATGAAAGCTTTGGCTTATGATTGCATTAACGATTTTTTTTACAACGTTTGATCACTGCACGTGACCAATACGTAATTTACCGCAAATTATAATAATGTTTATAACATTAAATTGAATTTTTGCCATCAATACGGAACTAACTTTATGCGCGCATCAATTAGCTGTCAAAATGGCAAATTGGTTTGGAAATATTTACCGCATGACTTACTTTATGATTAACGTGATTTATGGCGATTACCGTGTACAAGGTCAAACTGGATTCGTTACTAGGGAGATCACTTCTATTGCCGATTCGTGCACATCAATATTTTTCGTTGAAATTTAATCTGGAGGAGTGGAGGTATTGCTTTTAGAATTAACATATGTACATCAAATATGTTTCTATAACGTCGAAAATGACCTTTGTTAAAACAATATTCAATATGATAATATTGTTAATATATATATATACATATATATATATATATATATATATAGGTATATATATATATATATATATATATATATATATATATATATATATATGTATATATATATATATATATATATATATATATATATATATATATATATATATATATATATATATATATATATGTTCTAACAATATACGTAACTACTTAACAGATTTCACTATCCCCCGCCCGTCCAATTCTCTTCTGTCACGTGGTACACCTCTGTGTTCCTTTATATATCAAATATTACGTTATTTTCTCGCAAGAGAATCTTGTCGTCGACGTCACCTGTGCTTGTACCTTTAACAATCAAACGTCCGCTCTATTGTCACTTTTCCTTTGTTCCGACAACATAAAGGCATGACAGTCTCCGGCCCTTTGACGATGGCGCCTGCTTTATTTAAGCCTGCACGAGCGCACAACTCTCGTTTGAATGGAACGCGCGCGTGCGCACACACACGTACACACGCAGACCTAGCATTCGGTATAAACAAATGGCGGCTAATGACGAGGATCTATATGTTATTTGACAGTCATCCAGCACCAGGTGACACAATTCTGGCCGAAAACTCTCGCAATTAGACATCCAAGCGATCCATGCCGACGACAAGTTCAATGTCTTGTGTGTGTGTGTGTGTGCAAATGGCGGTTTGTGTGCAAATATAATCAGTAAGGGTTCTGCACTTAATTGCCCGCGGAGTTCAGTTAAATGTTTGTCTTAATTATGGCTATAAAATTATTAATTACTTCATTTCATTTTAGTGCGATCGTTTGCGCAAGTGGAATGGAATATTGTCCACTAAACATTTCGATATTGCGACGCGTAAATGTTTTTTGTAAAATAACAAAAACTTTGATAACAACAGTAACGCTTTTAAACTAGAACACTGTATACACATTAATACTTAAAAACTCCAGGATGTGTGATTTAGATAGAAGGACACATAAAAACCCGTCCGTAAAAAAAAAAACCGTACGATATTTTTTCAAGGTACCGAGACCCTAATTTAAATTTTGCCGTTGCCGGCCCCCCGTCAAGGTTTTACTGAGGCTGTGGGTATCAGTAAATTATTTTTATGGCGAACCCTTTTAATGTTTTACGGCCCCCAACTAAGCAAGACCACCACCGAGAAAATAAAATTAATCAATTGTTTATACAACTCATGTAAGTTTACTTTTGGTACATTTATATTTAAGACTGAGCAATATTCAAATTACAGGTTACATTCAGTACCGTTTTGACGCGTGTAATTAATTGTTTTGCAAGTCATACATGCAGTTTTTACTACAACGTTGCCATTTTCATAAAACGCCGCATTGAATGTTGCCGCAAATGTATACGTGTAAGCCGAACTTAATGAAATTTTAAAATGAAAGAGCTGCAGCATTCCACTATGTCTTGTGCTAGGCTATCACGGCATGCTATTAATATGTTCGTTACAAAAAATGATCTTCATAATACTCTCCTACTCATAGGACATATTCTATTCACCATGTATGTCATATACCTTACGTGTATATTCTTGACGCGCACAAATTCATCGGTATGTGTAAACCGTGTTTTATAATCATTCATGCGAGTTCCTCGACATAAATTCTATAATTAAAATCAACAATATTTATTTAGATATTACAAATCTAGTAACAACCTGGTCATTCCATTATATTATTCACGTACGAGTGCCTATAATTTTGAAATGCTTTTAACAAAAGTTAAAATAACTTAAACAGGCACGTTTCAAAGTACAAGTTAAGTGTACCTACGCTAGTTTTTTTTTACAACTCTTTACTGAAAAGTTTCAAGCAGTACACGTTCACTGACAGTGTCTGTTAATCAACATTGCTTTGCGTTTGACGTTTCTATATTTAATGAGAGAGAAAGAGAAGGAATCCCTTTGCCGGTGACAGCTGTTTCTTGTGACGTTTGGAAGAAGACAGAGTTCGTGTAAAATGATATGTTTTGTACGATTCTCTCCGTGTTTATGTGACAATTGTCTCTACACACATACGTCTGTACATTAGAACACATCACACAAATGTGTTCTAATTTTGAACAGGTGAAAGAACTTGTCGAAAACCGTTGAGCTTTTGTTTTATTTTTAGATGATCGTGAATTGTTTTTTCGTTCTTCTTTGCTGCTCATAATGCTGTTATTGTTTGTATACCGCAGAATAAGTTGTTTGTCATTTTGTGTGATTTGAAACGGTGCCCAAAATGAACGTCTAATGATAAATATCGGGTAATATTTGCTCGTTAAGCTACTGTGTATATTTGCTTCGCATATCTGCCTGTCTAGTCTAGGTGTAATTAGTTGAATTTTTCTTTATCTAAATATAGTCTGTTTTTCTGTTGCTGCCAATTTCCAAACATGTATTTTTATTATTTATTTCTTCAATAACACCTACAAATAAGCAACTTGAAACTTTTGTAATTAAAGTCCGCTGCATAAAAAGAGTATTAAAATTATTTGCTTTCCAGCATACCGCATATTTATTCTATCATTGTCAATTTTGAAAATAATCTACAAATTTTTCAACCGATTATGATCGCTGAATGTATTTCTATAATTCATACAAATGTGTGCGTCACATGCATAGTAGATAGAGGAAAATATAATCTGCCAGTGATCCCCAACATACATTGCCGTATATCTAAACAGCTTTGGCCATCGTATTAGGTAAATCGGTGTTATTTATCGAAGCGTGATTTACATATGCGCGCCATAACGTTAATTACGAACGATTTGATACGCAGTTCGCCCCGATGGCTCATTCATATGACCCCCTACATCGCGTATGTGTCGGACAAAGGACACACCATACACGACACCGC
Organism: Carabus problematicus; assembly: GCA_963422195.1. Classification (NCBI taxonomy): domain Eukaryota; kingdom Metazoa; phylum Arthropoda; class Insecta; order Coleoptera; family Carabidae; genus Carabus; species Carabus problematicus. The sequence goes on along the minus strand of OY728589.1, from coordinate 13,188,509 downwards.
AGGTTAGAACAGGACGGGACCATATCGCAACATTCACAGCACACTGAACAACGATATACTAAATCCCGTATTTATCTTAATACAATCACACAATACCGTCACGTTTGAGAATACGCAACCGGGGCAAGAATTTTATGGTAATTTTTGTCGTTCGCAGTTGACCCTACGATCACTGATAATGCAACGTAAGTTTTAATTGAGATGTTTCTCGTTTTTAATTAATAATTAAGACAGATGCTTGTGAGTTAGGTAAAAAGCAAATATGTTGCAACTCTTGAAACGGAAGTTTTCTTTAAGTATATCCGCTTGATACATTTATGAGTAATCTACTTTAGAGAGAAGTGCTTTTATAAGCAGTTGCAGCAAAGGTATTTATAGAATTCCTTCACATTTTTATTGTTCTCTGACTTTACATTAATCATAGTTGATATACGTATCTACATCTGTGCAGGGGTCTTTTATATATGAACCCAAGGTGGATCTGGATTTCTAACAGGTCAGCAGAACTACAAGCAAATAACAGCTGGCTATACACAGATGTGCCGAAGGTTCTTAGGTCAAAACTTTATGCGACACGGGACACAACGTGGAACGTATTTTGGTAACGTTTGCATTTTTTTTGCGACCAAATAGAAAATTACCATAACGTAGAACAAAATGTCCTGACTACTTTCGGATAAAATAATCGATTTTCAAAACATGTCCTAAAAGATTGTCATGTTTTTTTATTTAATATTTGAACCAATAAAACTGTCAACAGAACTTATGTATTTCGGCATTCTTTGCTTACGTATTGCAATATGTTTCGTAACTTGTATGACTCGATGTGTTTATATTAACAACTATGCTAGTCTTGCATCTGTTTTTAAACAAACCAGAGCAAATGTCAAGTTTCGTGTAAACATTATTTGTTTTCAGATTATGTTAAAACATAGTAAATAACAGTGGCTGCTTGTGTTGTTAATATTCCGTAGTCAAAACATGGAATTTTATTAACATCATACGTATTCACTCGAATGCTATGTACAAATGTATAGAAATTATCTACATTAATATATCACACAAGAGATTTATTATGTTCCCACTCTGCAAATGATACTGCTGTTGTTGTATTATTGTGATTCCGTGCAACGAAAACATTTACGTAAAGCTCGCTTTGGATTGGTGGGTCGTTCTATCGATAGTATCATCATATGGATATCAAACACATTTACAGCAATAGATAACGTTTATTTTATTTTTCCCCTATACATGTACATGTATATGTGTGCATATGTGTATATACATACTTACATATCTCCACAGCAAGCACAGACAATGAACAGATAAATCTAAATTCAAAAAATAATAAATATTCCACTAGCTAGACTCTCGCGCCCGCTAGCATAATATCTTGGCAGACGAGGAAAATATTCGTAGAAAATCCTTTTCTTTTTTGAAAATGTGAGGAAATTGTGTGTGTGTGTGTGCCCGCACATTGCAGACACAAAATCTCAGAAATGTTATTCTGTTCCATCCATTCACGAAGATATATTCATGTCCAGAAGATAAGGTTTTTTTCTTTCTTTCCGTAAAGACCGTACGTAGGAAAGTCGTGTCCTCTCTTGTGACTTGTTTTCTTATCGCATTCTCTCTCTCTCTCTCTCTGTTGCCTGGTGTGTGATGTGCAGCCGTCCATTCTAATGACGTTGGTTTGCTCGTCTCTCTGAGCGCGTGTGTCGTGTTGAAATTGTATATTTTCTACGAACCTAAATTGGGAAATATTGTTCATGTCACGGACTTAGAGAATTAACGCATCAGGCCGTGTATGAGCCTTGGGCCCCAGCTGGGGCCAACATGGAGTTTCACCCAGCGTAATAGAATGACACTGTACCAGGTTACCCTAAACTGTTGTCCGTAAGCTTAACGATAGGGGTTCAATCAGACAAGATCAATTTAACAACTGAATTTCAGTGCATATTATTTTCTTTGTAATTTATATTTTTTCTGTAAGGTTAGTAGAATGTGTCGTGAAAATTAGAATCGATTCGCAAGTTACGGGGAAGATCGCACAAGGAGGCCCTTTTGGCATTAGTATTCTCTGTCACGTCCTGTTGGAAAAAATTCATTTGATATCTTTATGGTTACGAGCACACAGCCTGTAAAATCTCGTGTATATGTAACCATATACCAACACATACGCAACATACACGAACATATGTTTCACATTTCATAACAAAAATGTTTCATTTCATCTCTGGAATTACGCGGCTTGCTTACGAGAAATGTTCCTAAATATATTATTTAAAAACTTGTCATAATTACGCTCTTTCATAAATGTCCTCATATCTTTCTGTGTGATTACATCAACTTCTTTTTACTGACTGGAGGCAAGCAAATGTTCGTACCAAAAAAAAAAAGAAAACTAGCTGTAATATGTGACCGAAGTCTGAGCTCGTGCTAAGCCTGATGGAATAAGCTCTACGCATGATTGATGACGGACAAGGCGAAAGACTTACGGGGTGGGGTATACGAGAGACTTTACCGCCCCGGGGACTTGGACCCGGGACTAATGATTGAATGGCGTAGCATATACCATAGGCGAGTCGGAGTGAGGTGACCGAGGGGTTTCTAAACACTACAAGCGTGAACAATTACGCCACACCGTACCTACTATGCCAATGAATGCACTTATGGTAGGTAGGTAGTATGTGCGTGTTTGAATTTACCAATGCTCTCTGACTGTTTAGGGGGAAGACAAATTCAACAGACCCCGTCCATGTGCATATCCAATTCGAATGAAGTATTATCTTTGTGAATTGCACACACATGCATGTATGGATATATATATATATATATATATATATATATATATATATATGCGAGTGTGTGTGTGTGTGCATTTCAATAGATCTTATACATATACACATGTGTACATGCATATGTATAGGTTCCACCATTCATATATGAAAGGTATTGCTTTCCATTCATTAATTTTATACGCTCAAAATGGTTTTGTATACACCAATAGGAACATATATAATTCGTATAACTATAATAATCTGTATATACAAATAGATTAGTACATTTATATAGTGTATAGAATTCTAACTTGTATCGTTATAAATATAATATCTGTAACGACTAAACACATAGTTATCTCAAATACATAAAACTGAATATAATAAACTGGATATATATTCATATTCTCTGTTAAAATGTTCATTATATGAAAAAGACATTTTTACGACTACTATAATATCGCTGTCTGGAGAACACTTCAATATTTTTCGTTTCAGTGTTATAATTTTATATATCTGCTTCGACACGGGATATTGAAGTCATATATTTCGTAATAGCTATCTTAAAAAGGTCTGTATTCAAAGACATGAAACGCAAGTAGAAAATAATACCATAGAATATGAATCAAATACGCTTGTTAATATTGTATTCAATTTGAATCAGGTTTCATTATCTTGTAATAACATCTGTGGCATAAAAATATAATTGCACTGTATGTAGCAAATAGTTTTTTTGCTCTTAGTACAGCGGATATTTTTTTATTCATACGAGTAATGTATGTCATATGACTGTTTCCGCTTGGAGTACTGAATAACATACTATTACTGTGCGTACGTATAAACGCAATCATTAATCAGTGGAGAATCCTCGTGCGTATGCGCACACACGCACGGCACATCCATATATATTATGTAGATGTATTAGTGAATGAATTACTTACATAAGTGTATATATGTGTACTAGTGCGTGTTTCATATACATAGGTATGTGTACATACAGATGAATTTCTAAGTATGCACGTGTACACAGAGCTGGTTTCAGTCTAAATTGCTCGTACTGGTATTAAAATAAAACTTTATGTTTATATTTTTATTCATATTTTACTTGACATTGTTCATTGTAAGGTAGGTAAGTATTGCTTGAAAGTGCGCTGTCAAATTAAAATATAAACCTACTTACTGATCATAATAATGTAATGATTTCAATATAATTGTCTTTGGTTCTCCTCCTCGATCTGGTTCTGTAGATGTGTGCAAGTGAATGGATATACACACGTATGTGTAACTGAGTGTTAATGTGTGTGTGTGTTGAGCTTAACACATCGCGCATGGTAACATCTGTTTAATAGCATGTGAATAACCGCTTGTACATGTGTGTGACTGACTGATTAACATTTAGATTTAGAATATGTTAATATGTCCTTCATTCATGTGCGTTCGTTGCCATGGCCAGCTGCGCAACGCCCACTACTATTTGAGAATAAAACAAAACAACAGTAGATAAAATGAAATGAAACAAAAAACAAACCCGAAAGCAATCAAGCAAATACAATAGGTGTCAATTAGAAACACGGTATAATTATCAAACCTACACCGATCTATAAAGAAATGTTTTTTTATGGAATTGACTCAATGAGTTTTTACCTGAATGGCAAAATTCTGAAATGTGGGTTTTATCAGGAAATTGGTATTGAAAGAAAAGCATGGTATGACAAGCAGAAACGGGAAAACAAAAATAACAGATTCTATCTCAAATGGCACCAATGGAAATGTCAGCTGTCAAATATTTCTACTTCAACGCGCTAATTATATCGGTTTTTATTGATTTTATTTTTAATTGAATTAATGTTTAAATTATTTCTTTAAATTCATGCATATGTACCTTCCAAAGTATATATTACATATATTAACAACCATTGTTATAATAGATTTATATTAAATTACGTAACAAGGATTTGTATAAGAAAATAATGCTTTAATCGCTTACAGACATGTCTAAACCTTTATAATTGTAATACTTGCGTAACTCTGTATTTAGTTAAATTAGTCTAGTACTAAATTGAAACCTGCAGTAAACAGTAAAAAGTGTTGTGTTCCAGCATTATTTAGTATATTTATCAGCAATTCGCTATAAAAACATACTGATATTAGTGACGATATTGGTGAATTTATTTATGGTGAAAATTGGAGGTGCATCTCTTGAACAAGAATATAGGACATTAAAATATGATGTAAGTTTATTTAAAATATATATTTTCTTGTTATTTCTTTGTCAAGAAAACGCTTCGTAATATTATCGAATGTACATTTCACATAAAACTTTATTTTTCTTTTATTCTAATTAAAGTTTTTGAGAAGCAAAGTAAACTTAATTACCATTGATAAATTATATATTCGTGTCAGCTGTTTTTTTTTTTCTCAAACTAGGTCAACAGATTGCCGTTGCACTCGATGCAAACAATGTTAATAAACGCATTGCACAATCGAATCTCATCGCGTGATTTAAAAATTACAATGTAACCTTTCGCGTACCATAAATCATCATAATTAATTGCCATAACAAGAAATAAATGTATATTTGTTAATTAACATTTTTCTCGAGATTAGTCAGGTTAAATAATAAATATAACGGTACTTTCATAATCGCGTATGTGTAGGTGATTGTTAAATATATACACCTTTTATTAGAAATCAAACTACGTACACGCAGCGCATATAAATAAGAAATTACCAATCATACATAACAAACAGCTGTTCTTTTCAATCTGTCTTGCATTAAGTGGAATTATATAGAATTATACAAGTCTAGTGGCGTACTGCACTTTATACAGAATTTTCTATTTGATGACATTTATTTACGATTCAGTTAAACAAATATCCCTCAGAAAAATATTTAGAAATTGTTAATGAACTAAAAATCAATTCAATGGCGCAAAATTATATCTTTGTATCTTGTTTCGTTTTGACGTTAATGCCCGTTAGAATATAAAACATTCAGTTTTTTTTCACTTATATTTCTGCTGATAATGAATTTGTTAATTGTCAAATCAAGTTGAAACTTAGTTTAGAAGTTAATTAAAATCTATAGAATAGTTCAAATAGAGAATATGGTTTCGTTTTAAACTTACCTAATTTGTACAATTTTGTAATTGATGTACTTTAATGAATATTCAGTGATTGATGTGTTTTGTTAAGTTTGGATTATTTATTGTATACAGACTGTACATACTGCTATACGTTCACTGTCTCTATTACCTAGGTTTCCACAATACATGATACATTATTCAGTTTGTTTCGCAAAGAATAGTTTTCTATACACAGATCAGATATCTTAAGAGATTGTCATTCGCTGTTATGTAAGACGTTAGATGGAAGATGTAATTTCACGCTGTCCTTTCCATTCAAAACCAAAGAAGTAATCTAATATTTCACACTTGTTACTATAAATAAAACATATTTATTTCTACCTCACGTTGAGAATATAGAATATTATTATTCTAAAATTATACATGAAATATTATTTTTAGTTTTCCTGATCCTTGTTTAGTATATAATATCTAAATACCTCATACATATAGTACAAATAGATACATTTAGTGAAATTTAATTCAACATGGTATAACACGAACTATTGTTAGTAGTAACATCAATATGAAAAGTTTAGAGCCGTACCTACGTACATCTAAATTTAGCAATATCAGAGCACCGTACCGTTCAATGCATAAGCTGTACTTGTAGTTAATTTAGGAGACATGCAATCTCAAGTATGTATATACATAATCAATAAAATATAATTTTCTATATGAATTAAGCATACTGTTAATTTAGATACTTCCATCTAATTTGTACAATATTTGCTGGTTATTATGTACAGTCACCAGTATCGCTAAGATGGTGTACCATTATTTACGTGTATTTTTCTTCGCTGGCGACGACGTTGCTTTTAAAGTTGATATGATTAAGTTCCGCGTATGCGCGCCCCACGCGCTGACTCAAATACTATCTTACACACACACACGCACGCGCACACACACATACAAAGTTCAAATGTACGCCGCTGTGCGGCGCCCAGCGGTTATGGTTTCTGAAATTTATGATGGTTACCCCGTCTACCCACAAATTGGTATGAAATTTCTATAAATATTCATCGAGTGCTTTGTCCGCGCCAATTTTCGTTTAGTATAAAGATGGAATTATTGATTATTCATGGTTATTTACATAATTAATCGTATGCGGTGTGGCAAACAACGATGATGGCGCTGGTGCAGAATCAACCGTGGTTGCAAACGTATAACAAGATGTTTATAAAATAACAACAATCATAACACATTCTGTTGCCACTAATAATTCCTGTGCCGCCATATACAGCTGGGCCGTAATTTTACAGTGCGTAGATAATTTTATTACTTGACACAAACGAAATGTATTTTTACATACTGAAGTCTAGTCTAAGCGTGTATATATATATATATATATATATATATATATATATATATATATATATATATATATATATATATATGTATAAGCGAATTTCGTGCGTTATTTACGATGACAATACCATGAATATTACGTTGACCTTAAAATTTCTCAGAAATATTTTTAGTTCTTTTTCGTATGTTATTCGAGAAATGTCTAGAAAAAAGGTTTTTATTTTCGGCGTACCACACATTCCTGTCAGCATTTGACAACGAAATGCCATTTGTGAACGAATATATTCAGAAATTATGTATTCAAACATTGCCGATAGATTCTTAGATCAAAAAATCTATTCCGAAGTACAGAATCAGTACCTACGTACGATGCATATTTGATGGTTGGTATTTTATTTCAGAAAATGATATAGAGCCGCACATACATTAGATATTATTGGACCAAAGCCCGACTCCAATGTTCACTATATTTCCCATTTGCGTAAAATGACTATGCGAATAAATCTTTGTGCTTGTGCGCGCGCGTATATTACTTAAAACCGGCGATTTTAAATGACGCCGCCCACCGTTGCGCTATACATCTTGTGTCAGTACCACAAGCTAGCGTCCAATTTTTTTTGTTCATCGTCTCTAATTTGTCTTCTTAATTCTTCTAATAAGAGCCTTCTTATTCCGCATTGTTCTATTTTTATTAATTAATTAGTCTCGTCTGTGAGCGAGCTTTAGATTTTTAATAACCGATTTTCTCTAATCTTTTTTTGGTCTCTTAATTTTCTGTGCATCATTGTGCGTGTTCTTATTCTGCTAGCTAGGGAAATGATTGTCAAGCTCAAGTTGATTGTACAGAACCTCTAAAAAGATTTTCACGTTTTCACTAAAAGAATATTTACTCAATTGGTATAGAATTATAAGTATTGTATAATTCTAGCGATCCGGAAACTAAATGTAACCAACTTTTAGAGTTTTGAATTATTTCAAGCGCTGTCTGTAACGCAGGATTACGAATTCTGCGTTATGCTTAAAGACTGGCCGCATCTGCATAAACCTTCACTTAGATGGAAGGGTTCTGTTCTTGTTCAGTGATGATGGTGTACTGTCTGTGCATACACTATGGGGATATTCGGTTTGACATCCACGTGCATTATAGATAATAGCTGAAACATGGCTGGTGCTTGGCTGGTGCTCGCCTGGTGCTTGCCTGGTACGTAACATAATTGATGGGGGCCGCTGATGTTCTGAGCGTCATGTCCGCTTATCGTTCCTGTGTGCCGCGAGGCTACGGTACACGGCGGCGAGTTTGGAAATCGGCCAGAGGAACTCTCGCGAATAGCACAGGCAGAAAGCTCCGGCGTCTACACTCAACCAACCAGACCCTCCCTGGTGATCAGTGGCGTACCCTTATCCACTGACACGGGAGCAAAACCAAATGATACAGAAATATATAACAAGGGGCTAAAATGTTTTCTGATATATAATCAAATTATAAATGGAGCTTTAAAGAAGTAAAAAGTAAATAAATATTTCGACACAGGTTATAAATAAGTTTATTTATTAATACCTACACATATACAAGTAATTTAAATAAATTCAACTACGCAAACTCAATTTACTATGAATTTACTTCATTTAAAAGTACCTTAGATATATTTAAGTAGCTAAAACAACGTTTCATATACAGTACGATTTTGCCTTTGAACTTAAAAATGTAATAACACAATATTCAGTTTCAATTTCTCATTTTATCTACGAAACGTTAGCTGAGATATCTGCAACATGCTAGAACATAAATTTACATTCTGCAATTCTACGCTGCCATTATGATTCGTACACAAAAATATTATCTCCACGTTTCCTAGGCTATTGCGCAATATAATAAATAATTGCGTCATTTTTCTGTTCGCTCTAATGCCAGTTCTGTTCTACTTGAATCGCGTTGCGAAGTTCTAGTGGAAAATAATCCACTAGCTACGCCCTTGCGATCAAACATCTGAAATGCCGGTCGCAGTTGGCCGGGGAATTGCTAGTGTCACAAGGATAATTACGTACACTGTCGCCTGGTGTGTGTGTGTGCCCCCGGAATATTAACATAATTGCGCAGTTGTCAGGGTTTACAGTTGTGTGCAAGTTTGTTATCGTGTACATGCATGCATGTATGAATCGTTGGCTTTCTTTACATCGTTTGACATTTGAAATTTGTCAAATGCAGCGTGTAGTAGTTTGGCTTTTGTTTGCGATTGGATAATGTCCAGAATGATGATGGTTGTTAAGTTATCAACAGTGTACAGACGCGCCTCTGCTAAAACTTCTATAAACCTATCCAGTTTTATTATTCAAAGAACACGGCGATACTAAGCTTGTTTTCTTAGTACACACTTTTATCTAGTTTATTTTATCTTTATTGATCCATGTTGGCCATGACGCACACGAAAATATCAACTTTTTTGTTCAAAAACACTTGTCCAGAACAACCCGATTGTTAGATAACTTCCAAAGTAATAATAAGTGTATTTTTCTTTTTCGTCTGCCTAGTAATTATTAATTTACATACGGTAAAAAGTTTCTAATTTATTCATACTGTGATTATTTAAAAACAAAGAACCTTATTTGCCCGAATTTATAGAGAATTTTATTGTAAATATTAAATAAAACAGTGATTAATATGATGTTGTTTACTGTTGGGGCGTTTTAATAAAATTTGAATTAGACTTTGTATGGATATTTATTTGAAAACTCGCATAACACAAAAGCGATTAATTCTCATAAAAGAGGATGCTGGAAAGGATAATGATGATAACTGTTACAAACAAGTACGTTTTAATCTTCCAGAAAGGGTGCTCTTACTAACCCTTGCCCATGTAAGTTACCACAGAATTATCATCGGATTTGAAATATACAGTTAGGAAAGTTATCCAGATCAACTGAATCTCGAATCAAGTAATACAATTAATATTCTAGCGTATTATATCTGAGATAAAATTGTAATTTTGTATTGCTATTCTACATAACCATTGTTACTTCCACAGTGGGTAGTCTGAGAATAGAGTAAATGCAGAATTACAATTAAACTACGTGTTTGACATTTGGCTACGTAACGTTTTTAACAATCCGTACCGCTAGTTCGTTTGCTCTTTCGAGTTTGTTCATTAAAATCCGCTACTTCCGCCGTTGAACACCCAGCTCAGCTCAGCTCTGCAGGCGTCACGCACAAGATATCTCATTTCGAGTTATTGGGCGTTAGGGATTTTTGGCATAATTTGCCGTTTCCTCCCATCGTTGTTAATATGATGTATATGCCACGCAGCTGCCGCGTTTGTAATTATATTTTCGTAATGGTTTTTCGAATTTGGTTCGCATGTAATAAAGCTTAGTTCCTGTATCAGTTACAAACGAATGACGGTGCCCATCGACCCCTCGCCCCATCCCTCTCCCGCAGTGGAAAGGGAACATATTGATTTATCCGTAATTGTGCGTATAGAAGTTTCATAATGATGTTTTGTAATGGGTAGACCATGTTGCTGTTAATGTTAGTTTTGCCTGAGGAATACGTATTTCGATTGCAATTATATGTTAACGTAAACGGCTGTTTAAGAAACTACTTCTGTGGATTCTAGAAAAGAAGTTCATTGGTACATAGATAAAAGTTACTCATGCATTCATCTCTAGACCGGAGACTCTTCCGACAAAAATGAACCGAAAGCGATTAGGATGTATAAATAACTGTGATATTCTATTCCTGTACCGCGTCCTATGCTTATACATATACGTGTACACGTTGTAAGTGTATTTCCGTTTGTATATTATAACTAAATACATACACTATAGTCCATAGTGACTTCTGTGATTAAACTAAAAGTCCGAAATGATTGCACAGTTATCACACAACGTAAACAGCCAGCCGGGCCGTGTACATGCTGCAGACAACAAACGTTGATATGAATAACTTCATAACAGTTGATACTGTTAACGGAATTTATGCGCATTATTATCTTCATCGTTGATCTTAACTTTGACAAGAAGCAGGATAGCATGCCGTGAAGCGATATGAGACAAAAAGAGACGGACGAGGACGAGGACGAAGAAGAAGAAGCAACAACAGCAGCAGTGGAGAAGCTCGCCTTGGCGTTTGTTGCGTTACACTATCAAAATGTTTCGCTCGTGTGCGCATGCGTAGATTATCGTAACGCCTGTGTTCCGGGACAACACCGGATGATATTATAATCTGCATAAGTATTCAAGCTCATGGCTGGCTGCGATGCGAAGCTGTTTCCGCTTTAGCAGGATTAATTCTGACGCAGATAATACGGAATGTGTTCGAATGACGGTACATTCAAGACTGTATAGTTGTGTGTATAAGTCCTTCACAGTGTATTACTGTATTCTTGTATACGTGTGTGCATGGTTGTGTGTATTGATTATATATCCATTCTTGTCGCACACCGCTACATCAATTTGTTTTGACAGTAACTTGTTCAAAATCGGCGAACGCGTCATTTCATCAAAGTTATGAGCTTTCGATATGAGATCCCTGTGTGAAGTTGAGCGAACTCGAACGCTCAAATGCCAAAAACAGAACCGGTCGATACGGCCATAAATATTCCTGTTTTTTTTATACATACATATATATGTGTGTTACTTATACACATGATACATAAAACAAAATAATAAATGCTACAAAAGAGAGCAGTTTAATTTAATCTGACAATCTGAAACAACAACCAGGTACATATTTGAAAATACAGATTTTAACACATCAGTGCATTATTTAAATACAAATTAGTTTCATCATTTGCCGTATTAATAACAAAATTATCTACAAAATTGGAAATTTCATAATAATATAAATGAGTTAATAATCGCAGGTTGATTAAAAATTCCACAAATGCATATAATTAATAAGCTTGAATTATCGAAATGTTTTAATGAATCTATTGATAACACAATTATCATTTATAATTGTGTCCGTGCACGTGTGCATTAGGTTTTAAAAACCCGAGTCACGTTTTTGATCATGATGGCGATAACAGTAAAACTTGGACGTAATTTAATAACTTGACAGTTACGCTTGCATATTTTCACGATCGAATCACATTTAATGGGGTAAACGGAATCGTTACTCGACTTATTACTTTAGGGTTTAATTACATCAGCATTCAGCGTAACATGTCGTCGTTTATTGATTCAAGATTTTCTCAAGTATTTCTACTTATTGATTGAGACCCATATATTTCGTAAGAAATATTCTGTAAAATAGAAGATTCTGCTGATTTTTTTGTATCTCTAGATGCCCTGTTTATAGGTAACTCTGGTTCTATATCTTTACCCATATATATATATATATATATATATATATATATATATATATATATATATATATATATATACATATATATATATATATATATATATATATATATATATATATATATTTGTGTGTGTGTATGTGCAATGGATCCATGCGTGACACTTCCACTCGACTGGCTTTGCGTCCAATGTAAAGTGAATTTATTGGTGCATGGGAAATGATAACTAGCTGCCTATAACATGTCCCTTTACAACAACCCAGCTTTACAGTGCCCTTCCCTCTACTCTCCCATAGTGTTCTTCTACGGGTATGTCAATGTTATCACGGCATCTCTCTTTCTCTCTCTCTCTCTTTGTGTGTCTTTGTCAGTTCCCTCGTCTCTATGCATGTGTGTATTGCCTCGTACCTCACTCAACAAACCATCTCGTTCCATTTAAATCTCATACAGAACATATGTCCCCTGATTTATGTATGACATTTTTTCTTCCCTGTCCCAATCGTTTCAGTAAAGGCTCGGATGATGTAATTAAATTTGGAGCAGCGTGCTTGAAAGAAATTTAAATTTCTGTTCCAGTTTAGTTTTTTCTTTTTCATTTTTCTCTTCCACCACGCCTCACAGTTTGGCTCGGAATGAACGACACGACAATTTGAAGTCTAATAATTTTACTGATTCGGGCAAAAAAATGAAACGCATTTAGAATGATGATTTGTATTGCCTTTTTTGTGTAAAAATTTCCGAACCAATTACACGTCGAAGCTACTGCTCTCGTTTCGTTTTCTTGTTGATGGAGAGATATTTTGTGATTCGTGATTCTTTTATTGCTTCGCTCGGCTTTCTTCGTCGTCTTCTTCTTCGTTTTGTTCTCTTGTTGAAATAACAAAAGCACGGTAACTGTTTCGCGTAAGTTTCTTTTCAGTTTTCGTTAAAAAGATGTTCAATCATTCTTATTTAATTTCGTTTGCAATTTGTACTTGGGAATTTCATTTAGCAATGACGAACATTCGGACCCACTGGGTGTGTTGTCAACATTAGATACGCCGTGCACGGCTTGTTTAACTAACTTTTCTCTACATTCCAATCAACCGTTTCGAATCGAAAGGAACGAAAATTCAAATCAACCCTTGTGCGTTGTTCTGGTTGTTGTGAGCCACTAAATTCTGTATACAAATTTGTCGGAAGTATTTCGCAGATCAACAGAAAAGTTTATCATAGTTGGAACAATTGAGTACGTATGCAGGTAACACATGTGTCTCGGTGGGTTTACCCGTCTGGATGGAGGTGAATGCCGGTATTTTTATTCAAGCTACTACTGTTCTATTATATTATTAACGTTGTTTTCTAAGAAGACTTCTCGTCTTCGGCTATTGTGCGCGCGTGTGACGAATGATACCAGGCACAAACAAAACATGGCATGTGCTGCGTATTCACCTGATGCCAGGCAAACGTACCTTCTTACATACATATATATATATATATATATATATATATATATATATATATATATATATATATATATATATATATATATACACATACATACATATATATATATATATATATATATATATATATATATATATATATATGTGTGTGTATGTATATATATATATATATATATATATATATATATATGTATGTATGTATGTATGTATGTATGTATGTATGTATGTATATATACCCTACCCGTGTTGCTATGCACGGAACAGGACTGTACTGGTCCATATTCACCGTAAACCATGGCCTATACATTGGCCAGAAATAGTTCCGAAAGACGGAAGCTGATTTTGTAGATCTATTGAGTGCCTTGTACGTACATATTGTCTAGTCCTCGAGTTCCTCTATATCCAATTAGCAAAAGTGGAAATCTCTCTTGAGACCTGTTATTTTAACCATTTGGTTACAGCTGCCATACTGGCCAAAGGTGCTGGTTTCCTGTCACTTAATCATCTAAAGGACTTGAACCATTTGGTTACCAAAATAAGACTTTTTTTAAATTTTCTAAATTACTATTACTGAAATGGTGATTGATCATATTTACGTATGCACAGCTGTTTATACTAACGAAAATATATCATTTAGGATTAAAACCAGTTGTCCCCCCTTAATGGGGGTCTGGCGTGCTTGGTAACCTTAGATACACACATACATATGTATGTATTTACGTATATCCCCTTGTACTCTTCCCCTTCTTGTTGTTATCCACGTATTCTTAAGTAACGGGGAGCCACGGTATACCTCGTAAGTGTTATACGTCCTTTTGAACAATATTCGCGACGCCTTTGCTACTGTACTTTCGGATTCAAACAAGGAAACAAAGAAGTATTCTTCCGTGCAAACTGCTACACCCTCTCGCCCCGCAATCCCCCGTTGTATTCGGCAGTGTGGACAACCTTTGTACTTAAAGATTTATGAATTAAGTACGATTTAAATCCGATGAAACTTCAGTACGAATCGTTGATGTTAGGCACAACCAATGGTGCTCCGGTAAAGTAGGCTTTGTTTGTACGTCAGTGTAGTATGTACTTTGTTTTCAAACTATATAGATCTCTGTTTAGACATTGAACTTGGGGATGACGTTTTTGCCTGGTAATGTCATTTTCCACGGTGACGTCAATGGTCTATTGTCAAACGCCTAAGTAGAAGCACCGGCACTTATAGAGAATGTATTTTAGGTTATAGCTTCGGCACAGCAAGCAATAATCTACTGTCATCTCAAAGCAGAAGAATTACTGTAAAACTAACAAGAATAGATAATTCACAGTGTAAGCTGTTTCTTTATGTCTGAAAGCAGAGAAATGAAATAACAATAGTGCTTTGAGAAGTATTTATATTCTTTTTCGGAGCAGGCATTCCATAAATACCGATGGGAATAAATGTAGAAATGATGAATTTCAGTAAAACTAGGTAGACAATTCTCGTTTGCTAGTAAAATACATGAAGGTATCGTCGACTATACAGTCTGTTACAAATGTGAAAATAAATTTAAAAACGGCTTTGAGTAAAATGTAGATTAATGATTAATATTAATTTTTCTTATAACATTACGTGTATATCGGCATATTTGTACTGTATTTACAAAACCCGTTACTGAGGATATATGAGTACGGTTGCATCTACACTTGAACATTTCTAGAAATATACGTAATTACATACTATGTAAATATTGCATTCACTATTTACATATATTCCCTCTGACGAATGCAAACATACTTCATTATCTTGTATAAACATGCGTATATCATCTGTAAATCTACCGTTTTCAATAACAATTATGTGTCAGTGATGAAACAGTTAACATGCCGTTAATTCGTCATGAATGAACGAATATTTAATCGCATTTTTGTATATTGGCTTATGCAGAGAGTTCGTTTGATGATCAGCTTTTTTTTCCTGTACATTATTGCGATATTTTGTCCCTATACAAACCGAATTATTGCCTGACCCCCGTGTAGTCTGTTGTGAAATTTAATTGCCGCATTCATATCAGTTAACAAAACACGTACCTATGTGCAATGTATACATATGGCCGTAACTGGATCTCAACCGGACAGCCAGTTGTGTTTTTCAAAACAAATCTGTTTTGTTGTTTATGATTATCTGTTACGGTTTACGTACGTACCTGAATATACTATGTCCATCAATGTTTTCTGTGTGATATAAATCTACGTATGTAATAATGTTGTAATTGTTACTGGCATCATATAAAATTAATATCTATCATTCTATCTAAAATACTATGCTTTCAATTGTAAACGATGTATTCAAGGATGCTGATTATATTTCTAAATAATTATACGGGTTTAATGTATTTTTTTATGAATTATACATATTTCGGTATCCGGTTTATATCAAACTCTGAAAAAGCATATTATGATTTGACTAGAAGGCTACTGAAAAGTACCAAAGACGTGCATTGTTATTTTCAACGGACTATTGGGATTCGGTGGACCGCATTTGGAAAATGTTCATCTTATAGGAAGTTTGTGGATAGCACGGCAATTCCCTGGATTTATCAGTCGATCTGGTTCTTTACTCCAATGCCAGTCTTTTTTCTTCGAACCAAACCAACTTATAATCCAGAGTCAATCAACGAGAACCGGATATTGACTCGTCTCTGTCCCGCGTGGTTCGTAACCGAATTACTCGTTATGTGCAGTTGGGCTGATCAAATATTTGACTTACTTGCTCGCCAGGGTTTGAACATTTGTGCGCAATTATATTCGTAACAATTTCGCACATGTAAATACCACGTACCTCCTGCTACTATAAGCGCATTACCTTGTTACAGCAACCTAATGCATTGTGCCAACTGCACAACTGTGCTCTGTGTTATTTCAGAGATTAAGCACACTCTGGCGGTGTTCTTCATTACTATGTGCACTTGCTTCTACGTTGCGTTAATTTATCTCTAGTTATACACCGGCTCATTTGCACAACTCTATAACTTTTCATGTGCTGCGGCTAAAAACCGAATCTAAAGTTAAGTTGCTTGCGTTCAATGTCTGTAAGCTCCCTGCACTATAACATAATTAATGTTTACTACATACATATGTTAGTTATTTTTAAGTGCAAATTGTTAATTTCATTTGCTTTTCCCTCAATCAGTTTGTTAAAATATTCGTATACTTCTCCAACTAGGTGTACACGTACTATTATAATTCCGTCCTCGTTATTTTGTAATTTCATTTGTCGAGCGGGGCACTAGGGTTATATTGGTTTGCCGAGGGGTGTGTGCGGGGGCAGAGGAGCTGAAATGTTGAGTACACAGGCCGTGTTCTCGCTCGTTTGGCAAACACGCCAGTCGTTTGGTTCAGGGGACGCCGCGTGCATCAGTAGTAGAGCCCTGCATAACCGCGGCTATCCGCGGTTTATCCGCGGATATCCGCAATAATATTGCGGATTCGGATATATTTTACATATTTTTAGCGGATGCGGTTCGGATGCGGATATAACATGTGCGGATGCGGATCGGATGCGGTTAGTGGACATATTATCCGCAATCCGAAAATGTTTATCTTGTTTTGAAACGTAATGCTTTTTTGTAGGCAAGATCATAAATTAATACTCCTAGTAAAAACAAAGGTTTGACAGCCCGTGCTTGCTTTGTATTTTGAAGCTATTTAGGAATAGTAAACAAAATATAAATTATGACATCATATTTTAACTTTCGAGTATTTCTTTATTGAAAATATGTAAGGGAGAGAACTTAGTAATGCTAAAGATTTAGTGTTATTCTATGTCATAAAATGAACACTACGACAGAAATAAGCGTTTAGCATGATACTATAACTTATAAGTAGAGCCCTGCATAACCGCGGCTATCCGCGGTTTATCCGCGGATATCCGCAATAATATTGCGGATTCGGATATATTTTACATATTTTTAGCGGATGCGGTTCGGATGCGGATATAACATGTGCGGATGCGGATCGGATGCGGTTAGTGGACATATTATCCGCAATCCGAAAATGTTTATCTTGTTTTGAAACGTAATGCTTTTTTGTAGGCAAGATCATAAATTAATACTCCTAGTAAAAACAAAGGTTTGACAGCCCGTGCTTGCTTTGTATTTTGAAGCTATTTAGGAATAGTAAACAAAATATAAATTATGACATCATATTTTAACTTTCGAGTATTTCTTTATTGAAAATATGTAAGGGAGAGAACTTAGTAATGCTAAAGATTTAGTGTTATTCTATGTCATAAAATGAACACTACGACAGAAATAAGCGTTTAGCATGATACTATAACTTATAAGATAGGCTCACGCGTCGATTGTATTGCGTCTCTTTCTGGCGCGTGACGTCATTCAGTGACAACTGAAACCAACGATACTGTACGGCGCATAGGCTCCAGAAATAAAGTTCGTTTCAAGTGGATTTGTTGTGCTTGATATTATCGATTTATTTAAAAAATTATTTATAAAATGGTGTTTTGTGCCGTTGTTGGTTGTTCTAGCAACAAAAATAAAAAGAGCAAGAACTATAACTCGGAGTGTCGATATTTTTCGTTTCCCAAGGATAAGTCTGTTTGCGATGCATGGGTGCATAAGTGCTACCAACAACAGAAATTTCATATATTTAAATAATAATATATAATTAATTATATATTAAATCATTATTGCCTTTCCAAAAAGATATTATAATCAGCATTACATCATTAAACCTATTATTTAATGATTTGCAGACTGATTTCAATATAAAATATTTACTAGCATATAATTTAAATCAGGATCCGTTATTAGGATATTTTTCAATTATTAAGTCAATTGGAGGCCTGTATGATCTACCAACTGTCCTACAATTCAAATATAGGCCTAGAAATTATGTGATGGGGACAAATGGATTAAATCATTTCCGATTCTTCAAATGTGGAACAGGCATTAAATGATGTGCAAAACATTGTTTCAAGAGCAGACATGCATTTATTATATAACGAAAATGAAAAAAATAATGCAGTAGTTGTTTCCGGCCAAATGAGTTTCTTAGATATATCTGAACAAGAAGATGGGGATGATTTTTCAGTTGATGACTTTTCAGAGTTACAGTGGGATGCCTTAGAAAATTTAGCAGGATATATTGCTTTCATGCTAAGGAATAAAGAAAATCTTGGATACATTTCAGACTCCACTGATTTATCAAAAGAAGCATGTCCATAATTTTGCGAATTTTGAAAAAATTCTTTTTGATTGTGAATCAGTACATCGAAATGTATATACCATGAAATTTTTTTACCCTTTTTTTAACACCCTGTATATGTATATTTCATAAAATTATTTTTTGTTTCTGTGCATTTTTTCCTGGGTACAATGTGAAAATTGTTATGTAACTAATAAATTAATAGGCAAAGATACATCGTCAAGTTCAAATTTTAATATTGAATTACCTATGTTCGAAAATAAAAGTGGACACTCGGTATATGTACCTACCTATACAAATACAATATATATTTACATGTAATAGATTTTAAGATTATCTTAAATAAATAAATAAAAGATATTCTTAAAAAAATATAAGAACTTGTTTATACAATCTCATGCCAAGTTTTGTCCTGTAATAACGTCATATAGAGTAGTAAATCTATCCGAAAATGGGTCTGCCCTATAGCTGCTACGGACTTGAATTGCTGTATTTGTCACAGACTGACGTCATGCGCGGCAGAGTCTAAAATGCGTACAGCAACTGAGCTTACCTTTATAGTTTTAGATCATGAGCGTTTAGTAAGTGAAAACGAAGTACATCAGTGGCGGGAATGTGCTAGAAAAAGCAGTATGGAATATATATATATATATATATATATATATATATATATATATATATATATATATATATATATATATATATATATATATTCATTCAACACCTAGTTACTATTTTCCTATCTTTCCTACAATTGGAAAATTGAAAAAAAATGTGGCTTAAAACGCGGATGCGGATCGGATGCGGATTTTATACCTGCGGATGCGGATCGGATGCGGTTATTCGTTTACAAAAATATTGCGGATGCGGTTCGGATGCGGATATAATACATGCGGATGCGGGTCGGATGCGGATAACAAAAAACTTATCCGCGCAGGGCTCTAATCAGTAGTTACGGCACACAGTGTGCCACGTCTGTGTCAATAACGGCAACTGCAAAAATACGCGGCTTACGAACCGACCCCTGGACCAGCAGATAAACACAATGAGCACCGTTGTATAATCGACTGTCTCTCACATCCGCTCTTCCATCCGTCTCCCGCGTTTCTCACTTTCTCTACACATTTTTGTTCTTGCCCAAATATCTCTTTTCTATATGTCTACATTTCTTTCTTTTCAGTTTTCTTTCATAGTAGTCTCCCTCACTCTATTTGGCACTTTCTTATTCTTACTTTCGTTCTTTTTTCCCTCTCCTTCCGTAGTTCTTCTCAATAGCTTTTTTCCTCTTCCTTGTTTCTCATCTTTATTCCTCCTGCTCTCTCACTGTTCTTCTTCTTTTCTGCCTTTGTCCTATGCATGTAATCTCTCGCGCTGGCTCTCTTGAACCCTTGATCCCCAGTATATATCGCGTCTGTAATTTCCTCGAACACTCCGTCTCACTTTGTCATTCATTCGTTCTCCCGTCCGCGCGTGTTGGCGAATGCTTTCTTTATTTCCATTCCTTGAATGGAAACTTTATGGACATAATTAGACAATTCTCCATTGGTGTCATTTTTCCTTTCAAATCGCCCGGTCGCCGCTAAACTCTGCAGCACAAATGCGAAAGCTATTTTTAAACGTTATCTTAGTCCTTGGTCGTTTCCCATTTTAAACTGTATGTGACACTATCAATGGTACCTTAGGCAATCACTTAGTTATACCTTTATTTACTTTATAAATGATACACTCGGATACATGATATCGAATAATTTTGTAACATTACTTAGTTCGGTATAAGCTTGTGTGTGTGTATGCAATGTTTCAAACTAATATGTATTAACTAAAGATCCCTGTCACTTGTATAACCCGTAAGTTAGTTAGCGTTTATGGGGCGGAAGAGATATGGCCGAGCTTACATACAGAAATGAAATTCCAGGTAGCAACCTGCTGTTTATATTATGAATATATTAAGGCACCTGAACACCACGTCAAACTCGAATGCTTACCAAGCTGATGTCTTCTGCACCAATAAACTTGCAGACACAAACATTATGCATAGTACTGTAATATGTGACCTTAGGTATGTGAAGATTTTATTTTAATTCTACATTGTTTTAAACGACACTGTGTATGTAGTAGATTAATGTATATGTCGCTTGGCTGGATGTCAGTGGTTGATATTCCTCTGCACGTAAATCAGTGTAAGTGACATTTAGATAATCGTTTTTATTCGTGTTTCACATGAGATGTTAGAAATTCTGTGGGCAGTGCTCGGCTCATTAGGTCAAACTTCACACTACACTGCACTAATAAGCCACATTGTCTCACGGATTGTCTGCAGGTTAACGATGAGAATGTATAGCACATTAACACATCATCATGCATACATTACAGGGATACATATATACACTCAAACTACATACATATATTAACTAAAATATACAAGTTCACACATGTGTTGCTATTATTCTTGTGATGAAATAAAATCTATAAATGGTTTGATAAAAAAACAAACGAATTATTGTCCCCGTCGCTTTTTTATTTGGAATTTTGATTTGCCAAAAGGCAATTGCTATTACGCGTTGTGATATTTAATATTTTTATAGTATATTACCCGCTTGTTCCACTATAAAGCAACATAAACTTCGCATTGCAAAACAAACACATAAAATGACGATCTGTATTGGAAAATGTATAAAATTTTGTATTCGCATTTATTGAACACATTACGATCAGATACAGTGGATTGTTTAAACTATCTTTGAATATCAAAGTCGTCTAGATTCGGATATTCTTCTCTTCTGGAATATATATATACAAATACCTCGTTGAAAGTTTATGGAATCATTTTCTACCCTAGCCTTTGAAATCATTCTGTTCGAAATGCACGTACTACCAGCTCGAGACTTGCTTGATGTATCATTTAATTTCCGCATCGGCTCCGTGATCAGTACCGCATTCTGTTTAATATGGAATGGGGTCGTTGTAAGGCTTGTTAAGTTGGGCTTGTACAGTGGCGTCCGTGCATCCGCCGCCGCTGCTGGTGAATTCACTTAGACCGTGTACTCCCAACGGATGCGGCCAACAAACAGCGGCAGCTGCTGTCAATGAGACATGAATCTGAGCGCGCCCTGCATGTATTTATGACGGAACATGGACCACTAGCTCGCCTGGAACTAACTTCCCACAGCCTCTTCAACTTCACGAATAATACAACCGTAGTTTATACCGTTTATAGAATATGCTAACATTTGTTGGACATCCGAAACTTGCTCCGTTCATTAAGGCTAGAAGAATGCACACTAGTTTCGTTAACGGGCCGACAGAGAGCAGCAGTCGGTTTTATCGTTTCCGTTTGATCCACGCATTGTTCCATCTGTCAACCAAAGTTAATGTATCTGTGTCTCTTTAATGATCCGCACGTTGTCAGGCCGGAAGTTGTACTGCAAATACGTCGTCCATTCGTTGGTTTTGTCGTCGCCGGATCCAATTTGTATGGTGTTGTAGTTGTCACTCCATTTTCCATTCACATATATGTGTGTACATAATGATAGGTGTTGCTAGAATGTAGTGCAATGATTTCTAAACCATACTATGCGTTGAACTTGTAATAATCTTGCCAGAATTGTAGTAGATATGAACAATTGTGCCAAATGAATGAAATCCTCACAGAACATCATTTGGAAATCATTGTAACAATGAATATACATGCGTATGTGTGCATACGGGCCATAGAGGGACTATGCACGTACACCTCGTACGCCCGCATATATTAAATTAATGAGTTGGCAAGTCGTATAGTGAAATCGACACACCTACCCATTCTGTAGCCGTTTGAATACATATTAGAATTCGGACGGACAATGGGAGAGTACAATGCACACTGTGACTGGGCTGCTGTTATCTGCTATCTCTCCTTAGTCTCTCTCTCTCTCTCTCTCTCTCTTTCATTCCCTTTGGCTCGTTGTATCTTTTCAACATCGCATTAATTTGTGTTCTTTACCGTCTGTGTCAGACTCACACACACACACAACTGTGAAATTGTAATTGTTGTTGTGTTTGTGGTCAATTGGAACCTGCGGCTATGCAATCCAGCGCTTTTATAATCTGATGCCAGTCTATATTGCTGGATTATATTTTTGTTGATCGATTCTACTGATGATGATGATGATGATTCAGAAAAACGAGCGACTACAGCTGTGCACTGTAGATTAGTTGTGCGCTCAGCAGAGAGAAAAAAAAACAACACGATGCATTCATAATGGATGCTATCAAACATCTGATTCAGTGAGGCGCACAAACACGCACACACACTTGCACACCGGGATGAAACGATAAAGCAGGTCTTTCTGAAAGGATTGTATAGCAGAAGGGTCCTATTATAGAAAACTATCTTAATGTGTTCCTTTTAAAAACCCCATGGATAAATTATACCCTATATAACTAAAAGATATTTAAAAAAGAATGCATCGAAAACTAAATGATTCTACACCTTGATAAACAGAGTCATCCAATTTTGGATACCTCTGTTAGAATCGACAAACAGTTTAGTTGAAAGTTATACACGCGCAGGAATACAAGTGATCCATTCGTTTTGCTTCGAATGCAGCAGGAAGAACATTCTGTTTACAGTACATAGTTAGCAGTTCCGATCTATATATCCCCCTGAACGGACGTAAAACTATTTTAACGGAACAACAATGGCGGAATGTTGAATTTTTAATGAAGAATTAAATCAACGAACCTGTGTGTGTGTGTGTTTGTATGTATGTGTGTGTGTATTAGCCATGTATGTATGTATATATTCAAAGCTTAACAAACAAACTTGCTAGTTCAACGGGCAAAAGTTTCTGCCTTTCTGATAATGTCACCTTAGAGAACTTTTATGTGCCCGGCTTGTAACGTTTTCAGAATCTTCAGGAAGCAATTTGAAAGAGCAAGAAGAAACTCGATTCTGCCATTAAGTTGCGAAATTTTCTATTCTATAATTCATGGCAATAGTCTGAGCGAAGGTTCTTGCATTGGGAATTGTGCAAAAAGTGACAAATTATCTCTCCATCTCTCTTTTGCGTAACTTTTACAGGGGAAATTGTAAGCGGGAACGTTGATAGAGGACTGGGGGGAGCAAGAGACGAAAGGGAGAGAGGAAGACGAACAGATGACAGTAGTTTTCACACATTCCCATCGCCTACCTCGATGCATATGTCTTCTCGAGTGACGTTCATTTTTCCACGTCACCGAGAATTGTACAACAATTTGTTACAATACAATAGTACCTAATATACATACATACACACGAATCGAAACGTATAATGTATATAGAATCGATATTAACGATCATTTGTACTTTATACGTCACGATGTTGCCGGTAAAAATAATTAATTATTAACGAATAAACTCGTATTACTTCACCGGTATTAAAATATAAAAATCATTAGTACTATAAATAAGAGAAAGGTCATTAGGTAGTTTGTAATTATATACGTGTAGATTATTTCATACAATAATAATTAATGGTGTATGCATTATTATTATTATGTCCATCGTAATGTAACA